>OX155961.1:4766520-4841252 GCA_944548615.1 Micropterix aruncella | reverse complement strand
ACCTAATTTTTGTACTTTTATATTTATTTTTGTGTTATTATTTTAATAAAGTAGTGAACTTAATATTTATTTTGTATTCATTTCAGATCAACATCCACCCCCGCTGCTTAGGAGACAGTTTAGAGTTTCAAGGCGATAGGTGAGGGCAGCAAACCCCGCCCACCGCCCGGGCAGTTATAACGACGAGGGTCGTCTTGTCTGCCCGGGATGTCGTGCTACGACAACCCTGCGCGTACCAGAAGGGTAGAACGCGCAGGGGGTGAAATAGGGTAAACCACCCCCCTCCGTACCGCCCCGAGAACCCATTTATTTATAATAATAAAAGAATTTACAAAGTAAAAATTTACAAAAATAATACTAAATTTACCATAATCACAAAATAAAAAAAATAAAACAACAAATAACAAATTTAGGGCCGGTAAGCGGGGTAGAGGACGCTCCAGAAACGATGATGGTGGAGGCGCACGGTCCGTGGGCAGGTCTCGGAGCAGCCACGGGGGGGAGGAATCCCTGGATCCTGCAAAGAACGAAACGCCCTTCGGGGCAGTAAAGAGACGGACACAAAGACGGGCACTTCGGGCTGGAAGTAGCCGCCGAATCACGCCACCAAGGAAGAGGGTACCCCCCTGGGGGGTATCCCGAGGCCTCATGCTTTCCCAAGAAGCCACCCAGTGCTCCACAAGCTCGCCAAACGACTGGAAGCAGCTCCTACAACTGACCAGATCCGGGTACCAAATCGGAGAGCGCCCAACGCACGCGCCCACTGCATCCATCAATTTCTCCCGTGCAGCCGCTAGAATTGGGCAAGACCAAATTACGTGTTCCGCAGTTTGGCGACCATACCCACAGGCGCATCGGGGGTCATCGGCAAGTCCAAAGTCAAATAGTTTGGCTCTGAACTCTCCGTGGCCCCCAACCAGCTGCGTGGTATGGTGGTCGAACCGCAGAAACGAATTTGCCATCCGCACTGCGACGGACGGGAAAAAGCAATGGGTGAGGCGGCCCGTACCCCCGGCGTCCCATCTAGCCTGCCAGACACGCAAGGACTCCACCCGAATCAGGCGGGCAAACTCCCCAGCTCGGTGCGCCACCGGGTCGATCGACAGGCCATGAAGGACTACCGGCTCGCCCCGGCGGTACCGCGACAACGCTGCACGCTCCAGAATCTCCAGGTCAATCGGCAGAACGCCAGCGATGACGGGTAACGCAAGAGTGGACGTCGTTCTGTACGCCCCGGTCAGGGCCACGAGAGGGATGCGCTGTCCGCGCAGCAGCGCGACACGCGTCGCCTCAGGAACAGCAGACTCCGTCCAAGCGCGTGCGGCATAAGTCGCACGCGGGACGAAGACGCCCTTATAGATAGTCATGACCGCCGGGAAACGAATTCCCCAGTCGGCCCGACTCACTCCGCGGAGCGCAAAGAATAGATCCCGGGATTTTTCGGCTGTAATCTTTGCGTGCGAAAGAAAGGAAAGGGAAGCCGTAAGCGTCACCCCCAGGTATCGAACGGTGGCCGGGAAGGATACCGGGCGACCGTTCATCCTGATGACAGGGTTCCGCTTAAGATGTCCCTTCAGGAGAAGCGCCTGAGTTTTCGTCGGAGAGAAGGTGAGTCTATTTCGCTGACCCCATCCGAGGATCAGGTCCAGCGAGTCAGCCACCCTTCTCTCGACCTCTGCGCGACTCCTGCCGCCCACCAGGAGAAGAGCGTCGTCTGCATAAGCGCTGACGGTGCACCCCTCCGGGTAAGGTAGACCGAGGAAATCATCAAAGAGAATGTTCCAAAGGCTAGGACCCAACACTGACCCCTGTGGACAGCCCATGGTCGGGGTTTTGGTGACGCTGGTCGGGCCGTACCTCAGAGTGACAGATCTGTCTGAAAAGTAGCTCCTCACTACTTTCAACAAATTGTTCGGGCACAGGCGGGCGCGAAGCTTGCATATAAGCATCGGCCACCACGCGTTGTCGAATGCACCAGAGATATCCAAAAATACGCCTACCACGTAGCGGCCGTCGTAGTTGCGGACCCAGTTTTTCGCAAACAGGATGGCGTCCTCCGTGCTTTTCCCTCGGGTAAAGCCAAACTGACGCTCGTTCTGGGGAGACAGAGTCCTCTCCAGCCGTTCGCGCACAAGCACTTCGAGCACCTTACCCATTATGGGAAGGAGCGTGATGGGCCTGTACGCTTTCGGATCCGAGCGCGGCTTGTCGTTACCTTTGGGAATCACCCGCAGGAGGCCAGCCTTCCAGCATAATGGGAAATGACCGTCCCTAATGCATTTCTGCATCAGGACAGTCACCTCCCATCTTGCGAATTCCCACACCCGCTTCACTATATCAGACGTAAAGTTGTCTATCCCCGGTGCCTTTCTGCGCGATAGCGACCCGATGATGGTGCCGACCTCGTCCGCTGTTACCTCTGACAGATCAGGTACGCGCGAGTCTACGGCAATAAGCCGCCGCAACTGCGCGTGGTGGGGATCGTCATTGTCATTCCGATCCGATGGACACAAAGAACCGAGGAGAACTGAAAGAGTGCCTTCGGTGTCAAGCGGGGCGGAAGTACCCTCGACAATGCTAGAGAGGTAGTTCCCACCCCGCTTGGCACCTTTGTCGATGACGTTCTTCATGTCCCATGGGTTTGCATTTCCAACTTCGCTAACCCATGTACGCCAGGAATCAGTCTTGGCACGCCTAATAGCGGCGTGGTAGACGCTCCGAGCCGATCTCAGGGACTCCCGAAGTACCTCAACACGCTCAGGGGGAAGAGAACCCCTGCGGGCTTCCCCCATGCGGCGGTACGCTTGCCGGAAGCACCTGCGAAGGTCGGATATTTCCGGAGACCACCACGGGGCCGTAAAGCCGCCGAAGGGCCTCCTCCGACCGAGGACCGACTCGCAGGCCGAAGCAACTGCCTCATGAAGTGCAACACTAAGTGCCTCGGCCGAATTGGAGTGAGTGGACGGGAACCGGGAGAGCCTCTCACAGAGGGACTCCCCAAAACGGTCCCAGTCCACATCCGAGGTGCGGTACGCCCATTCCGAGGGGGACGGGGGATTCACACGGCGGCCAATGTCGAAGGTCACTAGTCTATGGTCTGAGGAAGACGACGATTCGTGGACGGTCCAGTTCATCATCTCCCGGGCGAATCCAGGGGAGCACAGCGTCAAATCCACATTGCTGGACCCGCCGGGGCCACAGAAGGTCCGGGGCTGCCCGGGGGAGTTGACAATATGCAACCCATAGGTCGCTATCAGCTCCTCGACAGCCTCGGCTCTTCCCTTCGCGACCCTGTCCAGGCGGTCCAGGTTGCCGTCGTCGTGCCAGGACGGGGAGCGGGCATTAAAATCGCCCGCTACCACTACCGGCCGACCCCGAAGAGCGTCAAGGGCCGCGGCGAGTTCAGCAATGTAGGCGTCCACAGCCTCGCCAAACTGGAAGTAGACGCTGATGAAGTAGCAGTCCACATCGTTGATAACTATGGACGCGCAGGCGAGGTGCTCACTGGAGAGCCGATCCAGGAACAGGGGAGGCGGGAGAGACGAACTCACCGCGATCCCTGCCATGGGTCGGTGCCCCTTCTCGAGCACAACGCACCGCCCGTCTATACCCCGGGTTTTACCGAGGAACGTGTACTGCTCCTGCACAAACGCCACTCCAATACCCATCGTCTCAAACGTGCGACCGAATTCGGCCGTTACAGCCCGGCTTCTCTGCAGATTCAGTTGCGCACAACTTATCATTAGTTGGGGACTATGCCCCGCCATAGTTCGTGGTGGCTATCTCCCTGTCCACCGCGCGCTGATAGGCCGGACAGCCCGACGAGCCCGTCACGTGAGCTGCTTCCTTTCGCAGACCCGAGCATGTGGCACACTTGGGGGGTGCCACCTTAGCAGGGCAAGCCGACCTCTCGTGTCCCTTGCCGGCGCAATGTCCGCAGACTACCTCCTGCGAGCACTTCCCCTGGGTGTGCCCGAAATTGTGGCAGCGGAAACACCTTACCGCCCCGATGTAGTCACGCACTCTGCAAGAGTCCCAGTCCAGGAACACTCTCCCCTCCGCCACAAGCACCGCTCGCACCGCCGGGTGCACGATCCAAACACTTTGGACGACAGGGCCGTCCCTCTGGCCGAACGCGAACGCCCGGCGGGTCGAGCCTAGCGCAGTTGACTTATCCACCGAGCAGCGGCCCTCGAGGTTCTGCGACCAAATAAGCTCCTTTACCTCTCCTTCCTTTAGGTCCCGCGGAATGTCGTGGATAACAATCCGCGGAAATCGACCCTGCGGTTCGACGGCCCTCAGCCCCGCACCGCGAAGTTTCTCGCCCGCGGCCTTCACTCTTTCCAGACCCCCAGGAGTAGAGGTCTGGACCAGCACGCCGGCCCGAGCAACCTTCCTCACGGTGACCGGCCGGAAACCGTCGGCCGCAGGGTCAAGTGCCTTTAAAAGAGCCGCTTTGGTCGCCTCCGAGGTGGCTGCGGCATCCTCAATCGCGGGGTAGATAAGGACCGAGGGCCTCTTTGGAGGCACCTCCCTGGTCCGATTCCCCGCGACCTGAAGGTTGATACCCCTCTTAAGGGCATCCCCATAAGAGGGCGAGGACGAGCTCGGGGTGGAAGCCAGCGAGGGGGCTGGTCTTGCCACCAGTTCCCTCACCGAGACCTCCATCGATCTCATCCCCCCCAGGATCTCATCTGCGATCCCGAGCCGCCCGTGGGCGGCAGCGAGATCGCAGGCAAGCCTGGACACCAGGCCCAGGATGCACGCTGTCTCCCCGGCCAACCTCATCTTCTGATCCGCCGTTAGGCGGCAGCGGGTCGGGGTATCCCCCTCGCAGGTGATGGCCGCCATACGGGCCAACGCGTCCTCCACCCCACTTACCGCCAACTTAGCCTCGCTAGCAGGTGGAGGAGTAGACACAGCCACCGCGGGCGCGCGGGAACCAACAGCTCTGGTAGAAGGGGGGGGCGGTGGCCCTCGCCCCGACGCCCGCAGTGTCAGTGTCCGTCTCCCTCTCGCCGTCCTCGTCGCTGCACTCCATATTCGCTCGTTTGGCCTTCGGAGGGGTTTTCTTTTTCAATCTTCGCTTCGCGCGAGTCATCATTGCAACCTCCCCTTCCGCACGGCGCGGCGACGCCGGGGCAGCGGCTCGCAGGGGGGGAAGGGGGGGGGCGGCGAGGTCTCGCCACCACCCCCGGACCTCCCACTCACCCGCGAGGGCACCGGCAGGGGCGGGAAGGCCCCCGCGCCTCGCCCAGGGGACACCGCGCCTGAAACCGCCCCGGCCACCGAACCTCGCGGTGAAGTGGGGGGCGGGGGGCGGGGGGCCGGCGGGGGGGACCGCGGGATGCGAGGCGACCTCCCGAAGGGATCGCCTCCCCCCCCCGGATCACTTGCCGCCATCCCCGAATCGCAAGGAAAAACTTCGGAACGCAAGCTCGCACTCCGCGCAGGCACTCCTCCTTGCGACTCCAACGCCGACGAAACTGCGGCGCTGCTATGCCGGCCCACTACGCGTATCGCGCCTGCCCGCAGGTCTGCGGACTCGCGCGCAGCGTCGCGCACGCCACTCAGCCGGCGCACACCGCGTCGCGGCCAAGACAGTGAAGGCGAAGGCGTGGGCGCACCTCTCACAAATGAGTTTAGCGAGAATCCTCCGCAAACTTGCGACTCGCCCTCAGTGGCCCTCGCCGCGGGGCTCACCCACGCCGACAGCGCCCGAAAAAGCGGTCGCCGGACGCACAGCCTCCCCTTTAACGTCGCACCGCAAACGTCAAAATGGCTTTCGCCGCACAGGGGCCAACCCCGGGGGGTTCAGCGCCACGAACGCTGTCGCAAGTGCACGGACACACCGGCTATGCAGTGCAATTGCACTAAACTCCGGAATACACAGGAAAACACTGTAAACTATTTTATTAGCGCTTTGAGACGGAGCAGTTGCAGAGACGTCAGTCTGCGGCGACTGCTCAGCCCGAAGTGTGCTTAGGAGACAGTAGGTATATTTCCATAGTCTCCAGAAATTAGTCAGAATGCACAGCCGATTGGCTTCGCCGAACGGTGCGCAAATCGTCCAGTGGCGCCGGGATGCAATCCCGCCGGGAGAAACCGGTCCACCAACTTTAGGGCCTGAGACGCGGGAGTCTTACCCGGGGTAGCCTTCCACTCGAGGAAGCTTCTGAATAGGAGCTGAATCGTGAGTTGTGCTGATTCGATAACGAAGTGGATTTTGTGGCCCAAGCTGGACGAAACCGTTCGCCACCAATAAAATTGAATAATAGAATAACTGTATTGTGCTATAAAAACAATACTTAATGAATATTATACTGGTTTTATAAAAAAAGATAATTTATGAACAAATGGCGGACTTATCGCTTTAGCGATATCTTAAAGTCAACCAAGATTGCATGTGATCTTGATCGAACGTAGTCATCGGACATGAATAAACCAATTTGTGCCAGTAGGGGCATACACACTCTTCCGTTTAGTCTCTTTTAATCGGTGAAAATTGTATCCAACGATACCGCGTACAAAATTACTTGAACATAAGAGTGGTTAGTAACCCATTTTGCAACGAGTACTAGAACTTTAGAAACCAGTTGTGTATACATTCTCCAATTTTTCAGGAGATTATTTTCGTTTAACCTTTTCTGCTTAACCTTCAGCTCTCCAAATTCCATAAATATTGAAGTGGCGTATCATATTATGTGATACGGTTGGACCGACGGTAATATATATCTCAACATGTCTGTTTTTTTTGTAACGACATGAGAATATATCAATTTGACACAAAAGATACATACATTTTTGTAGCTAGACAACTAGAGCTGTCGACTACAACAGGTGTACCCGTCACCCCAGAAAGTTTTAACGAAATTTAATCGTTCTGTCTCCCGTGAGGTGAGCGCAGAAGACTTAGGACAAAAACAGTCCACCTTCAAGCTTTGCCACATGCCCGTAAGAGACCAACGAATTACCGCGAGATAGCCAGGTATGTTACCCAGAGGGCCGACACTCGCGCCCTTATTACCAGTTGCAACCATATTCCTCCTGTCTCCCGAGTGGTTACGAGTTCGAGGTCTTGTGCGGTCCTCTCCCTTAAAGGGTGTCTACCGAATCTATCGCGAACCACGGCATCCTTTGCCCGGCTGTTCACTACTCCCGCTCTATAGGAGACAGTACTGTTTCCAGACTCCCTTGACTGTTAGTCAGACTGCACAATCGATTGGATGACGCCGCACGGTGTGCAAACCGTCAAGTAGCGCCAGAAAATCAACTCCTGGGAGAAAATAGCCCTTAGGCCAGAGTCCTGCTCGGGCTCGCATTTCATGCTTGGAGGCCGCCGGATGATCGACCCTAAACAAATGGGTCATAGTGGCGAACTTCAACAGGGCCTGTTAGCTCCCAAATGGAAACTATGACAATGGAAACTATATGCATAGCTACACATATTTGTAGCTATGCGTATATTTTCCATTGTCTCTCTAAGTACGAGAAACAAAGAGAGAAAGTCCCATTTCATATCTATCGATTTGAGCTTAGGCGAGGCGGTGCGATGCGAGGGTCCGAGTGGGAAGCTATAAGGGAGGGTAATATAAATTGACATGAACATATCGAGGACAGCATCGTACTGATTAAGCCGATACCGGCGGCCTCCCTAGGGAGGAAGTTTTCGTCTCAAGAGCGCGCGGCGTTTTATTTTCCGAACGATTTAACAGGTCGGTCCACGTCGCAGACAAATGCGAATATTAGTCGGAAGATGTAATGGGTTCGGCGCCGGGTATTCCTTTGAAGCCGACACCGGCAACTGCCGCCGATTCCAATCCCTGCCACGATAAAAGGGGAAAAACCTCCCCCGGCCTACGGCGCCCCTTTCTCTTTTCTCTTTGTAATTAAAATAAATTCGTATACCTATTCTTCTTGAATCGGGTGTCTGTCAAGCACGTAGCCTGCGGGGCTACTGGAACACACTGCAGTACAGTTATAAATCGACGTACAAACCTTGAAATGGAGTAAGTTGCAACCCAACACCCGACACGCAAAATAGGCACACTGGATGTCGACTTGCGGAGGAACGCCCAGTATAACTAACTAATTAACTAAGTTGCAACCCAATAGAAATTGTAAGAAAGTAAAAAAAAAATACAAAGTCTGTTTTTTCGAAACCGAAGTCGATTTCGTAGTCGGGAAAGAAATATCATTTCTTATCAAAATCTCGAAATAATCAACATTCGTTATGCAAGTCTCATAGCCTAGCTTATTTTCTTGGCCCCCAAATCCATATTTATTTATTTATGTTTTAATTTATTTACCATGATTAATATTCTTTACAGCATATGCTTAATAATACCAGTAGGCTACATGTTATTTTACTTAAAGAATTATTTAATTACGTACTTCATACATTATTTTAAGACAAAAAGGTAACTCCCTTTTCAAATGCCATAATACATATAGAAGCGCTAAATATGTAAATTTCCTGCAGCCGAATGTTTATTAATTGAGCACTCTTCCCACCAGTCTCTCAATTATGCCGTTTGTTTAAATAGTAAATTAGATCGTATCGCTAATGAGTTTTTAATTCGTGACATCCTTGTAGTGGTTGAATCAGTACGACGAACTAAGCAGCCTTTAATACACTTTTTTTGTAAAAATAAAAAAAAAAGTATTTGGGAACAAAAAGTTTTTTTTTTAAATTTCAACAATAAATATATTTAAAAAATAGTTTAAATATTACCATTAATTATTATTACCTATATTTTACCTACTGCTAGACGGCGCAGCTCGCTCTACGCTTCTTAAACTTTTCTTCAAAAACGTAACTTACAAATTGAGCAAAAAAAAAATTTTTAAACACATTTTTTTTGTGTTTTTTTGGAAAAAATATATTAAAAACTGCTTCCTTTGTCGTACTGATTCACCCACTAGAATGCTGTGACTAATGAAAAACTCATCCTATTAGAATGATACTCTTTAATTAAATGGATACAATATTTTTTATGGAAAAATTTAGATAGCCCTCAATTTTACGTTGATGCTAAACTTAAACCTATTAGAAAATATACTCAAAATTCAAATATATTAGAAATCGTGTTCCTAATGAATTAAAATATTAACATTAGAATCGGCTAATTATTTATCTATATCTAGTCTCTATCCCCATAGATGAATTAATTGCTTTCAATATTATCTATCGACTGTATACTGAATATCTACGAGTATATCTGAATAGAATGGCTCTTTGTTTAATCAGTGTAACGTTTGCTTTGTGTACCTATTCTTCTCTTGATATCAAAGTTTGTGAAAAGTGTGTAAGGTATGCTTTCAAGGAAGAGGTCAAAGGGAGGTATTCCGCTCTGCATGAGATATTTTCCCTTTTGCGAAAAAAAAACTTCCGTAACTAAAAGTAATAATTTTTCAAATAGAAATTTAACACTATTGGAAGTAAAATTTGGAAGTCTATTGGAAGTAAAATTAAGCCAAGTATTCTTCTTTTTATTTTAAATATAATTAATGTTCTGATGGGAAAATGCAATTATTTTATTTTTCATATAGAGACAACCTATAAAAATATTTTATGAATTTGTCGTCATACCTTCTAGTAACCTATCAAACTTCAAACTTTTATAGAGACCGTCTTTAAATAGCCACTGCTTTGATTCTTTTTTAATATCGTGATCTCATTGCCCAATCCAGGTCCACACCGCATGTTTGTACTTCAAAAAAAAATCGTGTTTAATTCTAAAACCCCTCATGAAGTGTGTCATCATATGTCGCTACTTATAATATATATATATAATCTAACGGATAATATATATAATATATATAATCTAACGGAATCAACATTATCGGGATACGGATACGGGAGTCGAGTCGCTATGGATCGTTTTGTGCGTCCAACATAAGCGAAACCACAACCGCACATGATGTTATACACAACCGGGGTTTATAGTGGTATTATTATAATATTGTATAATATAATGTGCATATAGTTATTACTTAATTATGATTATGTAAACTGATTGTTTTATAACTACTATGTTTTTGATCAATTTACGTTAAAAATAATATTCATTATTTTTTAAAATTTTACTTATTTGAGATTTTATATTTATACCTCTTTTGTATTTATTAATGTACAATGTTTTATATAAGTCGAATGTCCACCTAAGCACAAAGTTCTCTTAGTTGGGCGACATCAGATAATAAACATCATCTTATAAATAAGTGTTTAATTTCTTGCTGTGGTTTCAGTAATTTAGTATAATATTATTTTTTCATATTTTAATTGTAAATTACATTTTTTTGTAAATTGCTTTATACATAAATAAATAAAATAAATTATATTCTTTACATGACTAACAGAGAGAGCTACTTGGGTCGGTTTGAAGATCATTGATATATATCGAATTCGTTCAGCATCATACTTACTCGATCCGTCATATCCCTGACTTATGCTAAGAATGCTCATGATCTGCTAGGTTTCTGGGTTTTTTTCCATATTGGTCGGATGCGACGGTATATTGGCGGTTGCAATATTGCCGAAAATCGGGTACTTCAAACTCATGCGGTGAATCCGTTTCAGTCTTTTTTCTTATAATACTTTTTACACGTGTTTTTCGTTTCTTCATTCCATCATAACTTCTAGACGCTTCGACCGATTTACAAGTGTGTGATATTGTTACAATTGTTATGTCATCCCAAGTGCCACAGAATGACTATCAAATAAGTAGTTGTATAAATGTCCAAATGTCAATAAATTAACATAACTATATCGTGTTTAGTGTCATACGAAATGTCTGATTGAGTACATTCCGGAAATATACATGTATCTATATGGTTGAATACATACACCATAAAAGAAATGTTTCTTAAAAAACCGTAATAAAAATAATTATAAATACATAAGTTAACTTTCTGTAACGGCAGTCGTGTTTTTATTTTTTTTTAATATATCTACTTGTTTAAGAAAAGTATCTAGAAAAATAATAAGCTATCTAAAACGTACGCATATCTATTTTCAATGTAGCAGTATCGCTCCCCAGGGCGTATGGGGGAGTGGGGAGGGAGGGGGGGGGTGCAGGAATAGAAGCGTTTTCTCCGCGACAATCGTCGACAGATAGCGAAACAAGGCGCTTAGATTGAGCACCGAGGTAATATTCCTGTCAGCGTGCAATTTTCCGTTGATTTGCTTTGCTCGGTTCGTCGCGCGGCGCGCCCGATACTCGCCCGCACCACAGCCACAGTCTAGTATTATACCAGCTGTACGTTGGAGGCTTCAGATTGCTCGACTGCTGCAACCCCCTTTGGTAGCGATCGTTTTTGTGAAGCTTTAGTCATAATATCTATCGTAAAAAAAATCCAAATTCATTGTTATTCTCCCCCACCAATTCTTCCGAAATAATTAAAGTTGCTAAATCACTTAAAATGAAAAATTCAACAGACCTATGGAATATATCCACCAAAATCCTAAAGAGTTCTGTAACCGTAATCTCGCACAATCTATCTTTTATCTTTAATCGATGCATGGAACATGGATTCTTTCCCACCGAAATGAAGATGGCCAAAGTAGTGCCGATATTTAAAAAAGGTTGCCCAGAAAACAGAGATAATTATCGACCCATATCTCTTTTACCAGTTTTCAGCAAAATTTTTGAAAAATTACTTCTTATCCGACTTGTTAATTTCTTTGCTGAAAACCAAATCCTGTCTAAAAAACAATTTGGATTAAAATCTCTCTACGCAAGATGCAATCGCCAGTCTAATTAAAAAAACACTACTTGGGTTAGACAATATGAAAAAAAACCGTAGGCATTTTCTGTGACCTCTCTAAGGCTTTTGATTGCGTAGACCACTCAATTCTACTTGAAAAATTGGAACACTACGGCATTAGGAATAAGGAACTGCAACTCATGGAATCTTATTTGCAAGAACGCACTCAGATTACGCAAGTCGAAAATAGCAAGAGCGCGCCACAGAATATCCGCAAAGGTGTTCCTCAAGGATCGATACTTGGACCTTTTCTCTTCCTCGTCTATATTAATGGCATCCCAGAGTGCCTGAAATCCGTGGATGATGAAATCATTTTATTCACCGATGATACTTCACTTCTTTTTAGCGATAAAAATAAAGACACTTTGGCCCAAAGAATAAAAGAAACAATAGATAGGCTTAGTATATGGTTCCAAGTTAATAAATTGTCACTTAACGTAAATAAATCAAAATCAATATGCTTCTCTTTGCGGCCGTCTGATTATAATGAAATTGACGTATACTTTGGGTCTGACCAACTAGAAAATGTCTCCTCCACGAAATTTCTCGGTTTAGAAATTGATCAAAAATTACAATGGTCTGATCACTTAAATGATCTCAGTAAAAAATTGTGCAGTGCCATATTCGCCATTAGAAAGATAAGAAGTTTATGCGGTTTTGAAGCAGCTAAATCCGTCTATTTTGCATATTTCCACTCTCTAATAACGTATGGCCTACTGTTTTGGGGAATGGCACCAAACTCAAAAAGAATTTTTCTCCTCCAGAAAAGAGCGGTACGCAGTTTATATAGAGTCTCACCGAGAAGTTCTTGTAAGCCGCTATTTGTAAAATCAGGAATAATGACTCTATTTTCTTCTTACATCTACCAAAATATTATGTACGCTCGTAGACACCTAACAGAAGCTCCGGTGAATAGTGATTTTCATCATCACGATACGAGGAATAAATCCAATCTCCACATAAACCGACAGCGACTTAGCAAAGTGCGATACAGTTTTATTCATCAAAATTTGTCGTTCTATAATAAGATTCCAGAGCAAATGAAAAGCCTCGGAGAGGTCCAATTTAAAAAGATAATCATAAATAATTTGGTAAGAAACCCAATTTATGGTATAAGGGAGTTTGAAAATTCTGAGTCTATTTTCCATGTTGATGATTAATGAAATGCGTAAAGTTTTAAACATAACGGTATTATGATAGCTGACATTCTAATTCTCATATAATTTATTAAACATCTATTCATTTTTAAAAAAACTACGAAAGCATTATTGCTGGATTGACAATAAAATATATATTTTTTGATTATTCTACATAGAATTTGCATTTCTATTTTAATATATTATTCTCCTTGACTCTTAAATCACATTAGTATATTTTGATTATTTGTATATAGGTAATATTGAATATAATATTACAGCGATGACAACTATCACGATAGTTATGTTTTTAATAATTAAATTTTTAGCATTTAATGTTGTGACGCATCCAAGTGTAGGAATGCCTATCTACTGGAGTAGTTGATTGTATTGTATTGTATTGTATTGTAATACCCATTGTGTTTTCGGATCGGTCCGACTCATGATTTAACTCCTATTCAGAAGCCTCCTCTTGGGGAAGGCTACCCTGGGCACAGTATACCCCAGACAGTATCTTCTCTTAGAACCAAATTGAAATCAAATAAAAAACGCCACGAGTCGTAAGGGCTGGGATATGGTCGCAAGATGTTTCGCTACTCGGCCTACGCAGATATTCAAAAGATCGAAATGGTAGCCTGCCTGCCAGCGTTCGTCGGGACGTACCCCTCTGCCGACATTCCTCGCACCCTCTTCCCGCATTACGCTGTAGCTCGAGAGTAAAGCTACTAGTTGGTATACTGTGCCCCGGGTAAGACTCTCGCACTGGTGGATCGGTTTCTCCTGTGGGATTGCCTCCCGGCGCTACTGGTTTGCGCACCGCTCGGCGACGCCAATCGGTCATGCACTCTCACAAATTACTGAAGGGGTCTAGAGACTATGGAAATATACTGTCTCCTAAGCAGCAGGGGTGGACGTTGACCTGTTGTTATGCCATTCATAAAACGACCTATCGCCCACCCGATCCCAAGTGGTATGACAGGCAAAGGACACCCAGGTCTGCCATAAATTCTTATTGAATTACCGCTGAAATACAACAGGTGAGGCCGCCTAAGCGACTTCGGTCCCTTAACCAGTCGGGCGGAAGGAGGTATTCTGATGGTTAATTCCAGACAGAGATATCCTTCCAAAACTGATAGACAGGGGGCAAGGCTGCTCGCTGTTACCTTTCCCGGTCCCTCGCCATAAAACGTTGGCCTCTGTCGGCCATGTTAGCTTAGCTAGATGGTAGATTTATATTGCCGCTAAGTCATCTACGCTCACCGCACGGGCGATAGAACGATCGTTATCGTTAAAACTTCATGAGGTGACGGGTTCACCCGTTGTAGTTGACAACTCTAACTCTCTCCACCTTACATGTCTTTGGACTGTGATATTTTATTTATGCCACGTCTCGACGATTAGACTAGCGAATTAATAATTCTGCATTGTTTTGACGAGTAATAAGTTAAATTGTGCGCCTTAGAGGCGCAGATACTCATGAAGGGTCACAAAGAATGACTTAACATGCAAATGAAAAAGCACGCTATTGTCAAGTACCTGGCATGCCACCTATTGGCATTGATTGAGCCAATGATACACATCCTTTTTACTAGCATGCCAGCTACATGCTGCCTTATTTTTATACCTGGCATGCCACCTACTGGCATTGATTGAGCCAATGATACACATCCTTTTTACTAGCATGCCACCTACATGCTGCCTTATTTTCATACTATTTCAAAATTGCGAATACACTTGTCAGTTAAGTGGTTATTGCGAGAGGGTTTTAAAAGATATTTTAAATGCATTTCAGTGATAAATTTTAATTAAATATTTCTTATAAGCATTTTCTCTTATTTTTATACAGTGAGAAATATGCATTCCATTAGTAGTAGTAACTACAATGACATATTATTAAATTTAGAGTCGTGTCATCTCCGTATCGCGCCATAATGTACAAGTACTTCTAGAAAATGGTACACGTAATTAATCGTGTCTTTATGTGACAGCAGCGGCGTTGTTGAGGCTTGCCAGTTGCTTTGTGCCAGCAACTGGCAAGCATCAACCACGTGATATCCTCCTTTTGTAGTACGCAACTTTGTTGCCCGACAAAGTTACGTTTGCAAAGTTGCAAAACGCGTTTTGAGTTTATTTGGGGGTTCTGTTGTGTCCAGCCCACTAGCTGGACATGCATTGGGCAGCAAGCGTCGACGGACATACCAGGCTGTTTTTTATATCCCCCAGCCGCGTACTTCGTGATACATGCAAAAAAAAATAGATAGCTATGCAATTACCAGGCATGCCAGGTACTAAAATGCAAAGTGATAGTAATCATGCGATACACATGCTACTGGTACATCATCTACTGGCATGATGTTCTGCCAGCTATTGGCATGTGTATGTGTTACTTATATAGCAGACTAAGCGGAAAAGGAGATGATTTCTCGCGTAGCCGCTCTGTGAGTCTCCGTTTTCGAAACCTCCTCAAATATATTTTAACATTAAAACACCTTCCTTTACAAAATTGATGGCAAGACTTTGTAATTCTAAATCTATGGCAATAACTCAAGCTATAGCATGGCACAATATAATCTTGTGACGTAGCTATTAACCGTATTATATGTTGTTGGTATTTTTAAACTTTCATAATACATTAGTATAAACATATTCATAAAACATCTTAAATGTATGGTTGGCTGGTATGCACGAATGCATTATAATGTGTGTCTGTGTGTGTCCGTGGTCTAAGTATCAGAAGTTCCTTATATAATGAAACAAAATAATAAAATGTTTTACCATGATGATGATAAACCGGTTATGAAAACTCCATTATTTGTATTGTTGTGTGTTGCTTTTTATAATGTTGAAATTAGTAGCTAACTTGAATATTGCATTTCGATACATTATTATACGGTGTGTTCGCGACTTCACGACAAATCTTTCAATGGGTATCCCTTGTTAAAAATGGCATGAATATTTTCTTCTTTTAAATTTACTTTTTCTTGTAAAAAAACATGTTTTTGGATATTGGGAGATAGTTTCGTACAATAGACTATTCTATATAAAAAAAACTGATTGAAAGTTTTATAATTCCTTTTTAGTTAAATCTATGTTCTACTTTTGGTTATTCAGATTTTTCTGAGTAACAAATACCAAAAGTTTTATGGCAGTTTTTAATGTAATATATTTTTTTGTACAAAAAATCCCTTTAAATCCAAAAAAAAACAAAATAACACTCAATAGTCAGAACACATTCAATAATTTTCAAAATATAAATTTAAAAAACCCGTTTTAGTTTCATATACTGTTAAGACAGCAAGACAGTATGCCAAACTTCTCTGGATAGTTTTGTCGTGCAGCAGCGAACACCTCGTATAGCAATTAACTGAACATAAACTGTCTGAAAAATTGATTCGCATTCGGGATTTTGACACCATTAACTTTGTAGCGTCCGTAGCCACGTTGACAGCGGTATTCCTCGCAACGTTGGGCGCCCCGTCAATACTTGGATGGGTGACCGCGAGTGTTTGACTGCGTGATGCTATAAATGCCCACCTAGAGATGGTGCCAATAGACAACAAGGCGGGTTCCACGAAAAGGCATACGACTTGTTTTAATTTTAGAGGGGTTCCCAAAAAGTCGCTACCAAGCCGCCTCGAATGCCTTGAGAAATCTGTGCCTGCTACATTGGAAACAAAGATTCCGAGGATATACTACAGAAAGCTCAGTTTGCAGCATAGGTCAATAATTTTACCTCACCGCTTCGTCATAGTTTAATGACTAAACTACGCATTTGTCAACCCCCAGCTTTTCGAGCAAAAGCCTCGATTTGTCCAAGTGAGGGATTCTCTAGTAGCCTGTGTCTCACTCAAACGTTGGGTGAACTGTCATACCGCCCCCTCCCGTTCGCTTGAGGGAACCACAGACGAGCACATATTTTCACATGCGATGACAGAGCGGTCGTCAGGGGAAAGCCTTATTTCTCCATTAGATACGGATAGGAAAGAAGCATATAGATACAGTAGATAGATAAATAGACGCAAATAAAATATTTTTTCTATCTGCTATAAGTGTTGTTAATGAGGGATGTTATTTGCTCCGTCGAACCTACTACCCCAAGGAGTTATAACGAAATCAGGCTATTCTGTCTCCCATGAAGTGTACGCAGAGACTTTGTGGCCAACACAATCCATAGTCAAATTACGCTAATAGCCCGATGCGCAAGGCGAGCTGTTGCGTTCGATGCGGTAGCGGCAGGCCAGAAAAATCACCAAAGCTTATGATGGAAAAATCACCATTGATATGACGTTTTACTGGCAATGAAGGGCAATCGTATCGTTCAATCGTACAGACGTCAAAAATCTACGCTCTTGGTTTTATATAAAAATTAGCAACATAAAGTGAACAATTTTATTCGAAATTATTATCAACGGATCGGGAAAATTTTGACAAGTTCAATGGTTATTGTGATGTGCGCGGACACTAATCTATGTATGTACAATCTCTAATTTTAATAAAAATTCTGTGACTCAGTGAAATCAACAAGATTATACCTACCCTACGTTTTCGTGGAAGCCAAATTTCTATTGAAAATTATACGCATTACAACCGTTGCGAGCATATCAGACGGTGGGCGAGTGGTCAGTGCAGCTACATACTAGCGCGCAGGTACAGGGTTCGATACCCACCGCGGTCAATTGCCGTGTTGGCTTTTTTTCCGATATAATTTGTATTTCGAATTCACCAGTGGTGTTTGTGCCATCTAGTATCAGATAGAAAAATTAGGAATAAATAATTTAAGTTAGCAATGATATAAACCATACAGCAATATCCAATCGTTTACATACTCCGTACTAGAGGGCACTAGGCATACACAAGAGACGCAGAAATGGATTGTGAAAAATGTCAACAAACAACGAAAACAAAAGAGAGTATCAAATGCAGTCATTGCTACGGGCTTTTTCACTTCTTATGTGCTGGAATATCTACCAAACAGTACAAACAACTCTCAAGTGTGGATAAAGCAAGCTGGAAATGTTCCCCCTGCAAAATCAGCGATCCTCGTTCGATGCGAAGCGATACTGTTAAAACCATTAACCAAACAACAAAAGCTTCTTCGCTGACCCCCACAAATACATCGAAGGCAGCGGCCGTGTCAACAGGTGGCTCATTAACTAGCATTGACCAGCTCTTAGAACAAATGCAAATTAGTATGGTGAATATGAAAAGCGACATCTTAGGAGAACTACACGAGGCCCATAAGGAACTGCTGCAATCATTGAGTAGTCGAATAGAGGAAAACAATCGAAAATGCGACAAACTTAAGGCAGAAAATGCAAAAATCCTGGAAACCATCACATTTGTCGCAAAACAGTATGATAATGTAGTGGAAAAGGTAAAAGAGATAGAGCCATTAAAAAAGAAGTGTGAAGACCTCGCTGCAAATAATAAAGTCCTTATTGACAAAATAGAAAATTTGGAAAACAAATTCGAAGAGATGGATCATTTATCTAGGAGAAATAACTTAGAATTTCGAAATATACCGGAATCCAAGAATGGAAATCTCGAGGAAATACTTGAAAAAATTGGTTTCGTCATTGGTTGCCCTCTACAGTCTGGAGACATAGAAAATATGTATCGCGTGTCTTCAAGGGTACCTGCTGGAAAAAGAAAAACAATTATTGCAAAATTTACCTCAAGATTACTCTGTGACAAATTTCTAAAATCTGTAAAATTATACAACAAGGCGGCAAGAACTAAAGAAGAAAAGTTAAATTCCGAAGTAATTCAGCTATTCGGGAAAACACCTATATTCGTATCCGAACACTTGACGCCCAAATTGAAATTCCTGTATGCTGAGGCTAGGAAATTCGCACGTGAAAATAACTACAAATATTCTTGGACATCTTTTGGCAAGATTTATCTACGGAAAGACGACAATCAGAAAATCATACATATTTCAAACACCCGTATGCTAAATGAATTATTATTGTGATGGGCAGTAGCCTGTTCTGATGAGTTCGCACTATCCATTTTTACAGTAATTTTTACACAAGTTCCTTCCAACCATTTTCTATTACGATTTTGTTACGCGAAATATCCGCTTATTATATTTACTCTAATCAAATTACTTTACATTATAGATAATTTTACTACACCTTATATATGTATTTTTACTTACAAAGATTGTATGTCTTTTTCACACCATAAACACCCGATATATGACCATATATATGGCAACATCATTTATATTAATTCATATTATTCCATCCAGATTTTTAAAAATACGAATAAATATTCTAAAGTACTGTTATTCATGATATTATATTACTATTATATTTTATGTAATACGAATTATCTTATTTTCAATAAATTATCTTATTTACGAAATGGAAACATATTTAATTTTAATATTATTTCTGTGACACTAATTTTTACTACTTTCGGCTATATATTAATATTAAATATTTTATTTAAATTGTAACTATTTTTATATCCCAAATTTCTTATTACGGCTATTATTACGGCTATATATTAATATTAAATATTTTATTTAAATTACAACTATTTTTATATCCCAAATTTTAAAGATATTTTTATTTTACTGTCTCTTGGTCCCTAAAATGGCAAGGTTTTCCCTTAAAAGTACGAGTGTGTGCTATTTTATTTGCTTAGTTTCCTATGTGTTTTCTCAGGATCGCCATGAATATTACTCCATCTACCCAGTTAAACATTTACAATTATTTGGCATAAAGCAATTGAATTACTTTTATCATTGTCATATAAAATACATTATGATCATTTTATCATTTGACTTTTACCATTATTTCCCGATTATCCTTTTATTTGACTATTATATAATTTTTAATTTGACTATCACGATCATTTTATTAACTCTGCAATTACTTTTATTTGATTATCGACTATTTTTATTTTTTCCTAAAATGTTGTCTTTTCAACGATTATTATTTAAGTATTTTATGAAATCGATTATCAAACGGTCATTGCTAACATTACCAAGACCACTTTCAAGTTTCCACACTGCTATAATTAATCTAAACGTCCTAAATGCCGCATATTTTATAATCAAAAAGAGGAAAAATATCATGAGTAAAGAGAACATATTGGAAATTAGCAGCAAATAACAAAAATATCACCTTACATCATGGTTAATAAACCTTGGTAGGAGAGAGACGGATTCATCACAATTTTAAACTAAATAAATATATTTATTTTCTATTTATTTTATATACGTATTTTTATTAATTCTTATATATTATTAGTTATTATTATAAATGATTATTTATTATTGCTATTATATATTTTTATTATTATTATTTAGTATTACTTGTCTATAGTTCTAATATTATTTTGGTGTAGTGAGAATTTCATTTTAACTTCATTTGATTCAAATTTTTTATCTTTAGTTTGGAATTTAACTTGATTTGATTCAATTTTTTTTATTTTTAGTATGTATTTTTTAATCATTTGTATAGGTGTTCTCCTTAGAACAGGCTCTGCCTAGTTAGGAGCAACACAATCTATGTTAAGTGCTAACGGTGTAATTTTTTTGTGAACAATAAAAAAAAAAAAAAAAAAAGAATTATGTTGTAGAAATGTACAGGTTGAGTTTTTAATGAGTGGCATACTTGAAGTAGGTGAATAAGAACGAGCAAATAAGAAAATTTTACTTTTTAAAAAGAGGAAAAACAAAAAAAATAAAGCAAAAAGAAAGCGTTTTGATTTAATTTTTGTTTTGAAAAATAGTATAAAAAGAGGAGATCGCGTTGCGCCATCTAGTGGTAGGTAAAATATTGCGAATACTGTCTATTCGCGATATTATACCTATTGCTAGATGACGCAGCGCGCTCAACGCTTGGTAAAGTTTTATTTATCAGTCAAGTTATTAAAATTTATTAAAAAAAAAAAACATTCTTTTCAATTTCTCTTTTAATAATGAAAATTTTTTATTTGCTCCTACTGATTCACCCACCTCAAGGTGTCACTAATTGAAAAACTCAACCTGTACAAAATGCCTTATAAAAGAAGCTCCGACATTTTTGAATCGGAACTTAGGAACTTAAAGCTTATTTCTATTTCTGTTATTTATGTTATTGTGGTCAAAGACTTCATTGAATCACCTAATTTCACCTATTTACAGGTAGTTGTATATATTTGCAAAAATTAACCGACAAGCTATAGTGAATATATTTATTTCCTTGAAAAGTTCCCCCCGTATCTCTCCAGAATCTAGGGCAGATTAATTTATTAAAAAAAAAAGAAATCGTCGTTTTTTCGTTTCGAGTTTTAGTTCGGGAAAATCGACTATAGTTTATTTCATATTCCTTTCTAACGTATTGCTCTGTCTCATTCGGTTGAACTAAGTTTCTATTTTAGTTTACCAAGAAACGCAATTGGGCCCATTATTTCAATAATTGAAACATATTTGTACATGTATGCATGTACAATTTTAATTGTAATTTTACGTAAACATAAATGTAAATATGTAAACATAATTGAAATAAAATATAAACTGTATAAATAATTGAGATAAACCTACAGCGTCAAAGAAGCGAATCTATTGTATATTCTATCATATAAAATTTATTAATAGACTAATTTATTACATCATCGTTATATAAGACTGTATTCAGGAAATAATAATCGCCCATGAGGAGGGAACAGCCTCTCCAGGAAATATCGCTTACTAAAGGAATAAATGGAGTCACGGTGTGCCAATTAGTGAAAATAGAACGTTGCTTGGAGTGCAAATATCGCCATTATGTTCTTTCCGCATCGCTTCGCTGCTTGTTAGTAAATTCAAAGACTTAAGCGGCTTATAGCTGGGCGGGAGAGGCTGTTTGTTTCTTTGCCTTTCTTGCCTGTCTCTCTGCTCAGCGCCTTGATGAACATTAAATTTGCAAACAATGGTATTCGCGCATAACACCTTTACTTACTTCCTGCCTTTTATCTGGGAAGTATCAGAAATTCGCAAGGTAATATTTAAGGAAAATGTTTTAGATAAACATTTTTTTAATAAATTATCTTTTTTACATTAGAAGACAGGTTAGGCAGTAGGTAATCTTATGTAAAACACGATCAAATATCCTAAAATTTTACCTTAACGTAGTATTTCTAAAATGAAATTAGATCGGTTGCCAGCAAAAAATAATTTGAGAAAGAATTTTCCAAAAAAAAAAATACCAAGATATAAACGGGTGAGTTTAAATCAACCGGCATTTTTAAAGTAGGCAAATCAGTACGAGCAAATAGACAACTTTTGATTACAGTTGGTGAAAAAACATTTAAGAGAGATAAAGTAGTATAAAAAGTATGTCTCAAAAACTACTTAACTAGGTTAATGCCCGTACTATGGTAGATTCTTTTGTTTGAAGAAATTTAAATTTTAAGAGAATTCAAATTATATTTTTGATTAAAAGGATTTTTTTTTAAATATATTGTTATTTTGTTTATTAACCTAAGTATAACAAGGTTTAAGCGCGCTGCGTTATTTAGCGGTAGACAAAATATCTCGGATATTATTTATTCGAGATATTTTGCATAGATTTCGCAAAGCGCTCAACGCTTCCCAAACTTTTATTCAATAGTTACATTTTTAGATTCAAAAAATAAGAAGAAATGTACTTTTCTTGTCCCCCCCCCCCCCCCCCCCCTCCCCTTTTCACAAATATTGTCAGTTATGCATTTGCTCGTACTGATGTACCCACTTTAAGAATGTGGCTCCTAATTTCTTTTATTAAAATACTGACATACTCATATACAGGATAAGTTTTTAATAGGGACAACATTTAAGTGGGTGACTCAGTACGAGCAAATAGGCATCAAATAAAAATATATATTTTTTTTGTTTGGCAAATTTGAAAAGCGTGGCTGATAAATAATAGTTTGATAATCGTTGAACGCACTGCGCTACCTAGCAATAAGTCAAATATCTCGAATAAACAATATTCGCGATAATTTACCCACCGCTAGACGGCGCAACGCGCTTAAATCTTTTTATAGTATTTTTCAAAACACTAAATTTTTCAATTTAAAAAAAAACGAAAGTATAGTTGTTTCATTTGTGTTGCTGTCAAGTTGCTTATTTAATCTTACTGATTCACCCACTTCAAGGATGTCTAATTAAAAACTCACCCTGTATGATTGTTAAAATACTCATCGTATTGTAAAACAGATTTATCAAGTCAGGAATTACTCTTTAAAAAAATCCATTAATATTACGACAGAAAACCAAAGGCTCAATAACGAGAAACTGAAAACCCATCAAAATAACATGCAAAAGGACAGCTAAGTAATTTGTGTTACAATGCACTAATGACGTAATTGCTTGTGTGAATGGGGCTGAATCATTTTTCTCTCCCTAGAAATTGAGGCTGGCAAACGTATCTTCCACATTAGGTGCTATTAAAAGAGTCTTTCAATCGTGTCTTTCAACGTCAGAAATTGCACGGAAATAATCTTATATTTCCAAGGATCTGCGATAATGTAATTTGTTTCTAAGAATTGTCGATGACAACCAATCTAATATGTACGAGTATATAAATAAGAATGAAATGCAGGTCGTTGGTAACCGCATATTAGGTTGAGCGGCTAAACCTATTTGGCATTTTTTTAATGTTCGTAATAATCCAAATAAAGTCCTAACGGAAACAAAAATTGGAAAAGCTGCATGAAAAATTGAAAAATTCCAGAAAAACTGAAAATTTGTTTCGCAACTCACGATTTGAACTATTGATATATGTATTTTTTATTTTTAATAGAGACGACATATTAGGTTGAATCTTTTTTTGTTTTGATCTCTGTGCTCTCGGGATGGAAATATTTAAATCGAATGTATTCAAATGGACAAAAATGGAAGGGGTGAGTTTGAAGGAAAAAGAAGTGGAGTTTGGGGGTTGGGGGTTTGAGGGGTTGGGCGCGGGAAGGGCCTGTTAGACAGACAGCTACAAGAACACGGAACATGGTAGATGTTGGTTAAAATACATTTTTTACATTTCCACTATGATTTCTTCCCAGAAAATTTGGGAGCCGTAAACGATGATCAGGGTCAACCTTATGATGGAGCACTGTTATCAAGGTCACTGGAACCCTTTGATGATAAGGACTACTGCTGGGGTCTTGTTAGGGAGAGTGATGAAACGGCAAAACGAAACGAAAACGGCACATTTTTCGAATACCAAATAAAATAACATTTTAAAATATGTTGTCAACTAATTTAGACTATCTATTGGTATCAGTTTTATATATTCATATGAAAAAATATTGAGTTGTATAGCTATCAAAATGTATTTCTTCTTTGTTTTAATTCTGTCAATGTTCTTCAGTACTGTTTTTGATTCTGCTGTGCTCTTCTCATCTTTATTCTCATTACATTACTATTTTGTTAGTACGGTTTTATACAAAATAACGGCGTTTTAATTGTAATTTTGTTGAATTACAAGAAATTTTGTTAAAACTCCATTACTCGATTATATTTATCAACATGTTCCTTACGGTTAATACGGAAATAACTGTATAATGTAGTTTCAACACGATTCATATACCCGACTCTAACCGTACGTATACTTATACATGCTGTCATGTTAGAAACGAGATCCCAAGGTCGCGACGTAATGAAATAACACTATGCTTCAACATTATTATATGGTAACTACCGCCACTTTAACACGCTTACGAAGCATGTTAACTCATACGTATGGATCACAGTCTGCGCTATATACATAATCCTTGTTGAAACATGCATATTTACGTGTGTTACATCGCTATATTTTTTTCAATGTATCTAGGAAATGTAACGTGATATATAAAATCTAATTTTACTAGTAAATTCAGCTAAATTTAAAAACCAGACGCAGAAAAAAAAATAATTTGTTGACTAGTGCCATTATTCCATAGTAAGAATTAATATACAAGCAAAGTAAAGGTCAATAGAGTATCAGACCGTGTCGCGCGTTCACGTCTCCGGAAATAGCTTCGGTAATCGGAAGCGAAACAGTTTCTTCTCCACTTTCGCAGTACGTTATTTGTCGCGGAGCACGTTCGAAAAAACGGTCTGCACAATATCCATTTGTTGGAGTTGCTTTTGGATTTTACCGCGAGCACAAGTCGGCGGGCGCCCGCCGTGACTACAAAGTGTGAATTCCTCGGCAATATCGTTTAAAAGGTTGCCATTTTCCTAAACGAAAGAAACATGCACGTACAGGCGAACTGCAAATCGGGATCGAGCCCTGGAATATAGGAATATATTTTACTAGCATGGTGTAAACTCGGAAAAGGTTTCAAAATTGAATATGAACGGTATAACCGTTGTTATGGTTATATAACTGCAAGTCATATAATACCAGGATACCTACATCTACTAATTACCAATTCGCTCAAACTCAGTCTTATAGATTTCGATGGTTCTTTGTGGCTTTGTTTAACGTTGGATCTAGGATTAAGATGAGGGTAAAATAAAAACGATGCGTACCTATAATAATGTCTATACCAAAGAAGATTGCTACTATTTGTATGAGCCCTTGGCCCACCAGCCAATAAGCTTAAGAGTGGCATATAAAGAAGCAAATTTTAGTTATATTTAAGATAGACAGATATATAGTTAGATAGATAGAAGGTTTATTTAGGCATATTTTACCTAAATTCAAAAAACTAAATCTCACCTCTAACACAGTATAACAACAAGTAGCTTTACTCTCGAGCTACAGGGTATTGCGTGAAGAGGGTGCGAGGAATGTGGGCAGAGGGGTAAGTCCCGACGAACGCGAACGGTTAGCATTACGCGCAAGTAAAGGCTGATGACGTTTTCGAGCGTGTGGATATTTGCGTGGGCCAAGTAGCGGGGCATCTGGCGACCATATCCGAGCCCTCACGACTCGTGACGTATTCGCTTTGATTTCAATTCTGTTCTAAGAGAAGCTACTGTCTGTGCCTCTAATATGTTAGTTATTGGTATTTGAGTTTTATATATTTTATTTATAAGATCTCTGAAGAAAAATGTCTATTAACAGATATTATTATTAATATATATTTATTGCTATTATCACATTAGTTTAACCTAACCTAACCTACTAATATCCAATGCAATAACTCAGTCTTGCAGATTTATGTAGTTCTTTGTGACTTCCTTTAAAATGTAGGATGACGGTATAATGAAAACGGCGCCTGTAGTAATGTCTTTACCAAATGAGCATGAGCCCTGGGCCCAAGAGCCAATAAGCTTGAGATTGGCATATATATTTAGCCATTCGTTAGTTAAATCTCATCTCTAATATCATTTATGTTATTTGAGGTTTATATATTTCAATTATTAGGTCTCTGACTAGAAATGTCTGTTAAGAGATATTGTTATTATTATCTCTTCATTATTATTATTAATAGTAGTATTTATTCTTTATTGAACAAAATAAATAAATGGGTCCTTAGGAATAAAAAGGTTTGCGAACACTGATTTATACAGCGCTGCGAGACACGCAGTTCCCTTCAGCTAAATAATTTGCAAATATCCATTGTTAGTATTAACGTTGGAGCTGATTATAAACTTACCAACCATCGTTACGGTTGGTTGAAAGATAGGGTTGGTTGGAGGAAATTGCTGTATGACAATAAATCCGCCCATTGTGAAATTTTACAATAAAGAGTATAAACAAACACACTTTAAATCCTAAGGATAGGCACGTTTCAGTTACCTAGTTGTAAAAGACTACAACATTGACATTTTACATTTTACATCTTCTGGCATACTTATATGAAATCGAAGGCTGTACGCTCATCACAAACCCCATTGTGCTATCCAAAGAACAATTTTACTTTTCCCGCAAGATCCACGAAGCTACTGACATAAGAAGAACCCCGAACTTCAAATAGGGATGTCGAATTCAAACTCTCTACTATGTTCTCAATGTCCATCGGTGAGCGCAAGAACGTAGCACAAGGTGCAATGAGTGTTATTTGCACGGCATATTTTAAAAATTCGCACGTGCTGAACCCGCCGCCCCGCCAAAGTTATATTCTACCGATTCTACGAAGTAACAGTAGCAGTTTGCCGCCTACCCGCAAAACAACGATTGACGATGAACAGCACTTCAGTGTACTCTGGACAACAGCGGTTGCGACATCGCTGAAACTTCGGGTGCTACGAATTTCATGCGGTAAACTAGTTATTTTCCTTAAAATATTCTGGCATACTTTTTTCAAAAACTCCAATTTTCGAGTTAGCATTATATTTCTTATTGTTAGCATTATATCTCTTATTCTTATAATTTTATTGGCACACGTGTAATTTTCGAGTAATTGCTTGCGTAGTACGCAATATAAAAAATATCGAAAAACGTACAAAATCAGCACGCAAATCCATGTACTTAAACTAAACACAGCAAGGCAAGACACAAAATACTCCGGGCCATATTACTTTAGTTTAAAAACAATTCAAGTGGAAAGCTTATTCAAAAAATTACTTAAAGAATTCTTATTAGACAAAGCTTTTTATTCGATCGAGGAGTTTGTTAATTTTAAATGATTTTTTTTTTGACAATTTTAAGAAGCCTTTTTGAATTATTCTGACTTTTACGGATTTATATTTCTTTATTATTTTTATTGATTATTTTAATTTGTGGTTTTAGTAAGTACATCTTGATAATGAGTTTTGAGTATCGCCAGTATTAAAATGTTGCATATCATAGAAGCAATAATCAAGAACTTTGAACTGTATGTACCTGGTGATCAATTTGGATATTGCAAAAAAGATCAAATAGACTAGTTTAAATGTACCGAGATATTAAGTTTCTACAATCTGTAAAGATTTTTTTGGAAATAAATTGAAACTGAAGAATTGAAATTGAATAATTTCAGGTAATTAATTGGTTGTGTAGTACGCGATATAAAATATATCGAAAAACGAACAAAATCAGCACGGAAATTTAAATTTTCGAGTAAGCATTGTACCTCCTGCTATAATTTTATTGGCACACGTGTAATTTTCGGGTAATTGCTTTCGTAGTACGCAATATAAAAAATATCGAAAAACGTACAAAATCAGCACGCAAATCCCTGTACTGAGCCGTCCTAACAGGCTTTCAACGCCCTGTTTGTTTATATTGACACGCCGCGACTGACGAGGGGAGTGTTTTTGTTATGAAATGAAATTTTGATGGGACAAATGTAATAAAGTATGGAGACAAAAGGACTTCGATAGGCTTTATTTCGCGCGGGTGAGGGAGGTGGGGGGTGGAGGGACAAAAATATATTCACAAAGCCTTCGCATTTCCAGCGGCGACATTTCCGCCGCTGACCGTATTGTGAAAACAGTGGGCAAATTCAGTGACCGTGCCGTGAAGGGGACGGAGCTATACGAGCTTGTGCCTGGTGCGAGGAGCGCCGCGATAACGTAGCTGCAGAGCGATAAGTACTGTACCAACTAACACGTCCTAGCAATATTAGAGATGAAAATAGAACTGGACGGAGCGTACGAATGTGGTAGCGATTTACTCGTACTTACTTCTACGGTGAACAAAGAGTTTATTTATGGTGACATGGTAAACAGTAGATAGGTATATAGAAAACACTTTACTGCGCATAATCTTTACAACTATGGACAAAGCCGGACTTACCATCAATAATAATAATAATTCCATAGAAGCCCTGACCGTCATCCTACACTAAACCACTCACGCGACCCTCCAAATAATAGCAAGCTGTCGAAATTTATGCAGTAAAATAAAAAAAAAACGCAAAAATAATCATTAAAAAATTTTAATAATATTTCAATAATAAAAGTGGTCTAAAATAATTACAAAATAAAACCAAATACAAAATTGTGCGTAATCAAAATAAAAATTAGAATACACTATCGTATACATTAGATAAATTGTAAGGTTGTGTAAATTATGTGTGCATAAATGCGTTGCTACTTTTGAAATGTCATGAGGATACATTCGGTTTCCGTTGTTTCTTTACTTATTAATCACTGAATGAGGCATTTTTAAGAACCACCTGTGTCAGTCCTGAAATATCGAAGTGTTTTGCTAAAATATTCATTAATCTCGGAGCAAAGTATTGATAATGGTGTTGTGCTAACGATGTAGATCTCCTAGGCACTATATATTGTGATACCTATGCCAAATATATATTTTAAGCAGGGAACGGTGTCTCTGCTCACGCGTGATTTAAATTTAAAGCAGTTTTTAGACAATACAGTTATTCTTATGCAGCTATCTCTTTCTATTCTGCTTTAGTATTTCCTCACAGCCCACCTTCGTACTCCCACGGTCTATTGTTTCCTCTTCACATAATAATCGATTTCCCCTTATCTGTTCCGATAAAATCAAGCAAATATAAGTACGCCGTTGTTCCCTTGCTTTTGCCGCACTTGATTCGGAAGGAGGACAATCGGGAACACGCGACGCAAGAGCTCGCTGTTCCTTGAGCCCCACTCAAGTCAGCGCCGAGGAGACTTTTGTAAGTTGAGTGGGCGCGAAGAAAGCGGCGGCAATTTCGGTGGTAGCGTCATGTAATCCTTTAAAGGGGTTTAGGATGGTAATGCTTACGACTGCTACGTACAAAATGCACTAATAACTATTATTTACAACTAGTCTATCGCTGGTGTAATGCTTAGTTGGGTTGCTAAACCGAAGGATCTCAGAGTTGTCTTTGATCTTCGTTGATTTGCCAAAGTCCTATTTTAAGTGGCTGGGTTCCGTTATTCGTAACCTTAAACATTTCCACAATATCCAGGTTATGAATGTATTTATATAATGCAATTGTGAGAAGTAAATGAGAAAATAATGCAGTTCTGGACGGTGCAAAGCCAACTGACATATTTCAACTAGTCATATATCAACTAAACAACTAGCGAAAAAATAAGTAGATGTGTCTATAAACACGACTAAGTATGCCATTTATTTGCCACCGATTATATGGTTCTTTTTTAAAAACTAAATTAGGCAGATGGCCTCCATTAGCTTAAATGCGAGATAACTGTCTACAGATTCTCTGGCGTCTGCAATGTTCGTGGAGCTTCATGCTTCCCGGTTAAAGCGCTACCAGTTACTTCAATTTTTTTCACCCAAGCCAATATAGTATTGCAAGACGGTACGTGATTATGTCGACCAATATTGAACTGCCTTCGATAGACACGCTCCACTTCCGAGACAGAATTTGGCTTGTTATAACTACGAACATAGGTGACTTGTTCTTGCAGTTTCAAACGCTCCATTGCGACTGACATACCGCAGCCTCGCTATTAATGAAATGGCGTCTACGCCTCTACCATTTCCCCTCCCACTAACTACACCAAGATAACGTGGCGGCCCACAATTCACATTTGAAATGTGTTAGTTGGCTTTGCTCCACCTGTATAGAACTCGCAAGAGGATATGTGCCAACATGTAAAAAATATATAAACCTGTTTTTTATGGTTCATATATTTCAAGTAATATAGATACAATCCTTACTTGTTAGATGTTGGGCAAAATTTAGTCGACTAACGATTGACCATTGAATACGTTAATCGCGATTGACGACTAACGATTGATACGTTTAATCGTCAATCGACGACTAACGATTGATTAGTTTCAATCGTTAGTCGCGATTGATGATTAAACATTGGAGATTGATATTCTCGACAGAGGTCAACTTCAGTTTTGCGTTTTCCGTCGTCGGTGCGGTCGGTGCGATTCGACCGCAAACGCGACCGCGAACGCGACCGTCAACACGACCGCAAACGTGATCGCGAAAGCGACCGATCGACCGACCGACGACAATGAATTGTCGGGTGGTATTAAAAGAGCAAGTTAGTTGCGATTGACGATTGAGGATTGACGGTTAACGACTAATTGATTTAGTCGCGATTACTTCAATCGTTATTAACGTCAGTCGCGACTTAATCAATCGTGACTAAATCAATCGTAATTGATTAGTCGATTGAAATATTTAATCGATTGACCCAACACTGTTAGATATACATGGTGGCTATAATTCTATTAAATTGCACAGGGAAATGCTTACCATGACCTATATTTTTAAACTGATCCGCCTCAGAGTTGTTAATCCAAGCGTGCTAACAAAACTCTGTCTCCTTGTTCCAGAAAATGATAATCGAACTCGCTTACAAAATCTATTTGCGGAGCCGTCCTCGCGAATTATCCTAAATCGTTGGAATCTGCTTACTTCATACGGCACAATAATGTGCTATGTTCGACAGCTCCAGATCTAGATATTTTTATTACTATCCCACAAATCTCTAAGGTATGGGTATAGCCCTCTTATTCATTGCAAAATGAGATCACTAAGCTATTATATTCTTGATGTAGCTGTACTTTATATATATAATATTTATTATTAAAATTAAAATTGCTCTTTTTACTATACTCGCTGGATTTAAATGTACGAATTGCTTTTATAATTTTAATTTATTACTTTTATCTTATTTTTTGCGCATAACATGTTCTTCCATTAGGTTAAATTTAGCTGTAAGATATTGCTTTTAGGCAATTAGCTCACCTTTTTGGTTAATGAAAAGCGTTTCATTATTATTATTATTACATACCTTATATATGTTGTTATGATATCTAACTACACACGGGAGCAATGAATCCGGGTTACCAACATAAAATCTAATATCTCGGAAACTAAGAATGTTAGCATGTTCAATTAAATATTTTATTGACGATTTAATACTACTCAAATAAAATTATTAAAACTTCGTGTTTTTTTTAAAGTGCTCCCATCAAATAGACTAAAAACCCAATGAAAGTTGTTTTTTGAAAATCGAACTACGAATTCGCTGCCTTCGTTTTTGTTTTTTTCTGTTCTGCCACAAAAAAAATATTTAAGAGGCCTTATTAGTACTTAATTTTCATTATTAATGTGATAATTATTCTTTTAATAGTAGTATTTCAGCACAATAGCATTCTTCGTTTCCGATATATAAGGCAATATATTGGTGACCCGGAGTCATTGCTCCCGATGCATATAAATCATTAAAGATTTCGTGGTTCTTCGTTTTTTCCCATTAATTCAAAGCTAGTGCCAAACTGCATATCACTACTGAATTCCCTAGGCGAAAAGAACAGGGTAATTCGATGGTTTCCCGGTCATGCAGGAATCGAGGGAAATGAAAAAGCCGATGAACTTGCTAAGACGGGAGCAAAGGGAACGTTATACGGCTCTGAACCTTGCTGTGGTGTACCAAAAAGCCTTGCAAACCTAATGCTCAAACAAATATGTTTAGATCAATTCAACAACCACTGGAACAACACGCCAGGGTTGAATCATTCCAAAGCGCTAATTAAGGCGTACGACCGTAAGACTGCCCGTGAGGCCTTATTGCTAAATAGGAAAAAATACGCATACTGGTGAGGGCGCTCACAGGGCATTGTGGCCAGAACAAAGACATGTTCGACCTCAAGCTCCGAGACACAAAAATGTGCAGGTTCCGCCAAGGGGCAGAGGAAACTCCCCAGCACCTCATGTGCAAGTGTGGCCCGCTGATGCGTAAAAGATACACCCACTTGAGTGGTCATTACCTCCTACCTGAGGAGGTAAAACAATCTGGCGCCAAAAGCCTGCTGCGGTTCTTAAATGACACAAGGCTTAACGCAGAACTATAGTAGGTGGCGAACACAATAGATCAACAATGGTCGCAGTGCTACAAGGCTCATAAAGACCTTAGAAGAGCCCCACTCAAAAAAAATTAAAAAATGTTCGATTTTGTTACAATAAGTTAATCAACAGCGATTGCATCAATTTCAGGAAATTCTTTTATAATATAATATGCAAGGTTACATCCTTAATTTTGGATGAAAAGTAAGCAGATATAAACGAATTGCTATTGCAAAAAGTTTTCTTAGTCAATCATCATGAAATCACGTTACGTACGTTTGCTCTGTATTTTCAGATTTTTGTACGCGGATTTATGTTTTATGACAAAAATCCAAAATTTGCTAGGATTCACAACTATAAAACACTACTAGCTAAACATGTACTAGCTGCGCCCCGCGGTTTCACCCGCGTGGTGATGGAAAATTGTGATAATGATGATAGAAAGCTATATATCTTTATAAATTATAGCCTATGTGTTATTCTGATGTGTAAGCTATATTATTGTGAAGTTTCATTAAAATCCATCCAGTAGTTTCTGCGTGAAAGGGTAACAAACATCCATACATACATACATTCTTACAAACTTTCGCGTTTATATTAGTAGTAGGATTATTCCCAAAAATATATCTCATATATAAAAAGAGAAGTTCCGATTCACTCATTCATTCATTCATTCACTGACTGACTCATCAACGCCCAGCCCTAACCCTTAGACCTAGGAAGCTGAAATTTTTAACATAGGGTCCTTTTAGGACGCAAACGCTCACTAAGGGCGGATTTTTCGAAATTCAACCCCTAAAGGGGTGAAAAGGGGTTTCACAGTTTGTATGGAAAACCTATATAGATGTACTTTTTAATTCGAAACTTTGAAAGACTACTCTAATAAACAAATAAGGAAATAGGTGTTTCATGTTTTTTTAAAATTCTACCCTTAAAGGGGAAAAGCGGGGGTTTAAAATTTGTATGGACAAACGATTTTAGATGGACTTTTTATTTCGAAAGTTTGTAAGATTACTCTAATAAATAAATAAGGAAGCACGTGTTTCATATTTTTTCAAAATTCAACCCCAAAAGGGGTGAAAAGGGGTTTCGAAATTTTTATAGAGAGACGATATAGATGTACTTTTTAATTCGAAACTTTGTAAGATTACTCTAATAAACAAATAAGAAAATAGGTGTTTCATGTTTTTTCAAAATTCAACCCATAAAGGGGTGAAACGGAGTTTCAAAATTTGTATGAATGAACAATATTAGATGTGCTTTTTATTAAGAATTCCTATAGGATTACTATAATAAAAAAATAAAAAAATGCTTCATTCGTGGTTTTTCCAAAACTCAACCCCTAAAGGGGTGGAAAGGGGTTATAAAATTTGTATGGAGAAACGATATAGATGGTCTTTTTAATTCGAAACTTTGTAAGATTACTCTATTAAACAAATAAGAAAATAGATGTTTCATTTTTTTTTTATTCTACCCCTAAAGGGGTGAAACAGGGTTCCAAACTTTGTATGAATAAACAATATTAGATGTGCTTTTTATTTCGAAACTTCGAAGGATTACTCTAATAAAAAGGTAAGAAAATACGTATTTCGTGGTTATTGAAAATTCAACCCCTAAAGGGGTCAAAAGGGGTTTTACAATTTGTATGGAGAAGCGATATAGATAAACTTTTTAATCAAAACTTTGTAAGATTACTCTTATAAACAAATAAATAAATACGTGTTTTATGGTTTTTCAAAATTCCGCCCCTAAAGGGGTAAAACGGGGTTTTTAAGTTTGTATGGATAAACAATTTTAAATTGACTTCTTATTTTAAAAATCTGTAAGGTTACTCTAATAAATAAATAAGGAAACACGTGTTTCATATTTTTTCAAAATTCAAACCCTAAAGGGGTGAAAAGGGGTTTCGATTTTTTTATGGAGATACGATATAGATGTACTTTTTAATTCGAAACTTTGTAAGATTACTCTAATAAACAAATAAGAAAATAGGTGTTTCATGTGTTTTCAAAATTCAACCCCTAAAGGGGTGAAACGGAGTTTCAAAATTTCTATGAATGAACAATATTAGATGTGCTTTTTATTTCGAATTCCAGTAGGATTACTCTAATAAAAAATAACAAAATGCTTCTTTCGTGGTTTTTCCAAAACTCAACTCCTAAAGGAGTGGAAAGTGGTTATAAAATATGTATGGAGAAACGATATAGATGGTCTTTTTAATTCGAAACTTTTTAAGATTACTCTATTAACCAAATATGAAAATAGGTGTTTCATTTTTTATTTTATTCTACCCCTAAAGGGGTGAAACAGGGTTCCAAACTTTGTATAAATAAACAATATTAGATGTGCTTTTTATTTCGATACTTCGAAGGATTACTCTAATAAAAAGGTAAGAAAATACGTCTTTCGTGGTTATTCAAAATTAAACCCCTAAAGGGGTGAAAAGGGGTTATACAATTTGTATGGAGAAACGATATAGATGAACTTTTTAATTCAAAACTTTGTAAGATTACTCTTATAAACAAATAAACAAATAGGTGTTGTATGGTTTTTCAAAATTCCGCCCTTAAAGGGGTAAAACGGGGTTTTAAAGTTTGTATGGATAAACGATTTTAGATGGAGTTTTTATTTCGAAACTTTGTAAGATAACTCTAATAAAGAAATAAGGAAAGACGTGTTTCATATTTTTTCAAAATTCAACCCTTAAAGGGGTGCAAATGGGTTTCGAAATTTATATGGAGAGACGATATAGATGTACTTTTTAATTCGAAACTTTGTAAGATTACTCTAATAAACAAATAAGAAAATAGGTTTTACATGTTTTTTCAACATTCAACCCCTAAAGGGGTGAAACGGGGTGTTAAAATTTACATGAATGAACAATATTAGATGTGCTTTTTATTTCGAATTCCTGTAGGATTACTCTAATAAAAAAATAACAATCTGCTTCTTTCGTGGTATTTCCAAAATTCAACCCCTAAAGGGTGGATAGGAGTTATAAAATTTGTATGCAGAAACGATATAGATGGTCTTTATAATTCGAAACTTTGTAAGATTACTCTATTAAACAAATAGGAAAATAGGTGTTTCATTTTTTTTTTTATTCTACCCCTAAAGGGGTGAAACAGGGTTGAAAACTTTGTTTGAATAAACAATATTAGATGTGCTTTTTATTTTGAAACTTTCGTGTTTTTTCCAAAATTCAACCCCTAAAGGGGTGGAAAGGGGTTATAAATTTTGTATGGAGAAACGATATAGCTGGTCTTTTTATTTCGAAACTTTGTAAGGTTACTCTATTAAACAAATAAAAAAATAGGTGTTTCATATTTTTTTAAATTCTACCCCTAAAGGGGTGAAACAGGGTTCCAAACTTTGTATGAATGAACAATATTAGATGTGCTTTTTATTTCGGAGCTTTGAAGGATTACTCTAATAAAAAAAATAAGAAAAAACGTCATTCGTGGTTCGAAATAGATGAACTTTTTAATTCGAAACTTTGTAAGAATAAATTCTAATAAATTTAAGGGGGAAAAGAAACTCTAATAAATTTAAGGGGGAAACAAGTGTTTCATGTTTTATCAATATTCTAGACCTAAGGGGGTGAAACAGTGTACATATTTTGTTCTTTTGGATAAACGATATTAGATTAACTTTTTAATTCGAAACTTTGTAAGTTTTTTCTAATAAACTAATAAGCAAATAGCTATTTTATGTTTTTCAAAAATTCAACCCCTAAAGGGGTGAAACGGTGTTTCAAAATTTGTTTTGATTAACGACATTAGATGGACTTTTAAATTCAAAACTTTGTACGATTTTGAAACTTTGTAAGATTACTCTAATAAACAAATAAGCAAATAGGTCTTTCGTATTTTTTTAAAATTCAAACCCTAAAGGGGTGGAAAGGGGTTTCAAAGTTTGTACGGAAAAACGATATTAGATGAACTTCGTATTTTTTGAAATTCCACCCCTAAATGCGTAAAAAGGGGTTTTAAAGTTCTTATGGAGAAACGATATTAGATGGACTTTTTATTTTGAAACTTTGTAGGATTACTCTAATAAACAAATAATCAAATACGTCTTTCGTGTTTTTTCACAATTCAACCCCTAAAGGCGTGAAAAGGGGTTTAAAATTTGTATGGAGAAACGATATTAGATGGAATTTGTAGGAATACTCTAATAAACATTTAGGCAAATACGTATATCTTTTTTTTAATTCAACCCCTAATGGGGCGAAAAAGGGGTTTAAATGATATTAAACAAATAAGCAAATGCATGTTTCATATTTTTCTAAAATTTACCATGAAGGGGGTAGGAAGGGGTAAATACCGCTAAAAATCAAAATAAAATCTGAGTCGCGCCTGACGGTTCCCGGACGCGAGAAGGCGCTAGAACCTTATTATAAATTCGTCATTTGCCTCAATAACATGCGTAGCGCAAGCACCGCGATCGTCAAATGTTCACGCCTTAATTACTTAGTTGATCATCATGAAGTAAATATTGACAGGAGTACAGAGAAGGACGTTGGATACCTTTATAAATTACACGCAAAAGTTACCACTTGATTGGGAAAAAGGGATCTATCTTAACCCAAATTTAACGCGTGCGAAGCCGCGGGCAACAGCTAGTTAATTTATAGACAGTAAGAGCCCACGTCGAAGACTTTTATGAAATAGGCTTTTATTTCATAAGCGTATAGTAACTCCGGACGTGGCCGTAGATGATTGAATGTATATGAGAAGTCCTTGGCTTACGACCTCAGAGTATGGACCTCAACGTGATCAGAGTAGATAAAACACCATATTAATATTTAAACCATTTAATTACAAGTTATTTGAGAGATGACTTACCAGTTTGAGTGTGTTCAGGGAAGTGATGTAATGAATTAAGTTGAGATCTATTTATACTCGTAAATCGTATGAAATATCGAATAGTGGGGTTAACGTGCGTCACTAAAATATTGGTACGTCCGAAAGACGCGCTTGAAAGACGAAAAATAATGTTCTTTGAATTGTATTAGTCATTACTGCGTATGTTATACTACGATTTATTCATTATAATTTATTATTCTTAACATGGTTGCTAGGTCCCTATAAGCGTTCCAAAACTACCGAAAGGATATTTTGACTATCAGAGCGCTCCTGGCACGCGGAGTTATAAAACGTATAAACTGGGTCGCGAATATTGCACGCTCCCTTGCACTTACGGGTCTTATGGCAGGCTTATAACCCTATAATGGCTCAGGTACCAGCTAACTTTGCCCGCCATAAGACCCGTAAGTGCAAGGGAGTGCGCAAAATGCGCTACTCCGTTCCTACGTTTTATAAATCCAGGTGCCAAGAGCGTTCGGACAGACTTATAGACGGAGCATTGCGTTTATTGTAAATCTGGAGTTATTTAATATCAAATTAAATGAATTAGAAAAATCATATATATAAAGTAAGTTAGCTAATAGTTAACGGGTGGGGGGAAGGAGGGGGAAACAAAAAACACCTTCTCCCCACTCCCTGGATTCTGAAATGTAATTCCATTAACTGAATCCCAACGGAAAATGGTGACCCAGCCGGGATTCGAACTTAAACCCTTACAATCAGGCGAACTAACCACTAAATCAATGGGCCGTCCTACATTTTTTTTAAAATCGGTTTTTAACCCAAGACTTCCCCGGCTGGTAGACAAACCCACCACGAGAGTGAATCAGTACGAGAAACTAAGCAACTTTTAATAAAAATTTGTAAAAAATTAAAAAAAAAAAAAATTTTTTTATAAAAAGCGCTGAGCACGATGCAATATTTATCGGTAGATAAGATATCGCTTATATTGTTATAAACGACATTTTACCTACCGCTAGATGGCGCCGCGCGCTCAAACCCTCTTCAAACTTTTGTTTAAAAATCAAATACTTAAAATTTTTGAATTATTTTTGAAAAATATCATAAAACACTGTTTTTTTTGTTTTTACCTTTTTTTGCTTACTGCTCGTACTGATTCGTTACCCGGTTAATTAAAACTCACTCTGTATAACAAAAAACGCTGTAAACTGAAAAAACGAGTTATGCGTGCTCGCAAAACAAACCATTATTGTAATAATCAATATGCTTTTTCTATTTTTATCGCTGCTACGTCAATTAAATAGATCTGACAGGTGTTTTACAAGGTATTTCCAAAGAATATTTAATGGTATATGCTTTGTAAACTTGCAATAGAACGATTACAATGAAGAGCCGCAAGTGATCCCACAGAGACTCTCATTAAATACACGATTGAAGCCTCAGAAATAAGTACCTATAGCTTTAATATATCTATAACTGACGAAGTGAACTAAAGATCGCACGGATCCTCCCTCACTCCCAATATCTTTGAAGTGCCAATTAATTAAGTCTTGTCTAAACTCGCTAATTAGGTTACGTAAGCCGATTTATAATTCGTTTGAGACAAGTAATAGCGTAAATATTAATTTCATTAATTATACCAGGAGACCTCTTCGTTGAGTTTGTAATAGAGATAGTATAAAAGATTTTTGTTAATTTGTGGAGAGAATTATTTTTAAAAATTAGCGCTTTGACTATTGTTTTTATTTTTGAAAAGAAAATGCGCTCAAAAGATGGCGTGGGCAGCCCACCGCCTTCTTTTTTAATTTACCAAAGATATACATCGTCTTAAGCGAAGTATATAGTATATATATAGTATATAATTAATACGGAAAGTCTTGTTTTTAACTGACTTCAAAGAAGGAGGTGACTTAACCGATTTTTTTCGTCCTGTATCTGCCCAGAATTATTTAGAGATCCCTATCTCTAGGCTACATTGGCAATGTTGCGATATCGAGAAATCGACACATATATGTTTAAAGAATTAAATATTAATTGTCAATCACCGGGTTCGTCCGCCGGCCAAGAGAGGGCGCTATTGGTTATATTTATGATATAAATATTACGATGAAATCAGTCCTTAGCTACTTGCCAGGAGAATCTCGGGGCCACAAAGCGATTGTTATCGTACTGTATCGGCCCAGAATTATTTCGACATCCCTACATTCTAGGCCACATTGGATAATGTTGCGTTATTATGAAATTGACACATACATGTACGTGTATATGTTTGAAGAATTAAATATAAATTCTCAATAATCCCGCCTACCTCTGATAAATCGACTCCACGTAATCTATTCGAGCATGAATAGAACCAAAATTCAATTTGGCCGAGAATGTGCAGCGAGGCAGCTGTAAGAACAAATCCCAAAGAATGTAAGAAAGAACCCAACCGGGTTCGGCCACCTGCCAAATGAGGGCTCTCATTGATTTTATTTATGAAATAAATATTACGACGAAATCAGTCTCCTTGCCAAATCTACTTGCCAGGAGAATCTCGGGGCCACAAAACCGATTGTTTTCGTCCTGTATCTGCCCAGACTTATTTCGACATCCCCACCTCTATTTCGACATCCCTACCGGGTAATGTTGACACATATATATTTGAACATTGACACATTGAGACATATACGTTTGAAGAATTAAATATTAATTCTCAATCATCCCGCATCCCTCTGATAAATCGACTCCACGTAATCCATTTGAGCATGAATCGGACCAAAATTCAATTTGGCCGAGAATGTGCAGCGAGGCGGCTGTAAGAACAAATCAATAAGTTTATCGGTCGAATGTCACGTACCGCTGCGGTACTCAGCTGCGCTGCGACTTTGTCGTCAGGTGGGGGACGTGCCACCGCCACAATCGCTATTATCCAACTCTAAACTTGAAATTAACCCGATCACAACTTAATACTACACACGGTCGTAGACACTTCGATACAATATGAAATTGAGAAATGTGCATATATTATGGTGATGATGTGCGAATATAATATTATTATATATTCGCACATCGTCACTAATCGTATTATGAGCAAAAAAGACAAGCAGAAAAAACAAAAAAAGAAATTTACTCTCCCAAAAAAATTTTTTTTATACAAATTTATTCAAAATTACGCCATGTTGCGATTATATTTACATATATTAGCTATTATACAACAGTACAACTTCGATTTAACAAAATTTAAGTGGAATATTAAAAAACGTTATACCTATTTCAAAACATTTCACATCGAGGTTCGCTAAATCGATTCTTATACGCCTACAAAATAAAAACTGGTACGTATTTTGCCAGGATTACATGCTGTAAGTCGACACTACTAGCAGATTTGGCAGTAAAACGCAATGTTTGAAAGCTGCGTCTAAAGGTTTAGTACAAGCAGCCCTTATGTCTTTGGGAAACCTTCACCTACATAATTAACTATTGAAACAGTTAGAAATAGTTTGCACATATTGATTTAACAAAAAAAGTTATTTGCTGAGGAAATCGGATATAAACTGACTTCTCGAAATATAGGTTTCGGTTTTCATATGATGACAGTAATATGCACATTAGATGCTTTGCAGCAATATGCACACGCTTGATGAGATGTCAGATGCTTGACAGTAATATGCACATCATTTACATTTATTAACACAGACTACAGAACAAACATTTAAATATGAAAAAAAATCTCATCAAACTCAATTACAGCCCATTGATTATTGCTTATTTGACTATGAAAAGCTGAATGGTGACTTACGTTGACGACAAATGACTATGCCATCTTTAGCCAAGTTATAAAAAAAGTCGATGCTGAAAGGTACCTTGGACTAACGATTGATAAGAAATTCAACTCGGAAATACACATTAATAACATATGCAAAAAACTTAGACAGATAATTATTAAAATCTACCACCTAAAATACATTCTCAAATACAACAAGCTGAGAAGTCTGTATTTTGCCCTGGTCGAATAAATTATTGCTTACGGCATTACAACATACGGCGATACTTTTAAATCTTACTTATCGCGCATCACATCTCTACAACACCGTATTTTAAAAATGATACTTCCAAACAATATTCGACATGAATTCAGAAACGACCAAATAGCACTTTTCAATTATTGTGGCATATCACCAGCTACATAATGTACTATTTATTTATAGATTGACAGTTCAATATTTCGAGACTGACGAATTCCGAATTTATGTCCAACATAAACACAGCACTAGACAGATACAAAATGAACTGCTACTCGTCCCTCGTTTTTGATTGGCTAATCCCTCATATTTTCAATAAAATTCCTCTAAATTTAAAAAGTAATAAAAAATTTACAAAAAAAACAAAAAAAGAATTAAAAATAGTTAGCTTTAAAATAAGTGAAAGTGAAACATACTTATAATATTACATATTATATTAGCACTAAGTACTTCTTATCTTTATACGTAATATTATTAGGGGTGGCTTTCTGTGCCAACATAGTTAACTAGGTAATGTAATTGCAGCATATATATATATATATATATATATATATATATATATATATATATATATATATATATATATATATATATATATATATATATATATATATATATATATATATATATATATATATATATATATATATATATATATATATATATATATATATATATATATATATATATATATATATATATATATATATATATATATATATATATATATATATATATATATATATATATATATATATATATATATGTATATATATATATATATATGTATATATATATATATGTATATATATATATATATATATATATATATATATATATATATATATATATATATATATATATATATATATATATATATATATATATATATATATATATATATATATATATATATATATATATATATATATATAAATATATATATATATTATAATGTGGTCGAATGGCCACTAAATTCGCACTGAAAGTCACCCTATCATAATCTCCAGCAGGTAAGCCTTGGGCTTGGCTGGATTTTATTCTTTTACTTCTATTTTTTGTGCAATAGCCCATCATCATTTTCATTATTAGAAAAAAACTATAAATTATTACTGAAATAATCATTAAAATAGTTGTATAGCAAGTACTCAATCCATTCTCTTTACAAATAAGAGTAGAGGGGTAAAAAAATGGACCAAAAAATGGACCGGCAAGATCCGTATTCTTAGTCAAGAATAGGTCAATATATCTTTGACCTATTCTCAACTCAAATTTATTGATAAGTGAGATAGATAGAGATAAATGAGATAACTCACATTTTGCATACTCTACTATCTCCAGCGCCCGGTCTACAATAAAAATCACATACGTTTATTTTGTAATACTGTTTGAACTTACATACATACTGGGCTCGATTGCGTTTCTCCTGAACTAAAATCGAAAATTAGTTCTTGTGAACGAGACAGAGCAATGCGCTAGAGCGGAATGTGAAATGAACGGTTGTCACTTTTTCGCATTAAAACTACCCATCAAAGATAAAGCATCTGAATTTAACACCGCACGAAATGTGTACAAATTTATTCGGACAAATATAGAGACAAACTACCTGTCGCACTTATGTGGGACAGGTAGTTTTTATCGACGATCGTTCGTTTCATATTCCGCTCTAACATATTGCTCTATCTCGTTCGCTTGAACAAATTTCAGTTTTAGTTCACAAAGAACTAAAACTGATTTTTTTCTTTGTAAGCATACAAAGAACTCTCTGTGTCTTCTCCCGGGTTGACAGCCAATGAAGCTTCTCTCTATGTCTGCGTTTGTTATATCTCCATGGATATAACGAATGCAGACATTTTGGAGAACCTTAACTTTAGTGGATAACTCCTCTGTGAGGTCGAGAAATGCGACTTTATAGATAATAGATAAACTTTATAGATAAAGACCTTATAATAGCACGACAACCATATGGTTAGAAAACTCATCGCCAGCAAAGACTTTAAACCACATCTAATAGCCGTCTTTGTGACGTCACAAGCAGGCAGCGATTCAGAAACCAGCAACCGACTGTAAAGGAAGTTGCAAACCGTCAGTATCCCGTGACGTAAGCTCGATGCACCCTAAGTAAACTCGTTATTGTTCTCGTATGGAAAGTTAAGGCAGCGTTGTATTTTTGCTCTAGTCGTCGTAGCGTCGCACAGTGTCTTTTATTTTATTTTATTTTTTTATATACTTGTGGCGGGCCAAAAACTATAAAATATTAACAAATATAAATACCTTGGCACCTGGCTTACACAAAACTGGAATATTGAAGTGGAGATCAAGACTGACGTCGAAATTGCACGCAGCGACTTTGGAAAAATGAAGAATTTCCTTTGCAATCGAAGCCTGGAAATCCCTCTTCGATACGTCGTCTCCAGTGCTACATCTGGCGCATACACGGGATGTGAGGTCTGGACTATTAAAGAAGACTAGGACTATCAGAAAGGACTATCAGGAAACGTATAGAAACATTCGAGATGTGAGCATACAGACGCACGATGTCGATATCTTGGACTCAGAAAGTCACCAATGAGGAATTTCTACGACTTGTCGACCAAAAAAACGGAAGTTTAGGCAGACCATCGAACAGCGCAAAGTTACATACCTGGGTCACGTGCTTAGGCACGATAGGTACGAACTCCTGCAACTCATTATGATGGGAAAAGTTGCATGGAAAAGTAGACCTGACCGTTCACGGAAATCTTGGCCGTATACTGAAAATTCGAGAATAGACCGGAATTACGAGTGTCGCCAAATTGTTTTGCCTGGCAGACAAAATGAAGTATGTGGAGCTGACTGCCAACCTTCACTAATTGGAGAAGCACCATAAGAAGAAGAAATACAATATTCTAAATAGGAATATAGTAGCAAATAATGCCTCAGACAATGCAGGCTTTAATTGTTTTTACATGTTAAGTAAATGAATACTACAGTATATTCAATACGTTCCGCGACTAACTTTGAGAGCAACGATGGAACGACTATGGCTTGTACAACTATGGGCCTACGCATATTGAAACTTCCTCTACTTTCCGTATTTACTTAGTAGCTGTTGGTAGCACTGTATCACGTGTACACGTGATACAGTGCTACTTGCGTCAGTGTGGCTTTATTTGTTGTCATCGTTCACGAAACGGAGCAAAGTGTCGCAATTACCCTTTCTTTAACCATCTGAATATAATTACACTTCCCCCCTCCCTCCCCTTTACCCCTACCCCTTAACGATAGCGAATGTGTTTTCGTCCAAAACTTTATATGTATCTCCATAGTAACTATTTAAGCACTTTAGATAAAGTGGGATATTAACCGCCCTACCATTGGGTTATTATTCAAAAAGTAGATATAACATCGTTGGGTTTTTTCATTATATTTCCTAAAAACAACATTTCTTTACAATATACCACCCTTTTTTGCACAATAGACCAATTTATTACCTTATTTGTATTTAGAATCATAGGAACAACTTGACGTATCACGTACGCTTTGGGGGTTTCAGGGTTTTTTTTTTCACGAACATACGTGATACGGCTTGTTGCGTTTGGGCGATACTATAACTGACGTATCACGTACGTTCCTATATGTAGGTAGAGCGGTTAAAAGCTGTAAAAGCGGGCGGTTTAAGCTGGTATTTGTCACGAAAGTCCTAAAACGTGCGCTTGCAATAATAATAATAATTTCTTTATTGTATATAGGATGACTTTTTAACTTTCTTGAAGTGGCTGAATGCTTGAAGTGGGTGGGCTTGTGACATGATTGAAGTGGGTGAATCAGTACGAGCAAATAAACAACTTTTGAATTTAAAAAAAAAAAAAATCGGTCGAGAATTTGAAAAATATAAGTTTGACAAGCGATGAGCGCACTACGCCATCTAGCAATAGGTAAAATATCGCAAATAAACAATATTCGCGATTTTTTACCTACCGCTAGATGGAGCAACACGTTCATCTCTTTCTATACTATTTTTTTTTTCAAAACAATAAATTTATCAAACATTAAAAAAAAAAAAAAAAACGTCTTCCCCATTTTTTTATTAAAAGCTCAAAATTCATCCACTTCAAGTATGTTATTAAATTAAAACTTACCCTGTATATATCGAATAATTCATCATCTGGTGATTAATGTCTTCTGTGCGAATTAGGCTGAGATTACATCTTAATATTTCGTTGATCTGCCAATCTTGTTGTAACAGCGTTTTATTGCGAGTTTTGGCTTAAGACATTTCATTTATTGTAATTATTTTTTGTATTATTGTATTTCACTTCTTCTTGATTTTGGATTCCCTACATTATTTTGTCTTTTGCCTGCTTAAAAAATATTGCCCTGCTTAGAGCTCTATTTTGAAATATAAAAGAAAATTTAAAAAATGTATTTTATTGCAAAATCAGCTGACAGCTACTTTATTATTTTTTTTTGTAGCGGGAATTCACTTCTCCTTGATTCGGGTTTGCGCTTTTTTGCGCACTTCGTCATTCGCACCATCAAATATCATTAACCTTACTAATTCTCCATTTAAATTCATTTTAGGCTTTGTTTATTCCATAGTATAGGTATATAGTTTTCTTTTTAATTATGGTAAATCCAAGTATGTAAAGTATGTAAAGTAGCTTAATTAAAGTACGTAAGTTCTAAGTCGCAAAGTAGCACAGACATTTGAACTTTATTTATATTATCAGTAGCTCATCAGTAGATTTAATTCATTTCGAAGTAGTTCAATTCAATTATGATTGATTTCATATTTTGCTTTCGTACATTTAAATCGGATTAAAACTAATTTAGCCTTTATTAGATAATTTAATACGTCTCAAATATCACAGTAGACAGCGGAGCACATCATCTGTGCGCACCCAGCATTACTCGATCACAAAGAATACTTAAGTGGCCCGTATTCCGTTTCTCGCAGGCTTTAACTAAGCTGGAGCTAAAAACTAAGAACTTAGCAACTTCGTTATTTTGTTCGTATTCTGTTTTATCAAAATTAAGAACCGCTCTTAAATCTTAAAATTTTCCAAAGTGGAGTCCTTATTTTGACACATCGGTCACTCGCTCGCCCGCCGTGGTCTCGTCACCGCACGCTGATTGTCGCCACGTTTTCGTTTATTTTAAAATATACAAATATACAAGTCTTTTTATCATATAATATACCAGGCTAAAAAAGTACAAGTCTATTTATCATAACCTACAAAAAATATTGACACAGGATTTTCAGGGATAAATATAAATAATAATTAACGATTACTTACGAAAATCGGCGATCATCGTCCCTTCTAATATTAAGCAAACATCTATAGAACCAACCTCCGGCCATAAACCAACCAACATCAACATATAATAAAAAAAATCTTTGAAATGACGAGAGAAACTAGAGCTACACGGTGGTCAGACGCAGACTGCTCAATTTAGAACGTTATTAGTTAAAAAACCGAATCAGACCCATCCGCCATGACACTCATAGAACGGAATACGAAAAGAGTCTAGACGGTGCTTAGCATCATTTTAAGAGCCTGATAGCCTCTAAGTAAGCAGGCTTAGGACTCATGAAAGGGAATACCAAAACGTCAGTTCAAAATTATTTTAGTCGTTTTAGCGCGATTTTAGACTCAAGTTAGGCACCTGCGAGAAACGGAATACTGGCCACTGGCCAGTATCTAATGTTATCTACCTGTTGGACGGGTGTTACACGTCCAATCTGTCATCAGTTTAGTCCGTGACGTTTGTCAGACTGAAGGGGAAACTGATAGTTTATAGAGTTGACTGATGGACTGAACTGATGGATTTTCATACATTTTGATAATTTGCATCAGTCCATCAGTCCGTTCATGATCAAGGTCACGGACTGAACTGGTACCAGATTAAACGTGTAACACCCGGCTTAGGGGCTCCCTAGAGGATTAACCGCAGGAAAAATGCAAATATTTTTTAAAAACATTTAGCAAAAATGCCTAATTTTGTAGTTTATACGTTTAACATTAATTAGATGTAATTGATTGATGAATGACGTGACTCCCTGGTATAAACTACACTATAAAATATTTGCATTTTTCCAGCCAACTACACTATAAACTAAAAAATATTTGCATTTTTCCAGCCCGCGACGCGATGCTTGTCAAGCATGCTTGATCGTCTAGGGAGCCCCTTAGGGAGCTACTGTACGCCGCTCGGCTCGCTCGTCCCGGCTAAGTTCGCCGCTACGCGAGCAGTGTCGGCGGCAGGCAACGCCGCGATACAACGCGCAATTTATAAACTGCCGAAGTGCCGGCAAAAAGTTCGGCGACCGTTTTGCTTCCGCGCTCTCTGTTTGTGGCGTAATGAATTGCGTACTCGGCGCGACAAAGTGCCCGTGTCGCCCCTATAGACAACCGGATGACTCTCTGTCCACAGATGTGCCACCGCGCCGGAAGACTCGATAGACTTGATGATATACCGAATCATTTCCGTTTTGTGCACGTTGAGATTTGAGAGTATACTCTTTAAGAAACTTTTCCATATAACATTTTCGTGGGATGGTGGGACATGACTATTACTTTCCCCACCCACCAACTAACGAGGAGGAAAATATTGTGAACGTGAAAACTTCGAGATGAAGACGGAAATATCTATTTTGAGTCTAGCCTGAGGCACTTAAGACCATTTCCAGATGGAAGTCTGTAAGTGTGTCTCTCTGTCTCTCTATCTGCCTATCTGTCTGTTAGTCTGTGTGTATTCCTCCGCGATTCCAAACGCTTATTCGGATTATGCTGACATTTGGCCATGGCAAGGGTTCCAAAGGTTGACATCAGTCCACCAGGGGGCGCACTAGTCATATTTCAATCTCGACATGTTGGACTTTAAGACATCACATGGTAAAATTTAGCCGAAATCACATTGTAATATATCTCATATACAAGCTAAACTAATAATATTTCAATTCCGCCATATACTTTAATCAAATATTAACCCCTTCTGTAGGCGCTTGGCACAAACCCGCTCTTAGCCGAGAAACGAACCCCGCCGTCGAAGGCGGTTGCGCGAGACCAAACGGGGTTCGTCTGCCGGCCGACACAGGGCGCTCATCGATTTTATTTATGAAATTAATATGCAGACGAAATCAGTCCTTGGCTACTTGCCGGGGGAGTCTCGGGTGATACAACCTTGCCCTCGAGCGAACAGATTCGCTCAAAGTATTATCGCTCTTCGTGCGCTTGCACATGAACATTTGTAGCCGATATCTGACATTCTCACGTCGCGTTGCAAATGTTACACGCTAATAGAAAAAAAATATAAAAACACGGCAAAATACGACTAAATACGAGGGGAGCGATGAAAGAAGGTACCTACATGGCTGAATGACAAATTGGAAAAATGGCGCGGGCGCCATTAGCATAAACATTTCGTATTAGAAGATGGGCCTGACGGGATAATTCATTACGTATTAGAAGATGGGAGGTTTATTGTTCAAGAAAATAAGTACATATACTCAACTCTCAAGTACATATACTAGACTATGCTGATGTCTGCTACCTTGACGTCACTGAAGCCATCCTTGACAAATTAGAGCTGTTGCAAAATGTATGCATTAGGTATATCTTCAATTCGGAAAAATTTGATCACGTCTCTGAGTATAGAAGCAGACTTCATTGGCTTCGAATACGTGAACGTAGAAACATGCATATTCTTCTCCTTCTTTATAACATCCTCAACAATTCTACCGCTCCCTCCTACCTAACCGAAAAATTCAATCACTTAGGAAGTCATGGTCTTTCACTCTGTTCCAGTCAGGATAGTAAAATTGCGATTCCCACTCATAATTCTTCTTTTTTTACTTATTCCTTCATCGTTCATGCAGCTAGACTATGGAACCAGCTCCCGCCAGACATCAGAAACGCACCAACGGTTTCTACCTTTCAAGTGTCTCTGAAAAAGCATTTCATGTACCTAAATTCCTAGTTATCCTAGGTCTCATCCCATCCTCTCCTATCCTTCGCTCCTTGCGAATTATTCCAAATCCTAATTTTATTTAAAAAATGGCATTTTTGTTACTTGGTTAATTTTTGTTATGTAATAAGTTTTTCTTCTTTTTTTGTTAATTTTTAATTTATCTTTTGGCACCTAAATTTTTACACTTCCACGAAGGTTGGCTGTAAGAGATTGTATTTTAGGCAATAAGTCCGCCTTTTGTATGTTTTTGGGATGTTACGTGCTGCGCGGGTTAATGTGCAATAAAGAATCTCTATCTAACTCTATCAAGCCTTGATAACTCTATCAACTGATGATAGCTAGATACTTTACACACTCCCGATTTTGTTTCGAACATATTTTCATAATTAATTGCCATTCATAATCGCTGATTTGCCTACTATGAGCGATAGCTTCGAAGTTGGTTTAATTATGACCAACTTGTTCAAATTTTACCCACAATATAGGTATTTTTTGTGGATCTCACCTTGTCGCTTATTGGAAACATCTTCTAGGTGGAACATATTGTGGCTCACACGCTGTTAGCACTCAGACCTTCACCAGTTATCATATTGGCTGCACTCAACAACGTTTTTGTCGTGAAGAAAATTAATGTACTCCACGATTGATTGAACGTCTTGATCACAGGAAAAAATTATATTAGGCTAAACTGTAAAACAGCTACCTTCTTAATTTATGCGGAACGGTGTGATAGGCGTCTCTACCCGGAAAACACGATCTAAGAAAACATGAAATTGGAACCTGGCATTAAAATAGAAACAGCAGTGATCTGGTTAGCCCCTTATCTATTTTTTTGGTTCAGTGAAAACTTCCAAGAAAGATGCCCTAATTAACAGCAGAAACCTCGTAAAAATCCGTTCCTCAGTTTTTGATTTCAGGACAGAGTGTTTCCGTTTCAGGGCTGTTTTTCATCGACCTAAAATTTAACTTCCCACTATTACTTTTTAGATATATAAATCCCTAGAACAAAGTCTAGCGAAAATTTCAATCTCCTATATAAAAGGCAGCTCCCGGACATAAAAGTAGAATCATAGAATTATTAGCGAGTATTTTTACAGGTAGGTATTGCTGGTAGACTGGCGCTTTTTGATGGTTTCGTTGTCTAGGTAAAGTCTCGACAAAGTTCCCGTTACAATATGCCGTATCTTTCGAACAATTTACAACGTCACCGACTGCCTTAAATTGGTTCCAGGACATAAGCCATTGGTAAACTCCCCAGAAACCCTCTCAATATTGTTCTTAGTGCGTTGTTCGTTGCAAACAATCGCCCCACGCCATAACTCCCTATTACTGTGTATACAAGCCAAGCGGCAAAGCAGGTCGTAAAAAAGCACGAGAAAGTGATGGAAATTGCGATTGTTATATCTCATACTACATTAATATATCAAGAACTACTCAATCTACCATTTGCCAATGTAGTTTAGTCGCAGCCTTATTGTTAGGATTTGGGCGACACATCCGAATAAAAGCTATTGCATTATATTGTGGGATAATTCCAGAGATGTGGGAAAAACACATTACCAAAGTCATGCATTAGATTACTTTGCGGAGTAGCGCCCGATGCAACTTGAAGACCACTGTTTCCCAACATGTCAATGCGAACTCATCTTCTCTACACTGAAGTATCGCAAATTTCTAAATAAACAATCCAGTTATGTATAAACTATGAAGTGACGTATAAGAAGTGACGTATGTGAACCACAAGATTTACGAGAAATAATCATCTCGTCACTTGGCCATTATTAACGATAGATTTGAGCAGAAAGGGATCAAAATTTTGCTGCATGTATGTATGTTAACGTGTCCGGGCGAGGTTATAATACGTCTCTTCAAAAATATGAGGCCTGGATGGCCTGGTCGTTTGTCTCTTGTAAGTCTTGGTGTGTGATGGAGGTTGACAGCTGCGCGCAGGATAGGAGGTGGTCTTCATCCTGCAGCGTTCCACAGTCGCATGTTGGATTCGTTGTGTAGCCCCAACAGACGAGATTAGCTCGGCATCTTGTCACAGTGTCCTTTGGCCCGGTGGTAGAAGGATTGTCCGATGAGTTTCAACTCAAACTGGCAAACTGTATCAAACCATTTTGTACCAAAACATCTCTACCTCTAACTAGGGTTTAACAATAAAATTATATTTATCAATCTATCACGATTAAGTAATAACTTTCCATTAAAAGAGAACAATAAATCTACGATCGAATTATACATCATGTTTGAGAAAAGTTTTGATCAAGATCAAACTTCGAAATCAACAAAACCATAACGGTCTAGCAATGACATTTAACCTACCATTAACCATCAACCACTCAACTTGACTTTTGCCAATATTGCATAGAATGACTCAGAACAGCACTCCATTTTGAATGATTCGGTGATTCCAAAGAACCGACATCACATTTAACCCGCCTAATCTCACTATATGTAATTATAACTGTAATTATGTAATTGTACTCCTTTATTATGACCACTACTTTAGAAAAAATATACTTGTTGTATATTAATTTGCCCACATAAACATTTAGTCACAAAAACCATCGTGGTATGGTCGTATGATATTGCCACTTGGCAATAGGCCCACCATGTTGAACTCTATTGTATGTGCAATAAAAAAATCAAACAAACCAACAAACAACACTGAGAAAAATATTGGATTGATTCTTACATTACATTACATGCACTAAAATTTTACGTAATGGCATGTACGAGGTCTCACTTAATTGAGCGACGAATTTAGTATTTTTTAACCAAACGCAACAATGTGTTGAATTCATCTTGCACGAAATGTCAGTACACGAAAATAATTCAGAAGTACCGTCCTATCTCAGGTTACACCAGTCATCGTCCTATCTCGGGTTGCACTTGGCTTTGAATACGTGAATGTAGACACCTGCACATTCATTCCCTTCTTTATAACGTCCTCAACAATCCTGCCGCTCCCTCCTATATAACCGAAAAATTCTATCACTTATGAAGTGATTGTCTTTCACTCCGTTCCAATCAGGATAGTAAAATTGCAATATCTACTCATAATTCTTATTTTATACATATTCCCTCACCGTTCATGCAGCTAGACTATGGAACCCATTAAATATCAGAAACACACCACCGATTTTTACTTTTTGAGTGTCTCTGAAAAAACATTCCATGTCCCTAAATTCCTAGTTATCATAAGTCTTATGCCACCCTCTCCTATCCTTTGCTCCTTGAGAATATTCTCCAACACCTAATTATATTGTAAAAAATGGAATTTTTCTTACTTAATTAATTTTTGTTTTGTAATAAGTATTCTTCAGGTTTATTTTATCTCTTGGCACCTAAATTCTTACACTTCTACGGAGGTTGGCTGTAATAGATTGTACTTCAGGCAATAAGTCCGCCTGTTTTAAGTTTTTTTTATAATTTGCAATAAAGAATTTCTATCTATCTATCTATACCAGTCTCAATAGGAGTTCCGCAGGGATCAATTCTAGATCATTTTCTTCATGGCTTGTATAAATAGTAGCAGTTTAAGCCCGAGCTATTGTCTGGACTACAGTAGCGAAAGTTTCCCCCCTCATTTTTTTGCTCGTATCGTTTTTGATATTTTCCAGCGGTCGTTAGGGCGAGTTTTTAAATAAGCGATTCAGAAACAGATATCGCCATCATTAAAATGGTTTCAATTAATAATTCCCAGTAATAAAAGTTAAGCGTTTCGGAAAGTTTATCAAATTGTTATATTTAGTATAGGAGTCATTGAGTTTTATTTTTGATGATAGGTAGGTGAAAGATTTCCTTTTAATTACTACTTCTACTATTTCAACTACATTTTTACTGGCACTGAGAACCGGAGGCCGATTCTTTACTTCCGATTCAGTTACTTCGCATTTGTCTATGGTCGCTCGGTTGTGCATGTCGCTGTTGAATTGAATTTCGCCTACTGGAATTATCGCCTATCGTTTGCATCACAAATTTAATGTGGTCAAAAATAGAGTAATTTCAATTATTGATTCCAATGGCCCTCATAGTCATTCATAAATTTACATTAATTTTCTTAAACATTTGTGAGGGACCACCCATCACTAGACTCCAAGTTGTTCGGTGTGAGGTGGTGGTATCAACTTACGAGTTATCTCCGTATTGAAAGGCGGTTTTGAATGAAGCAGAAGGTATTTGTTGAATCGATTGAAAGTTTGATATTGCCAGTTACAACGCTTCCCGAATAGGTTATGTCGTCGCGAGTATATTGATGCGCGACTGCGAGGGTATATGGATGAGGATTGTATTTGTGCTCCTAGTATCTTGTACTGGGCACGGCTCGAGTCTGTGGGATTTCAGACTGATGCTTCGTGACTGGGAAAGATAAGGAAAGGAAACCAAGGAGCCGGACTCTATGAGCGACCTCGTGAGAGGGATACCGAGTATGCCGTCGCAGCCTTGGGGGAGGTGATCACTCGAGGAATGATACTTTGGTTGCTTTTTCGCCGTTTATATAGGCCGGGAAATGATGCAATCCGAAATATTCCGAGTAAAATTATTGTTTCATCGTGCTGATTCATCGCTTCACGAGTCAAAGTAATAGCTGAATTGTGTCAGTGTATTTCACTGGAAAACGATTCATTTGTTGATCGCATGTAACGGTACTTATGTGCCGTTACATATTCATTACTTTTTTTAATGTTCAATATGGCGGCGTTCGTGGTATAGCAGTATTTCGGCGCACTATGTATGGCACTCTGAACGCGCCTATACCGTATCCTATCTCAAAGTAATATAGTAATATAATAACAAATGAATTTTTAAATTTAATTATTTTATTTTACTTATTATTTTATTATAATTTATAAAAAGATGTCATTTTTTAATATCGGATACAGGATTGTATATGATTTTTTTAATACAATTTTCACAACCTAAATCAATTTTAACGTATTCTAAATTTGTTGAAATATAACAAACCACCAAAAATCTTATGATAATTGATGCTGTCAAATTCTATACCGTGACCCTTTCCTCCACTTGGCTGGACTTTTAGTGGAATTTTCAGCGAGTAACTAAGTTATTTTCAAAAACGCCAGCAAAAACACTAAATACGCGATTTTGGGGGCTCAGTCGTATTGTTTAAAGCCACACTTGGAGGTGTCGATTAAAGCAGGCGAACGCGTCACCCCAGGAATGATTAACGATATTGATCGTTCTGTCTCACATGAGGGAGACAGGACGATCAATATCGGTAAAACTTCCTGCTCCGGGATTCTGAAGTGGTGATACGATGCGTCAACGCGACACGACATTGAATTCAATATCGTCCTTGATCCGACGCGATGACTTTACTTCAAGATCGTCAGCTAATCTTGGAACTGGATACATCCCACGTGGTTCACACACCAAGATCGTGTTCTGATTGGCCGGGGTCGGCCATTTGGCAGTGAGCGGCGTATGATCAATTCGGACCGGGGCTGAGCGTGCTCAGTGGTTTGAGCTAAGGGCAATTCGGATCGCGTCCTTTATTTATTTAATCGAATATCCTTATTTCTCGGCGCTATATTAAAATTTCAGTCGTCTTGGGTGGGAATAGTCGGTAATTATTGCTGAATGGGATTTTTTACAGCCATTTCCCAGCCATACTGACGGACTATCAATTCGCTTCCAAAATCGCAAATATCGTCGAGTGACGACAATCGTGTATCGTATCGTCGCTTCAGAATTCGGGGGCTGGTTTAAAGCCACAGTTAAAATGAAAGAATGAGTTAATAAGATACATATTATCATGTATAGGTAATAAAAAGAAACGTAACGAAATAAAAGAACAAAAATATAACCCTATTTTCCCCGGAAAAGTTATTCCGGTTCGTCTCGAAAGGTTAATTTTCATTGTCGCAATTTCGTACAAATTTCTGTATGCCACGGGAGATAATTACGGAAAAGCCCAGTTGTAACAGTTAAGCGGAAGCTGACGGCACAAATAAGTTTTTTTATAAATTTCGCAGGGCGGATTAAGTGCTCCAGCCTTACCCGCTCTCCCCTTCCTCCCCTCAATTCAATATTAATATTATTGAAAAACTTTGAAGGGCTGATTCTTTATTTCGGTCGGATGCCCGGGGTGAAAAAGTCCAACCTCCCCCTCGCTCCCCTGCCTCCCTCCCGCCTATTCCCGGAGGACTTGCCAATATGAAAGTTTTAGCGCCTTGAGTGCCTCCAGTGACTCGCACCGAGATATGCTCACCGAACAATCGATTGGAAACTTTTCAAGCGTTTTTTGAGGCTTTTTTACAGACTCTTTGCATATAATCATGTTGAAGTCATCGTCATCAAATATTTAACGCGATACAAATACGACGCAATAACCACACGCTTGTCCTGGCGTCACTCGCGGAAACCTGTCGTCTGCGACTTATTACACGACTGCCTAAAAAAGGAGTGTTACGTGTTCAGGATCCATCTATGCATGTTTGACGTTACTTTATTCCACAACTTGGGTTGTCGACTACAGCGGGCGAGCCCGTCACCTCAGGAAGTTTTAACGATTAGTCGTTCTATCTCCCTGGAGTGAGCGTAGAAGACTTGGGTACAAAACAGTCCACCATCTAGCTACGTCACAAGCCCGTAAGAGGCCAACGCCTTAACCGCGAGATAGCCAGGAATGTTACTTGGCGGGCCGACACTCACGCCCTTACTTCCAATTGTGACCAGATTACTCCGGTCTCTCGATTGGTTACGAGTTCGAGGTCGCTTGCGCGGTCCTCTCCATTACGAAGCGGTGAAACGGTGTATCCCGAATCTATCGCGGACCACAGCGTCCTTTTCCCGGCTGTTCACCCAGGATCGGATGGCCGATGGTCGTTTCAAGAGCAGTCGACATAAGGTCCGCGACCACCCCCGCTCTATAGGAAACAGTACTGCTTCCAGACTCCCCCGACTGTTAGTTAGAGTCGGGGGAGTCTGGAACCAATCGAGAGACCGGAGAAATCTGGTCACAATTGGAAGCAAGGGCGCGAGGGTCGGCCCGCCAGGTAACACTGGCTATCTCGCGGTAAGGCGTTGGCTTCTTGCGGGTTGTGACGTAGCTGGACGTTGGATTTGTTCTGTCCAAAGTCTCCTACGTTCACCGCAGGGCGACAGAACGAGAAAATCGTTAAAACGTCCTGTGGTGATGGGCTCGCCCGTTGTAGTTGACACCGCAAGTTGTTAGTCAGAGTGCACAGTCGATTGGCTTACGCCGCACGGTGCGCAGACCGTCCAGGAGCGCCAGAAGTTTGATTCCCAGGGGAAACTGACCACAAGGCCAGAGTCCTACCATGGCTCGCACTTCATGCGTGGAGGCCGTCGGATAGGTGTGGACCCGTGAGTGTGACCAACCCTGAACAGAATGGGTCTTCGTGGCCAACTCAGCAAGGGCCCATTAACTTTATTCCAAAATAACTTCTAAACGCTTCAACCGATTTATATGTGTGTCGTTAGAATCGTTCTATTCTCCCGAGTATTCTAGGTTACGGGCCGCGGCCGCTTGCTCTCATATACAGAGAAAGCAGCGTCTTTAATATAAATCACCATGTTAGCGGTCCGTGTTGATCATCATTTGACAGTTTAGTTTTTTCGTTCTTCCTCTTCGAGGGTGTCAGGAATAGATCCGGTAGGCCTAATTACGAAGATAAATATTTGGAAATTTATTTTTGCAAAATAAATTATACAAAATGTTTAATTATTACACTATAAAAAATATTAGCGATTTTTAAATAACCGTTTTTGGTTTTTACGAATTTATTTCAATCCATCATTTTAGAAAATTATAAAACTAGGTACACAATTGCACTCGAAAAAATCCGGCATGTATTAATGATGAAGCAATGCTTTTTAATTCCTTCATAATTTCTAAAAGCTTGAACCGACTTAGAAGTGTATGATATTGTTAGAATCGTTATGTCAACCTGAGTATCATGGGGTACGTAAACTGTCAAAATATCTAAAATTACTTGTCTAAATGTCCAAATGTCAATAAATTAATATAAACATATCGTGTTTAGTGTCAAATTAAAGGTCTGATTGAGTACATTCCGGAAAAGAAAATATCTATTTTTATGGATAAATACATAAACCCCAAATATTTCATATAAAACCGTAATAAAAATAATTACAAATACAGAACTTTACTTTCTGTAATGGCAGTCGTATCTTTTTATTATTTTTATTATATTTTTAATAAATATTTGTCATTTACTGTGTGGAGACAAAATTGCATTTTATACTAAGAATTTTACATTGTCGTTTAATGTTCTTTGCATTGTTGCTAAGTCATACAAGTCACCTGAAAACGATACTATTATTCACAAACAAAAGCAGATGTCTCGTAATGAGAATTTGACTTTTTTTACTTAATTGTGAAGAGTTTTGCAGTTCCCTGAATAGAAAATCGAGATTAATAGAGCGTTGATCCGATCGTTGACCGACTGCGAACGAGACGGTACGCATCGGCTCTTTCTCACTCGCACAATTAGCACACTCGCCGTCGAAGAATTAAGTCAGGTTGCAGTAAGTGCTGGAAATCGACATTACGATGTTATTCGATGACGCAAAGTCGTAGTAATAGGTTGCGTCTCGGTTACAATAGAGATGGGCACGTATGATATGCTTAAATTCTGTGATGAGAGATTGTGTAACACTATATCTCGCAGTAGCCCAATTAGTTGTGAATTTATTTTTGTGGAATATATGCTGATTCTTTTACAAGATTATAAATTTTCGTTAAACTGTCTATTGTCTGATGATTACGGGCGCTATTGTAGATCACACAAACCTCCATACTACATTAACCCTTCAGGCTTCGGCCCCTCAGCCAATTGACAAGTTGATAAAAAATTAGTAAAAATTAGTAAAAAAAATTAATTACGACACTGTCTCACCTAAACATTAATTACTGCCAAACCACTGTACCCATAATTAAAATAAAACATATTAACATAATAAAATAAAACAAATTAAATTAAATTAAAATTAAAACGGGGCCGTCACGCTGAATCGTGTTGTGGCCGATATCGGCCAATCGGAGCTCTAGGGGTTAAAAACCCTTGCAGCAAACCAATATTTTCATCTTCATCTTTGTCACCTCCTACACACACGAACATTTACCAGGCATACCTATAGGAACGATGGTGGTAGGGCCGCTATATTATCAGCCGAACGCAACAACCCGTATCTTGTACGTTCAAGTACAAAAAAAAGAAAAAAGAATAAAAAGAAACCGAAATCCACAAAGCGTACTTGATACGTCAAATTGTTTCTACGAGTCTAAATACAAACAAGGATCATAAATGGGTCTGATATGTAAAAAATCTGGTATAGGTATTGTATTGTTATTAAAAAAAATCTAATTGAAAAAAAACAACAATTTTTTACCTACTTTTTGAATAATAACCTAAAGGTAGAACACAGTTACAAATAAATAAATAGAACAATTTAAATTATCTGTGTAACACCACCGCCTTTTTCGCATTCCTGAGAAACAGCATATTTTATCCACTGAGTAAAACCCACATTGTTTTTCTACTATTCTTGTGTATTTTAAGGTATTTATAAAATTTTAAAAAAAACACTTTATTTTGTACCTACTAATTTTGAGTTGCATTTTCGACAATCACTTAAACCCTTCTCAATTGAGAAATTTATTTTCTTCGGGAGAGAGTTTTCTTTGCGTTTGTCGCTTTGAGATTGGTCAGCGAAATTAGGGACCCGAAAAAAGTTATTAAAACGCCCGCGGTATTTAAGAAGGCGTTTTCTTTAATGCAAAATTAATTTGTCGGCGGATTTCCATATAAACTTTCGTCTCTTCCGCGAAGCATACCTATTGCAAGACGAGGGGGGGCGGAAAAAATCGGCAACAAAGCAACATCGTCCGTCAGTATTTAATGAGATGACAGACGCACAATACAGGCCGCGTTTCATCAGGGGCGTTATTTACAAAGGCCAGCAAAGCTTGGAGTGGAGAAGGTGGGGGGGGGGGGGATTTTTCCTTTTCAGTTGCGCATCCAATCTACCGACAAGCGGCCCGAGATTGCCCGAACCAACGTTTACGAATGCTAGCAGGCAAAGGATATGCATCGCAACTCATGAAAATATTTTATACAAATTTTAACCTTTCGGCTACGTAACGAACAAATTTGGTTGCGCATCAGTACACCGTTGACTACGTAACCACCAATATTGCCGGCTTGCTCCCGGAGCGCACATTAATATTATTTTCTAATTCGAACGCTTCCTAAAATCCATACCAAATATCTCATTATTACCATAGATACATAGACGGCCGCTAGAATATTTTCGTGCGTCATTTCGCGGATATTTCTGGTGAAATTCCATTGTCAAAAGTCATATATTTTTTTATTTCGAGAAATCATCTAAATTTTTATTGGTTTTATGAGCAAATATCTAAATATTTTTGTATATAAAAAATCAAAATGAAATATTACCTTTGATAGATAATCTAATAAATGATAGTATTTATAATTTCTGAATAGGGTTTCGTATTTTTCCGTAAGACGAGTACAAGTTAGAAATGCCGAGTTTTTCCACTTTTTCGACTTTCTTATATTTATTCATAATTATATAATTATTTTACAAAATGAGATTTCAATATTTTATATACGAAATTTCAATGAGATTATTGCACAGTTATTAGTTTCATAATTGCTATAGTAGTTGCATAGTTATAGTACTTTCTGTCGAGCGCGGCGATATTGCAAGAAATTCCAATAAATTGCCGCGGTCTGCCATGAAATTATGCCGCTACTCGAAGGAGTATACCGTATTTGGCATGCACGGCATGAAGTCAAAAAAGCTCTACCTACATAGTCACAAAAACGTGCTAATTGTCCTTTTTTATAATAGTTACACGGTCTTATACTGTCATTCCGGGCCTCTGCGTGACGGCAGAGTATACAGACAGTAGCTTCTCCTGAAACAAAATTGAAATCGGAGCGAGCGACGTCCCGAGGTCCAAATGTTCGCATATGGCCGCCATATGGCCACTAATCCGCCGACGCAGATTTTCAGATTGGAAGAAATTTAACAACCTCCACCCGAGCGTAACGCCAATGCTCATATCCCTCTCCTCACTTCCCTCACATTCTATCCCCGCATCGCCCTGCCGCTCGAGAGAGCGCTTACTGTTCTAGCCCGGTATACTGAGGTGACGGCTAGGAATGGGCCACATAAGAGGAGCTGCCGCCGCGCTTCCCAAGCTTGTAGCGGTAAAAGCACTTACCAGAAGTGCCTGGTCACAGTCACGCATACGTTTACACGTCCCTCATACACTTACATATTCCTTCTTTAATATACAGTTTCGCATGGTCCGTGTCGCACGTCATAAGGCACCATGTGATGATCTATAGACACTACTTATATGAGGCTATCGGGATCGACGGGAGTTTGCGTCTTTGATGCTTCACTGCCGCCATTGCCGCGTCCTCCAAAATTGAAGCAGTAATTACCATTCCCTTTTAACCGTTTTTTTATTATTTTTAGTCGTTTCTCAGATCGATGTTTAATTTCAATGGACGTCGATAGTGGGAAAAATGGATAAATTCGGTCTACATAATTATAAATGCGATACTAACTTTGAAAAGTTAAAAATATACGTTAAGTATATTTATACGTTAAGTATAAATATACGTTAAGTATAGTATATACGCTAACAGTGCCCTCCCGGTCCTCCAATAATAATTATGATTTATATTCTATTGTTAAAGGTCAAACAATGACTGAAAATACTTAAATCTGTCGATATATCTATGTATATCTTTGTTATCACTTTCACCAATTCAGAAAAAAAACATCAATTAAATCAATAAATGTTGTATTTAACTAATCTAATTGTAAAAATCCGCCCGGCCTTAAGGGGATCGTCATCGCCTCATCGTCGAGCTTCCATTGTCGCCTCATCGTTCTGCGATTTATCGCGACATACGGGGATACCTTATCGCGACATACGCGACATACCTTAACTTCAAATCAATCCACGCCACCGTTGTGTACATGGATTATTCAATCATTCCTTAGAATTATTCGTCTTATTAGTTACTAGCTGTTACCCGCGGCTTCGCTTCGGGTAGAGTTTCGAATCGAGTTGTTAATTTAAGCAGTTTGGCGTATATTTGCTCTTTTAAACGCTACCTTTAGAATGTAGTGCAATAATTTAAGACATCCCATCTCAGATGCACTCTCATGTTCAGTTAAATTTTTGATTTTTATAAAGGGCTGTAAATGAGACCTTTAAAGGCATCCTTTAATTTCATCAGCGAGTTCCTTTTGGCAAAGTTTAAAGATAAAGTTTGACGAATATCTTCAGCTATAATAGTAATACTACCACTCATCAAATTATTGTTGTTTATTACGTCCTGTAGAGCTCTATTTAATGCTTAATTACCTCTCTTATATGCCGTATTGCTATCGTCCAATACTATTATTTTTATTTACATAATACTTCGGCCAGCTTGCTTTTCTTTGAAATGTTGCATATTGGATTCCATACAGGGGCGTAACTACCGCCGTATCTGCCGTATCAATTATACTGGGCCCCCGGGCCACGGGGCCCCCCAACCTGACCTAACCTGACCTGGCGACCTGAGTAGTATGTTCGAAATATTACAACCGTAGAAACTCCTGTCTTCTTCAAACGAAGAGATATTAAACGCTCCCGGAAAAATGTCGGCTAAATACAGGAAAGACATCACAGTTATTCTTTATGACCACGGAGCAGCTAACCAGGCTCCGTGTTTATGACCAATTAAAGGCTCCTAAAACATGCTTAAAATCTGAAATTCAAAAAAATCATTCCATTAAGGAACTCATTGAATTATTGCTGATAAAATTCAATAGTCTTGGATCCAGTTTTCCGGAGGTAATAAAAGCATGCTTTTTATTCTTGACCCTTCCAGTTACAACTGCAACTGCTGAAAGAAGTTTTTCAAAATTAAAACTGATAAAAAATTACCTAAGAACTTCGATGGGACATGAACGCCTGTCAGACCTGTCACTATTGTCCATAGAGGCAGAAACTTTAGAAAAACTAAAGTCATCATCAGCTATAAATGATTTAATAAATCAGTTTGCCGAAAAAAAGGCAAGGAGAGTGTATATTTAATTTGAATTGTTTGTAAAAATTTAGGAAAAAGTGTCATTTTTGGAAAAATAGATAATTATTATGAATAAATATTTCTTTTAATTTTATGGAAACATTTTTCTTTTGAGAGAAATCTTTACCCTTCCTAAGGGCCCCCAAACAATTTTTTATACGAGGCCCCGCCAAGGCACGCTACGCCACTGATTCCATACATTAAGGGTGCAATTTTAAAACAGAGTATGTAGTTCGATCTTCTTCCAATAATGTACCTGCGATCCCAGAAAATATTGCCCGCGGCTTCGCTCCCGTGGCAGGCGTTGTTTTATACATGTGTGGGGAAGATTTACGACTCCAACTGTGAAACATTCCCTAAGCCAGATGATATGGTGTGCTATGTATTTGTCTGTTACTGCCGGTCTGTATTTTATGCCATTTAAAACCACTATGGATTAAAGTCAGTGACTCAATTTGTTACGGGCCAGGTGACAGCAAAAGATTTGAATCCAATCGAGAATCTGTGGCTTATTCTCAAAAATAAAGTGGCGGAAAAGCAACCATTCAATGCTATACCATTTGTTGAAGCAATAAAGGATGGCTGGTGTACACAGATTTTGTAAACTTACTGCCATTTTAAGGTTACTGCCAATACATGCCTAACAGATTTGCCGCAATGATTAAAGCAAAGGAGGGGCTATAAAATACAGAATTTACTTCAATATCCCTTTAAGTCCATTTTGTTCTTTTCTAAAATCCTAATATTGCATAAGTCCATTGAATGTCATTTTTTTGTGATGGGTGGTTTTAAAACTTGCACAAGACTGGTAAGGAAAATTGACGTCTTTCGCGGGTTGTAGAGTATTTAATTTCTGGTTAATTATTTAAATAAATAAATAAAACAAATTTCAAATATTTATCCGAGTTAAATTCACACATAGCAGTGATCTCTCTGCAAGTATGTCGGTGGCGCATGTCGACGACACGTCTGGGTGTTCCAATAAGACGCAGCGCGCCATCTGCCCGCCTCTTGTGGCACAAATCCCGCGTGTCTGCGATTCCCGACCTTTTGCCACTTCATGCATAAATGCATTCTATTTTCGAGAGCGCTCCAACATCTCGATCGTAGGCGTCGCTCGCTCGCTCTCCGACTACCTCCTTTTTACTCATTTTCCCTATCCGCGCCGCCAGATTTCACGATAAATAAAACGGAACCAAATTAGATTATCGATCCCCGGATATTTGCAGCTTTTTGCATCTCGTTTTCGCGCAGACATGACAATCCAAACCACACGATAATTACAGTGGCGTGCGCGGCAAAATAGCATAAAACAAAAATCGGAAGTTAGTTCGTGTAAACGAGGCAGGGCAATACGCTAGAGCGGAATGTGAAACGAACGGTTGTCACTTTTTAGCAATAAAACTACCCACCAAAGATAAAACATCTGAATCTAACACCGCACGAAATGTTTTAAAATCTATTCCGACGAGTATAACTTCGACAGGTAGTTTTTATCGACGATCATTCGTTTCATATTCCGCTCTAGCGTATTGCTCTATCTCGTTCGCTTGAACTAATTTCAGTTTTAGTTCACAAAGAAACGCAATCGGGCCCATTGTCCACCCAATCGCAAAACCTTGCGTCATATTTTTATTTTATTTACCTTAATGGGGCATTCCATTGTGACTAGTGGGACATTTGACTCCAGAATCTGACCAACTATAAGTTATAACTTTGACATCGAAACTTATACAGTAGTATAATATATTTTTTAACATAGCTAAAAGAATAATGCATTAAAAGTCTATCAAAAAAAAAACTAAACCTTTTTTTAAGTTTTTTTGTAACATAACTACCATTTGAATAAATGTGACTGGTGGGACAATGAAAAATCCTACTCTTCTGCTTTTGTGCACTCAATGGGCTCGATTGCGTCTCTTCGTAAACTAAAATCATAAATTAGTTCGAGTGAACGAGACAGGACAATACGCTAGAGCGGTATGTGAAACAAACGGTTGTCACTTTTCCGCATCAGAACTACCTACGAAAGATGAAGCATCTGAATCACCGCACGAAATGTGTTAAAATTTATTCGGACGGGTAGTTTTTATCGACGATCATACGTTTCATATTCCGCTCTAACGTATTGCTCTATCTCGTTCTCATGAACTAATTTCAGGTTTAGTTCACAAAGAAACGCAATCGGACTGCACAAGGGGAGTTTGCTTCTGATTCGATATTGTAAACTATATATGATTTAGTTTTCGTAAAAAAATAGATTGCTAATCTTCGTAGACACAACAAATTAAATATTATAATTGTGACTGGTGGGTAACAAACCATAATATGACCCTTCTAACCATGAAAATATGTTTGTATGGTAAATCGCATGCTTATTGTAATTTCTACAAAACACTGATTTCATTTTATCATATTTGAGGTTGGGAAAACAACTTTTATATCTTTTTGCTTGGGACATGCGACATGTATCTGTTCAAAGAAGAAATACACAAAAACCAACATACCTTTTTGTGTTGTAATGTAGTATTTTCCTCGTTTTCTGACAATAATTACACGCGCCAACCTTTAACGACTGACAGCATAGCCAAAAACAATGCTGCCAACCTAACCGTTGTTTTTCTAAAGTAATTTTGTGTGTGGTAAAATTTTAATATACAAAAATAACAGTTTTTCATTATTTTTTTATATTTTTTTACAAATTTATTAGTTATCGATATTTAGCTATATATTATTACTGAATTAGAGATAATTATTTAAAAAAACCTATTTGGCTCTTTTACAAGGAATGCCTCTTATAGGTGAGTAAAATATAAATAACACTCTATTCATATTTTTAGGGTAATAAAATCTTCTCCAGGTCAGAAAAAAAATCAAACAAGTCAATAAAATTAGGAGTATGAATCCAAGCGATTTTGCCCTATCGCCCGTCACCCCCTGGGAGCTCTAATTGACACATCACCCACTAAAGCTTGCCTTAGCCTAAAGCCCAATGGACGCCACTGACGATAAATGTATTCAAATTCATTCAAACTAAATAAACTAGTCTGTAACTCCATGAATCTATTACCAGTATTTTTAAAAGCTAAGTTGCAAGAGCGATAGCAAATCTGTCACTCAGGATCACTAAAATATGCAATACCTTTACACTCATAGCCCGAACAGATTGTATAATTCCATCATTTATTTACTTCTCTATTTTTAAATGCTACAATTTTGACTGTAGCTTGGCGAATGGGGGTTAAAAGCAAAATGCGGTGAGGAAAGAGGAAAATGTTACATAAATAATATACGAAACTTGAAATATGCATAAAATGTATGAGCATTTGGAGTGGCGATCTAAGAATAAATAATGAAACTGATGTATTAAAAAGTTTACCTACCATTTTTTTATTATTAAAAAAAAAAGTATACAAACAAGCTCAACTATTTACATATTATTGCATTGAAAAATTATAGCAGTTCTTTATTGTGGGAATTATTAAAAAACATACAATGTTTAATTAACAAACTGCCCAGAGAGCATACAACATTTTGTTTCAGAAGAAACTTCATAAAGAAGAAGCTATATAAGGCGCAATCAGTAAAACTAAAACTATCAACAATTAAAATAATCAATATCAGAAATGATCAAACACAAGCAATAATCATCAATAAACACATAATCAATCAAACTAATTTTTATAATGTTTTGTCCAAGAATAATCTAAATACATTGTAATTACATTATATAAGATACCATATAACTAAAACAATCAATAAAATTATTAATTCAAACAAGCTACGAGTTGAGTGGTTAGTTAGTTAAGTTAATTTAAATTTATCACAATAAAGAGTAATCATAATAATTAATTCCATTTCACTTATTCAAGATAACATATAAGAATTATTTAGATAAAATGATTCTGCGTTAGGGCCGGGCCACACGATGCGGTGCGACAGCGGCGCGGCGCCTGAGCGGTGCCGCTGCGGCGTCCTACATAAAAATATCCATGGTATGTCACACGGTGCATTCCGGCGTCGCACCGCAGGCAAACCGGTAATATGCGCCGGAGCGGCACCGCTCAGTGCAGTCGAAGGAGGGTACAAGCTTGCCTGTTTCATTTGTTTTCACGTATTTTTGTTAATTTTTAATAGAAGTGTTTAAAATGAGTACCAACGAAGAAGATGTTGGCATTGACTACCTCATTTCACTAGTTCTACGTACAAGTAACTACAAGACTATTCGCTCACTGCGGTGTTGTAGTAACGTTGCGGCGCCGCACCGTGCACTGTACGTGTGTACGCCCATACGGCGAATTTTTCGCGGTGCGGCGCCGCACCGCATCGTGTGGACCGGCTCTAACTCTAAATTATTAAAACACTAATTTTATATGAAATGTAGTTTTATGAAAAATATGTTTTTTTTTATATATTGGTTATTACTATAGTAAAATACAAACAATCATAGTTAAATCTAAATAAACATTAAATAACAAAAGTAGTAGAAAATATCTATAAAACAGTTTCAAATACGAAATATTACATAATAGAAAAAAACTGAATTTACTGTGGTATTACTCTTGAATTTACTGAATTGAATTTACACATAAAAAATATGCATTCTAAAATTTATTAAAATAATAAGGAATCTGACGAAGATTGGCTTCATTATTAATAATAGGCATATTATAATAGTTCAGATTGATTGATCGAGAGTGTATTCTGATTAACGTACGTGCTTACTCCTCTATGAATGTATAAGGTAAGGACCGCAGTAACTGGAAGCTACGTTGAGACTTTGGATCCTTAGCAATTCGAGCTCATGTTGTCGCTCCCAATGTTCCGCTTCCAAAATTCCACAGTGTTGGATCGATTCCATTAAAATCTCCAGCTCGTCGATCTTATTAGATAGGTATTGTATGTTTTGGTAAAAAATGGAAATTTTTACATCCACAGTCATTACCACGGGCCTGGAAAATCGACATTGGTTCAGACTTGCATTTTACGGCCATGCCACTGGATCTAGGAATTTGTCAAAAATTGATTCTGGAATTCCGATTTTAAAGAACGATTATTTACCAGTCGCTGTTAGCTTTTCGATGCCATAATTGGCATTCATCTTAATTTTGTTTAAATATTGCATCATTACGTCGGAAGTCATGTCGTTGTGGAGCGACCAATCACGAGGAAAACGTGTTCTCTCGAAGGATACAGGTTCATCGTCGAGCTCGGCGGCGAGTATCACGATCATACCAAAAGGGTTATACAAAATCACAGTTGGCAACTCAGTGCTCTGCGGCGGCGACGGCGACGGCACGGGCAGGACGAAAGTTGGGCGGTGGCGGTGGCGGGGCGGTGGCGAGAGCCGCCGAGAGCCGCCGGCAACTGGCTACTCGCTCATGGCGGCTGCTCGGGAAAGACGCAATAAAAACAGTAGCCGAGTCTGACGACTCGGCAGCGGCAACGTTGCGGGAAGCGTCCGAATCGGTGATATCCAGCGATGACAATCGCTGATAAACTTCGTAATTTCCCTCTATTAACAAGACATAAATACACATTTTTTTACAAAAATGTGTGCAGCAGCCATGTAATGGTGATACTTATCATAGGATATTTTAATTAAATGCGTATACAAAATTTTGTGTCTGTGCCGTTGACCGTTGAGGAGTTCCCTCGTTGGAAGCCAACCCTGTATGTAGCAGTGATGTCATGGTGAAACTTAGAACGGGCTATCATAAGTGAATGAGTATACCAAATTTCGTGTATGTGCTGCTGAGCGTTGAGGAGTCTTCTCGTCGGGAGTCAACCCAGGGTGTCAACCCACAATCAGGTCATGCTTACCAAATATAAAATTTGAGGAGTTCCATCAATTCCTCATGTATCCCATCATCAGAAAAGGATTTTGATAAAAATGGGACCAATCTGCAATCGTATCCTTTCAAATAAAATAAGTTTTTTTCCAAATTCTGCCATAAATGGTAGCAAATACTAAAAACAAACTGTTCTGAGGTAACAAACGCTAAAAAAAAGATATAACCTAATTGATAACCTCCTCCTTTTTTAAAGTCGGTTAAAAAGGAATACTCAACAGTTAACCACTCGTACAAAATTAGCCATGCCATTTTTTAAAAAAACTGTTTTTTTTTAAAAATCACTACATGATTTAAAAGTGATAAATTAACTGAAAGTGTGCGGAAGGATGGTAGTCTAAAATTAACCAAAAATTCTATGTCCAACGGTTAACCATGGTTAATTGTATACCAATGCGAGGTTAATAAATTGATGTGATTATTTTTTACGGTCTGCAAAATAAGTTGATAGGATTCGTGAATGCTTTGGTGTAAACGAGAATGATGAATGTCTCTCACAATGCTACAGTCAGCTCTTTCCAACTAATAGGAAAGAGCTGACTGCTTCCTTTCATTGATATGAGGGCATGTCACGCTTTTAGTTTTAATTTTTCAGCTGAATATTATTGATCGCAGCTTCTTTATAACGCACCTTTAGAAAATAAAAAAACGAAATTAGAAATTTTAAATTCTTCCATCTGTCAAGTAGCTCTCAAGCTAGCTGTCAAATATTTATATATATATATATATATACACACACATATATATATATATATATATATATATATATATATATATATATATATATATATATATATATATATATATATATATATATATATATATATATATATATATATATATATATATATATATATATATATATATATATATACAGTCTCCTACAGTCTCGATGGGATTATCAGGAGCAGCAACAACGATCCTCCAATATTGAGATACGTGGAATCCCGGAACGCCATGATGAGAACCTGACAAACATAGTTGGAAAAATTGCGACGCTCACAAAATGTTCCTTCACTACTTCGGATGTATCGTCTATCTCCAGGGCAACAACCAGAAAGTCGGATAAAAAACCGCGACCCATAATTCTAAAACTTGTAAATATTAGTAAAAGAAATAGTTTTTTGCAGGCAGTAAAGAATTACAATAAAACATGTGAAAATAGTAGCAAAAAATTGAACACCGCGGATCTCGGTCTTTCAGGCAATGGCATGGTTCCTGTGTATGTCAGTGAACATCTCACACAGAAAAATAAATATATTTTTGGAAGGGCGAAAATGGTCGCCCGAGAAAAACTATATAAGTATGTGTGGATAAGTAGTGGTAGAATTTTCATGCGTAAGGAGGATGGAATGCAACCAATCTTAATTAAAAGTGAGGCATCTTTTTTATCATTATAACCATGATAATATTATTTGTAAACCTAAATTTAAATAATGTCGCAAAAAATATTTTATCACTGATGAATTATCCCGATAAATTCGTATACTTTCCTACCCTAATTATTCCTTTAAAATATTGGGTAGTCCTACCATTATTTTCTATACAATGTTATTTTATACTGATACTTACCAATTATTTTTGTTATTATTTTATATTCAGTCGTATGATACCACTAATAATATTTATTACTTTTATATTCAATTACATTTATAATAAATCTATTGCTATTTTAATTGTTTTATATTATATGATTACAATATATTTAAAATTTTATCTTTTATCTACTGTTTCTATTTTGTTACTCTCCGGCGAATATTTTTATAAACATTTCTTAATGATTATCTCAAAATTTCTACCTAGATACAACGACCCCAGAACACTGTTTAAGAGGAACAAGAGGACGCTTGAGTTACACATTATACTCAGATTGAATGTCTTTGTTGGTAGCGAAAATATGATCATTTTTTACATTCTATATTCTCTTGGTTCAAAAGTTATATTGAAAAATAACCTACATTCAACCTTGCACACATTCTATGCACTATTCCGGCACATATATCACTCGTGCGTGTGGATAACATGGATATTATAAGCTTCTTAGATTCCAACCATGTCACTGTAACTTCGGACATAAATCCGTGTAGATCCATAATGTCGGAAAAATGTAGCTTAAAAATATTGTCCTTAAATATAAGAAGCATTAATTGTAACTTTGATAATTTGATTCTCATGCTTCAAGATCTGCAGTCTGATTTAGATATCATTATTCTATCAGAGGCGTGGATAGGAAACTCCTTTGTAGAGAAACATATCAAGGGTTATTCAACATTCTACACGAAAAATAATTATACACAAAACGATGGAGTTATTGCTTACGTTAATCATACCATTCAAAATGCTACAGTATCGGAGGTGAAACTAGAAGGGGCCAACTGTCTGCAGATAAACCTTAACAACACAATCAACATTGATATCAACAATCAAGGTTGATATCGATCTATTTAGCACTAGTGTTGTATCAGCGAGACGTATCCTCAGCAACAATTTCTTTTAGTACCTACTCTTCTGCTTTTCTTTATTGTTATTATCTTTTTGTATTCGATTTCTCGATATTGTTTTTTTGCCTTCTTGTCCCTTTTGTTTAATTTTTATTTGCGTTTTTTAAATTTATAGTACCGGACCCTGCCAAGCGTTTTTGCTGGCAATTCCATATTCTCTAAACTGTGTCTATATGTGAGAACCTGTTATTGGCTATCATTTATTATTTAAGTTGTTATTTAATATTTTATATGGCTGTTGGTTTTCCTTAAAAATTAAATAAAAATAAATAAATAACATTATTGGAGTTTATAGAAGTCCATCTGTCTCTAATATTTCGATCTTTTTAGAGACGCTTGATAATTTACTGCGTAAAAACAAATCTAATGACCTAGTTCTTTGTGGGGATTTTAATATCTCATTATGTGGCAAAAAACATAATCAAATTAACGATTACTTAGAAGTAATGTCTCTTCATGGTTTGCAGTGTCTGGTAAATAAACCTACAAGAGGAAACAATTGCCTTGATCATGTTATGTGTCGATCAAAGCTACAATCGGCCTCAATAATATATGAAACGGCAATTACTGATCACTATCCCATTATGGTTAAATTTTCCCAGTATAAAACGGATACAGCCATTCATAAAAAAGGATTTAAGAAAAACAAAACAGATTTAGGAAAGGTACTTTATGACCTGGGGCAGGTTGATTGGTCTCACCTATACAGTGCAACTAATGTAGACTCTGCTACTGAGTATTTTGTCAAAACTTTAACCTCGATTGCCGATAAAAACACATGCACCCAATACCATGTGACAACACACAAAAATAAAAAATTAAAGCCATGGATTTCCGACGGACTACTGTTTTGCATCCGTCGACGAGATAAACTACACCTAGCATCAAAAAATAACCCTCATAACTTAAGTTTAAAAACCAAATTTGTAATTTATAGGAATTTATGCAAACGGTTAATAAAGAAAACCAAAGAAGACTACTACAAAAATAAAATTGCTGAAAATAGCAGTGATTCTAAGAAGGTTTGGCAGCTAATCAAGGAAACAGCTAACATTTCCAATAACATGCACACCATCGATAAGTTAGTCATTGAAAATCGAGTAGTCAATGCCCCAGAGAATATGCAAGAAATCGTAAATGCATTTAACACGCACTTTGCCAGTGTAGGTTCAAAACTGGCACACAAAATATTAGATCGAAAAAAAATCGGCCGTGAGGACAAAAACTTTACTGAAGGGATACCTACTACTGTGTTTTCCCTAACTCCAACATCGCCAAATGAAGTTTGTAAAAGCATTAACTCATTAAAACAGTCTCGTTCCTCAGGTATGGATGGTCTAACTAGTGATATTTATAGAATTGGAAAGGATTATTTAAGCTCACCGATATCATTTATAATAAATCTAAGTTTTAAACTAGGATTATTTCCAACAAGACTTAAATGCGCAAAAATCGTACCTGTTTTCAAGTGCGGCGATAAACTCGATGTAAATAATTATAGGCCCATTTCACTATCTCTCTAAAATCATTGAGAAAGTTGTTAAAAATAGGCTAGTAGAATATCTGGATATCAATAGTCTTTTATCGTCCAACCAATATGGCTTTAGGCAGGAAATGGGTACGGCTGATGCTATTGCAGAGGCCACGAAAACCATAACAGCGCTTGTCGACAAGGGAGAGAAATGTCTTGCTATTTTTCTCGACCTATCCAAGGCGTTCGATACTGTATCTCATGATATCCTTTTAAAAAGACTACTGACCATAGGTGTAAAAGATCAAAATTTGAAATGGTTTGAAAGCTATATATCCGAAAGGACGCAAATCACTTCGATCGCTGATACTTCCAGCGACGTGAAAAGTCTCTCATACGGCGTGCCACAGGGAAGTGTTTTGGGGCCTATTTTATTCCTTATATACATAAATGACCTCTACAACCTGACGCCCAGTAAAGCTATATCATTTGCAGATGATACGGTAATCATCTTTAACGGCAGTAGCTGGCAGCATGTTTTCTCAAAGGCCAATAAAGAAATGGACATTGTTAAAGAGTGGCTGGATGACTCACTACTCACACTTAATACCGAAAAAACTAAGTACTTAACTTTCAGCATAGATAAGAGAGGACAACCACCAGATGCCAATTCGATAACTATTCATCAATTCATGAACCGTCAATGCAATTGTGAGCCATTAAAAAAAGTGCTGTCCTTAAAATACTTGGGCATAGTCGTAGATAATAAGCTGAGATGGGCTGATCATATAGACTTATTGTCTTCAAGGATCAGACGTCTGGCATACATATTTAAAGATTTAAGGAATATTCTAGACCCCAAAACATTAAAAACTACCTATTACGCCTTGTGTCAAAGCATTTTGAGTTACGGGATCATTGGGTGGGGAGGTTGCTCCAAAACAATTATCCATCAAGTAGAGGTAGCACAGAAGCTGATAATTAAAATTATCACCCGTAAACCATACAGATACCCGTCAGAAAAACTTTTTGAAGAGTTCAGTGTACTTGAAGTAAGGCAACTTTATTTAAAATTTTGTCTGGTTTTTATTCAATTTCAAATTAAGAGAGCGCCCACACAACAAGCACACCGAACAAGGCGATCCGTGGCGGATATGTTAGACGTCCGTCGAACGAAAACATCTTTTGGTCAGAGGCATCTTATGAGTATAGGCCCCAGGATATACAACGAATTGGATGAGTCGATAAAAATCGTATACAGTAAAGACCAATTCAAAAAACGGTGTCACAGGTGGCTTCTGAATGAAGGTCGGGATATTAGCCACCAAATATTTGATATTCTTATGTAATTTAATTTAAATAAATTGAATTACTATTATTATTATTTTATTAAATCGCTATTCTTGTTTTTCTCTTTTTTTAATTGAATTATATTGAAATATATATTTTAACTTGTAACATGGACATTTTATATATAATTGTATCCTCGGACTATTTAAATATGATTCTTTAAATATTTATTGAGATATAATTTTTTCCTTTATTTCGATTCATTAATAATATTTTTATATTTTATTGTATTTATTACGACATTATATTATTATTATTCAGTTTAATTATTTCACCATTTACTGAATGTTATTTTTCCAGCACACTACAGCTACATTTACATCACACTACACTACACTACAGTTACATCACACTACACTCAAATTACAATGTTTATTATTATTAGTTAATTTTTTATATTATTTGATACCTAGCATATCTTTTAAATTAAGTATTCTAAAGTATGCACAAGCCACTCTACTTGGTACGCTTGCCTTAGTACGGGCCTAGACCTAGTTAGGCGGCGTTGATTTTAAAAAATTGGTCTGCGGTGCTTTCTATTTTGCTATTATTTACATTTAAGCCTATATTGTTAAACTTACAATGTACTGCCATAAAAAATGTGCTTTTCTTTAATAAATAAAAATAAAAAATAAATAAATATATATATATATATATATATAATATATATATATATATATATATATATATATATATATATATATATATATATATATATATATATATATATATAGTTATATTTGATAAGGTTTGTAAAGAAATCCGTTTATAGGATGATGTTTTTATTTAAAATAAAATTAGTAAAAGCTACTTAAAAAGTAGCGAAGGAAATTCCAGTTTGTATTGGGAAATGCCTATGTTTGAATGAGATATACTTACGGATGTGCACGACTTTCGACGGTGCAATGTAAGTTTAAAGGTCCTTTTGCAGTCGACTAACGATCACTATTCATCCATATATCTCATAAATAGGGCTTATCGCAACACAAAATGTCTTCAATTGAGACGAATTAAGCGAAAAAATAAAAAATTAAACTATTGATCACTTCGGCAAAGCCGTTTTCAAATGAAAGTGACATTACGAAATAATTCAAATTTCGAATGCTACCAACATTTAAAATATGATACAATT
>OX155961.1:4705152-4766320 GCA_944548615.1 Micropterix aruncella | reverse complement strand
AATGAATAAAAGGCTGATTTCCTAACATCTCGTGTTATTATTTTTGAACAAATATAATTCTTATATACAATGGTTAAATGTGTACATCGTATTTCCCCCCCCCCCACCCCCCCCCCCCCCCCCCCCCCCCACCGGTACATTTAGTACCATAGTGTGGACCATAGTGTACTATAGTGTTAGCCAAATTCTATTTTTTTAAAGTTTATTTTCTCTAAAACTATCAGTAAATTAAACGTTTTTTAAATGCAAATATGTAGTCAACTAATCTATGTCTTAACCATTGCAGAAAATGATGATTTTTGAATAAAAATGTACGCTCTATGAGGGCTAAAAATTTAGGTAGCTAACTGTTCAACAGGTCTATTCAGGTTCAGGTTCAACTGTTCAACTATTCAACTGTTCAATTAGGCATAAAAATCAAGAAGGCTTGCGCGTCCACTTTCTCTTCTAGGCAAAGAATCACACTTATTAAAATGTTCAACATTTCAATCTCGTTTTTACCGTGGTAACAAAATATACAAAACTTAATTACATTAAAACATAAGTTATAAATAACAAATAATGGTATAATTTTATAGATAAAATAATATAATAATAGATTTTGCATTTTCATGTATTAAAAGTGTATCTCTATATTTGAATCTAATAATAGCAGTATTGTCTCTAGAGGTATAATAATAAAGACCATTCCCTATCATTACTATATTTGTGACAGTTCTGCCTGTTTACATGCTCAGTTTCAAGCATGATGAAGTGGATTCACAAGATGATATATTTTTCGTGTTTTCCCCCCGAGTCGCCGCTTTCCTTCGCCTTATCCAATAAACGTTTTATTTGTTCCTTTCCATTCCAATTTCCTACGATTCCTATGTTTGTCTCAGACGAGTGACTTGTGCGCGCCGAGATTCTTATAATGTGTCCACACATGGCCGACCGGGAAAGGTCTATTACATAAATTGAACGGGCGGCAACTTTTCTCCTTCGAATCGAGTTTTATATATTAATATATTTTTTTTTATTATTTAGAAGAAACAGTTTGTTTCACGAATATAACATAGTATGGAAATAAGTTATATAAAAAAAAAAGCGTGTGGCACTCGGGGACTGCCGCGGTAAAGCTATTGCATAGCATTTTTAACAACTTATGCAATTATAATTATTTATTTATTTTATTTATTTTATTTTTTCTGATATCAGATAACTTCGCTCTATCGGAAAACGTTGAAATTATTCCGAATCATTTGCGGCTGCGGTAGCAAATGATTCGGAATAATTTAAACGTCTTCCGAAAGAGCGCCGCGCACGATTTTTTTATTCGATAATGCAAAAAAACGGATTATTCGAAAAAAATCGTAAATAAAAAGCTAGATAATTAAATTATCTTTAAAATAGTGCAGGTTTCATAATAATACGCCAGATAGTATTTGCGTAGTAGTGGTTTTTGTGTTCGGTTAGAACTAATTTCACAAATTAATTACACTATGTAATATAAACAAAATCTAAAATATTCAAAGCTAAGAATATTAGGAAAATGTTCTTGTTTAACATATATTTTTTTCAAATCGTAAGCAGTACTCGTTTAGACGTAATTATCAGTTTAAAATCATTTCGTTAAGAAATTTCTTCATTCGGTCGCCGCGCTGGCCTAGGCCCGCGATAAAAGCTATGCAATAGCTTAAAAACCCTCCAAAAATCCTCTGTTTATATATGTTGTTTGTGCGACCCTCGTCCGACCTCGTCGAAAATACCTCCCGAGAGAGAATACCCGTACTTAAAATCCACAAATAATATTTGTTTATTTTATTTATTTAAAGAAATGCGCATTTTTTAAATTACAGTACATTACATATTATCAATAGAGGCTCCGTTTTAATAGTAGCAAAAAAGAGAGTACCACAGCCCAGTCCTTCTTTAGATCAACGCTGCCTAACTAGGCCTAGGCCCGTACTAAGGCAAGCGTACCAAGAAAATAGCGGCCTGTGCATACTTCAAACTACATATGTTAAAAAAAAATGTATCTAATAATATTAGGAATTAACTTAAGGCAATAAACAATGTATGTAGAAATTAATCATTACTCTAAAAACTAGGTCATTGATATGTCAATGCGTCTGTCAGTCTGACAGTCTGCAAATAATATTTGTAAAATACCTATCATAAAACACAATCAAATTAAATTCAATAACACGAAAAAGGTAAATAATAAATAGGAATTGGAAGGAAAAAGGAATTATAATAAATAGTCTCTAATAGAAACTCCTATCTAAAACAATACGCCAGTTTTTATATATTTTGGGCTTTTAAAGCAAATATATTTTTATTTTGATACTTTGCGACATACAGCATCAATTACAAGCAATGGTGTAGCTGACTGCTGATTTTTGTGTGAGGATCTACGATCCCGCTCAGCGGCGTGACCTCAGAGTTGGGTGTAGTAATCATACTGCAATCATACTATATCAAGCAGTCACATCATATAGGGGCTTAATCCCAGGCTGAAAATTACCCGCGACATACCTAACGAAACGAACTGCTTACTTAAACCTTTTAACGCTGGATAACGCTCTGAAAACAATAAAACGAAACCGTACTACCGGCCCAGACGACTAACGAATGGAACAAATTGCCCAATTCAGCAGACGTAGTAAAACGTGGCAGTTCGACATGATGAATAGCTGTATCCAACGGAAATGAACACCAAGGCTGTAACGCAAAGCGGAGGTAACGGCAATTCTAACACCTGGGAAAGCTCCTAAAGACGCCAAAAGCTACCGCTCTATCTCCTTTTCTTGCCACTCCTTCAAAATCCTGGAGAGAAATATCCTCAACAGGATCAGGAATAGTATTGATGAAAAGGTAATACCAGAGCAAGCTGGCTTCCGCCCTGGTAATCATGCTACGAATAAGTCCTAATCCTCACAGAATACATTGAAAACGGATACCAGAGGGGGAAAATTCACGGAGTGTAGAATAGTCACGGAAAGAGATTAAAATACGGAATCGGAGAGGGGGAAAAAACGTCTGTGTTTCTAATCAGCTTTACTGGAGCTCCTGAAATAATGACACTCGATTAGCACTTCCTCGTCTTCCGAATATAATCCGAAAATTAAATAATTATTCCCGAATACCTGATTTATGGAGCGTTTTGCTAGGCCGACACTTAATTTTCTCATACAAGACTATAGCGTACTGTTGGTCAGATATATTTTCATCGCCCAGTCTACATCGTCATCTGGCCAATCTAGACGTATTTAAAACGGCCTTTGTCGGTCACTACAACAAGGACTAGTATTTCGAACTAATAGCGCTAGTTTTAAGTGTGAAATACACCGATTTACGAGTATGTGCAAGTGCACTTTGGTCCCGGGCGAATACAGTACGCTTGATATTTCGCCACACTTTCAATTTTCGACGATGTGCCACAGCTTTTATATGGTCGACGATCGCACAAGAATAAAGCAATAATGGGAAGCTTTAGTTGCTGTTAACGAACACGATGAATAATGTATTTTCCAGACAGGAATCCTTTGGAATTTCTACTAAGAAAAATATTTGGCTGTAATCGCTTTTTATCTTGTCCTGCTAACTTACGTGATTTTCAATTCTTTACTACTCGCAAACTAGTGTATATATATATAAGACGTAAAAAGTTTGGATAAAGTATATAATTTGTATATTATTTATTATTATTATTTATTCCGTAGCCGGCGATTGGGGAGGGGGTCGCCCTCGCAGCCAATACGCTGCTGTCGGTGCCGCTGGATCTCGTACTCCATTCACGATTCGCTTCCATTCTTGACGATTTTTTGCCACGTCTCGAGCATCCCTAGCCGACAATCGTTGATTTTTAAGGTCGTCTTTAATGTTATTTAGCCAGGTTTTCCTTGGTGCCGATCGCTGAATTCTCCATTCTGTCGGACGGTCTCGCCAAAGAAGTTTAAGTGGCAAGCGATTATCGTTCATTCGGCAAACATGGCCGAACCATCGTATTGTTTGACGACGTTTCGTACTTCTTTTTCGATCGTTGTTACTAGATCGCATCTTTCTCTAATGGTCTCGTTTCGAATACGGTCGCGGAGTGAGACACCGAGAATCTGCCTCAAGCATCGCATTTGGAAAACTTCGAACTTTTTGAGGTCCAATTGTAGTACCGTCCACGTTTCCGATCCATAAAGAAGAATGGGAAGAACCAACGTTCGGTATAGTCGTACTTTGGCTTTGATGGTAATATTCGTTCGCTTCCATATGCACCACTTGAGCGAGGCGAATGTTGCTGTTGCCTGACCGATTCGGCTATGGACATCGGCCGTCGATGCCACTTCCTTTTCCGTAACCAACGATCCTAAATACTTGAATTGTGAGACCTGTTCGATTTGGGTTTCATCGAGGTAAACGCTGGCCTTCGAATTTGTATATAAATACTTTATGTTTTAAACTTGCGACCTATCTGGGTCGTATCAGGGTTCTTTATTGCGGACTTGTTTACGAGTAATGGTGAATTAAAATTATAGAAAAACGCTTGCTTTTCATACGGGAATTCATATTATTCACTAATTACTTCGTATTATTTGGCAAAAAAAGTCATCAATGTAGCAAACTTTGAATCATCAAATAATCGTCAAATTTACAAACCTAACCAATTTACAAACCTAACCACCCCCCCCCCCCCCCCCACCCCGTGCAAATCTGTTAACCCATCTGACTATCACGAATCGTCTAGAGCATGTTTCGCAACAATGCCGTTATGAAATAGACCTACAATATTCGGTGTAATATGTATGTACCTATATGTGTTTAAGTTCAGGGAGCTTTGACAGAAGTTACTCTTTTCAGAGGTTCCAATATATCAAGCTATGAGAATGAAAGAGAATGGCGAATGCCGGTGAAAAGTTTTTATACCATATTGCTTCTCTTAATCATGTATCATGGTACTTCAGCAGAACTTAACAATTGTTACACTACTGTCCAACAAAAAAGGAGAGTAATGTGTTTAGGGTTTATCTATGCATGTTTTCTGTTTCTTTATTCCCTTATAACTTCTAAACGCTTGGACCGATTTAGAAATGTGTGGTATTGTTAAAATCTTTATGTCATCCGGAGCATCATAGCGTGCCTCAACTGTACACATATAAAGTAAGTAGTTGTCTAAATGTCCAAATGTCAATAAAATAACATAAATATATCGTGTTTAGTGTCAACCTAAAGGTCTGATTGAGTACATTCCGGAAATATACATGTATCTATATGGATAAATACACTTATCACAAATATTTCATAAAAAACCGTAATAAAAATAATTATAAATACTGTATCGGCAGTCGTATTTTTTATTCTTATTAATATATGTACTTGTTTAACGAATACTTTGATAAAGGTCTACATTTTCTTCTAACTCAAATCTGATTTAATAAACTTTTATATCTTATGAGAAACATGCAGAAAAATGTTGATAAAAAATAGCCAAAATAACTATAATAATGTAGAGATTCTGATTTTTAAAATAAATTATCGCAGAGTCAAATTATAAGTTGTTGATGAATCCTCTAAAGGGCTTGTAAATCTTTGAAGACTCGTTAGTTTTTTAGTAAAATGCAGCGAAATTTTTTACCAAAAAATAAGTATCCACTCCGTAAAAAAAACAACTAATTAGCAAAAACCTTGAAAATTTCGGCAGGTTTCCAAATTGTTTATAGTATTCTTCAACTCTTCTATTCTATTTTAAACTCTTCGACTATGATATTAACCGAAAATGTTTATTTTTATACTTATATAGTGAATATTATGATTCTGAACGGAATACTTTTTGATATTTTTATGATATTAGCGAATGGATTTCTTATTATATATATTAAATGTTTGTTTATATCCTACCTTTATCCTAGCTATCTTTCCATATATAATGTATTGTAGAATATATAGTTGAAGATTCATAACTTAAGAAAACTAATATCCCCTTCACAGGAAGTATAGTTTGTATGTCATTAGGCCTTATCCAATACGAATCCAAAGAAGCTGCCTGACTAATGGCATAGCCATAATACGCGACATAAGAATAATGTGTTATTGCCTAAAGTACGCTTGACTAAATATCAAAAAACATTTTTATATATAAGTTTTAAATTGTTCAATGCTTTGCCATCATCAACGAAAAGACTTGAGATGGCAGCATATAAAATCTGCTTGAAAAATCAGTTAGTCAAACATGCCCTTTACAAACTGGACGACTTTTATGATATTGCGTCCACAATTGCTTGATTATAAATATCCATATTATGACTATACTTTCGAACTAAGTTTTAGATTTTATTGACATTGTTTTTAATTACGCATGTTTCAGAATTTTTCTTTTTATGGTATTGATTATTATTTGTTTGATTATTGATTATTTTGTAAATTTGACTATTTTTAAGTAATCACCTCTGATTACAATTATTTTTTCCTTTTAATTAATCAAAGCGGTTTTATCACCCGGTAAATTATGATTGTAAAATTTGACATGTTCCTCAGTATTGTGAAATGCTTTTATGGAATGAATAAATGATGATGATGATGATGATGATGATGACTATGTGCAATAAGCGAATCGCACACTATGAATTTCCTTAATATCTCAGTGTTAAATTAGACTGAACAGTATCAACATAATTTCTAATGGGGTTGGAAATGTCAGAGATTTCAAAGCCAGCTTTCTAAAAATGACAGTCTATGCAAATGCATAGATTTATAGCCGAGTAAATTAATTTGCTCCTGTGTGTAATCACAGCACTCATTTATCTAAGGTTGACACTCAACCTGAACGAGGTGAAAGTTACAGGTGGTGAGAGGCCAAAATTCCGGTTTGTCGAATATTCCTCCTTCTGACACACATGAAATACGCTACCATCCGGGAAATTAAACTGCTAATCGGCCGGAGTAATATATTATTTGCTTGAATGCTGCATGCTGGGGTCCCACAGGGCGGAGTTTTATCACCGCTGTTCTTTTATTTTTTGTTAACACTATCATCCAAATCTAACGTCCTCTTGTATGTCTTATATATCTAATACATTTACAATACCTTGTCATATTATTTATATCTACAATTATATCAAATACATCTACAATTATATCAAACTTGTATGTAGTTCTGTTTGGTTCCAGAATAAAATAAAATAAAAAATAAAATAAAATAAAATAAACATTTAGAGACCCTTGTTATATTTTAGATCCAATGCATAAAAAAAAAAATCAGTAGCCTATAACTTTTGAACAGTGTTCTATATCAGGTGTTTATAAACATTATTTTAATGAATGTCTTAAAACATAATTTCTATACATTTGTTATTCAATATTACTCCTTGTATTAGCGAGGGTAGTGTCATCCGAATAAAATTTGTAAATTACAGGTGTATATATAAATTGTATATATATAATTGTATGTATGTGTCTATATTATAAATTAATTTAATGAATATCTCTAAAAATCATAATTTCCATAAATTTGTTATTCAATATTAGTCCTTTTTTAGCGAGGGTGGTGTCAGGATCCGAATAAAATTTGTAAATTATAAGTGTATGTATAAATTGTATAATATAATAGTATATGTATATATATATATATATATATATATATATATATATATATATATATATATATATATATATATATATATATATATATATATATATATATATATATATATATATATATATATATATATATATATATATATATATATATATATATATATATATATATATATATATGTTGTCCCGAAAGTAAACGTCAAGCGGGCACGTGGCGAGTGGGGAAGTCATACCAGTTCTGGCAAAAATAAAATAAAAATTCCATGTCACTTAGGCAAATGATAATTAGCAATTTTTGAAAATGTGTAAAATTGACTCCCTCGATCACATTCTTAGGTACTTTGACAACATATTTTACTATTTTACAGTATTTTTCTTTACTAAAGTGATGTTAAATAACCGTGCTATTAATAGCAATTACAAATCGAACAAAAAAGTTACCTAATTTATTTAAAATAAACTTGAAATATGGCCCTTAGTTTTGGCTTTTCATAAATAAAAAAATATATATTAAACTACCCTGGGTAAGTAATTTCAAAAGATGGCCCATTTAATTACGATTTTAAAATAGTGCATTACTTGCTACTTTTCTATCCATAATAATTATTGGCATTTTTTTTTTTTTGCAAAACATCCTCATTTTAGAAATCCTAATTTCATAACAATATTTGTGTTCACTTAGGGATTCTAAAAAATGTATCAATGAATTAACGTGTAGTAGCCGACAGGAAAAAAACAGCGATAGAGCGAGTTAGATGGTTATGCTATTCGTCAATACTTTTTGGTATTCCCGTGGTTCTTTCAATCGCACGTACTGAAATGCCGGGATCATTTTCGATTTCAATCAGAATTATGTCATCGTCGTATCTTCGAGGTCTTCCACTGGACGTACAAACACTAGGCAATCGTCCTTGCGAGTATGCCATGTGAACCGTGATAAACACGAGGTGATGTGGATAACGTTCAGCATTTCTGAACCTCTCGCTATACAATCTGGCCGCAGCAGAGACATTTCCGTGGCATACACCGTAAATAAAATGCATATTTGCAACCCCTCTTCCGCTGAATACAAATACGGCATTTCTAAGGCGAACTAACACAGAGCGTACAAGGCAAATAAGGTCCAGAGAAACAAAGCCACAGTCGTCAGCACAAGCACTATCAAGTCCAGGATAACACAATCCAAAGTCGACAGAACGAAAGTTACACGATTACGGAGAAAATGCACAGCAAACGAAGACACGTAGCGTACTGACCGATTGCGTTGCGTTGCGTGTTGCGTTGCGTAAGAGCACAGTAAACCCCAGACAGAAGCTTCTCTTATAACAAAATTGAAATCAAAGCGAATACAACAAGAGTCGTAAGGGCTAGGATATGGTCAAAAGATGTTCCGGTACTCGGCCTCCTCAGATATCCGAACGCCCGAAAAGGTCGTCGGCCTTTACTTTCTCGTAATGTTAACCGTTTGCGTTCGTCGGGACGTACCCCTCTGCCCATATTCCTCACACCCTCTTCCCGAATTGACCTGTAGCTCGAGAGTAAAGCTACTGGCTTGTATACCTTGATAAGAGTAACAAACTAAAAATCACTAAGCATCGGCGTCATTATCCGTCTCACTTACTCATGTGGAATAGCATCACCATCTATCTCGCTCTATTACATCGCTATATCGCTGTTGCCGTCGCTATATTGCTGTTATTATCGCTATAACGCTAATTCATTGTTTATTTTCTCAGAATCTTTAAGCACACACAAATAATGTTATGGAATTAGGAATTTAAAAATGGTGAACTGTTTGCAAAAAAAAAATCTAATAATTGTTATGAGTAGAATAATAGCAAGTATTGCACTATTCGCAGTGTACATTAGATATTTTATGCAATAAAGATTTTCATATGTCTGTTACATACTAAATGAATATTTTAATTAGTCCAATTGTCCCAAAAAAGTTGTCCAAGTTTAATGCCTTATATTTTGATTAGCTGCCTGTAGATGCGTTTTGTTTCTTCTGTGCTTGGCTGTCTCAATAAAGAAGTTTGTTTTTTGTCTTCCTTCTATAGGCTTTCTCTCTTTCTTTTTCATTTGGCCATATCAATTAAATATAGAGAGCTGAAAGCATTTTCAGTTTTTATTCGTTCGGCTGAAACACCTGAAAATTTCAGTTCTGGAAGAAACCGCGCGGGAAATTCGATTCGGTTGATCAAACATCCGGCGGACATAGAAGAAGCCGTCAGCCGCGTTTCAAGTTTTCCTTTTTCCAAATGTCCTCGCCATAACGACCAGTAGAGAGAGAGGAATTCCCACAGCCGTTTCGACGCGGCGGCCTGTACAGGAAAATATTTCTTTCATATTTCTCTATTTTAGGCGATTAATAGAAGTAGTTATAGTGTCTTTTTTTTCCTTTGTATATATTTGGCAGGTTTAATCAAGCTTAAGAGAACTGTCTAAAGCAGGTATGACGTAACAGTCAATAAATGTCGTTACCTTTAGTCAGGGGTGGGTAAACTGCGGCCTCAATAGTGTGACTCTTCTCTTTGTCCATCTGCAAGTTAATTCAACGAAACATAACGCTCATATCTGACTGAGAATGCGAAATACTGGGCTCGATTGCGTTTCTTCGTGAACTGAAATCGGAAATTAGTTCGTGTGAACGAGACAGGGCAATACGCTAGAGCGGAATGTGAAATGAACGGCTGTCACTTTTTCGGATTAAAACTACCCACCAAAGTTAAACATCTGAATCTAAGACCGAACGAAATGTGTTCGATCGTTCATCTTTTATTTCATAGAGAAACGCAATCGGCTTGCCTAACCACTATGCCATGGCCCGGTGGCATAGTGGTTAGGTCGCCTGATCTTACATTATAAGGTCCCGGGTTCGATTCCCGGCTGGGTCACCATTTTCCGTCGGGATAGTATTAACGGAATTGCATTTTGAATTATGTCGATCGAATGCAATAACAAAACACACACTTACACACGTGTTCCACGCACACATACATATAAACACGTCATAGTAAGGTTGGTTGTAAGAGATTGTCATATGACAATAACCCGCCCATTGTGATTTCACAATAAAGAGTAGTAACAAACACACAAACAAACAATCGGGCTCACTATATGTACGAATGAGAGTCCCCGAAGTAATGATACGAATGATAGTCCCAGAGTCCATGAAGCAAGCGCAACTGTCGCAGCTATAGGAGTACAATCCACATAATGAAACCACTGAAATATGTATATTTAGAGTAAATAGGCATTGTCAGAAAGGGTCATGGAAATAGCTCCTCAAGAACCTTGTTTTTAGTTACCTTAGGTAAGAGACCTATTTTCATATGAAAAGAAATCAATTACAAATACATATATTAAAAAGAATAAAAACACGACTATGGTGAACTATGGTACTTATGATTATTTTTATTACGGTTTTTTATGAAATATTTGATACTAATGCTCTATCCATATAGATAGATGCATATCCCCGGAATGTATTCAATCAGACCTTTAATTTGACACTAATCATCAAATATTTGTGTTAATTGTTTGACGTTTGGACATTTATACAACTAGACATTATAAAATCGAAAACTATCGCGGTTGTTTGAGATTATAAATAGGATAGAAAACAAATTTACCGCGTGAAATTTGTAGCACCCGACGTTTCGGTGACGTTACAGCCGCCATTGTCTAGGGCGAGTCCGGCCCCCCACCACCGTTATAACCTACGCAGTGGCGGCAGCGGTATGCGGCCTACCCGCAAAACAACGTATTGACAGCTGTTCAGTCTACCCTAGACAACGGCGGCTGCAACGTCACCGAAACGTCGGGTGCTACAAATTTCAAGCGGTAAATTCGTTTTCTATCCTATTTATAACTAGACATTAGACAACTCACTTGATATGTCGAGACATTTAGACAACTCACTTGATATTTGGACAGTTACCATACATTTTTATAATTTATTTTGCTAAATAATTATTCTAATAACTTTTATTCGTTTTTTGCCTAATAGGTTTTAATTCTGGCGGGCGTGTAGAAGAAGAATGTAAAAATAAACTGTCGAATGATGGCTGTCATATCATAATTAACACGTAAAACTGAAGTTATGGTGGAATAAAAAATTTAAAAACATACATAGATGAACTCTGAACATATAACACTCCTTTGGTGTTGGGCAGTCGCGTAACAAAGGCGACAGATAGTTTACACATTGGAAAAAAGCAGTTGTGTCATCCCAGGAGTTTCCCAGCAAGTAGAAAAGGGCTGATTTCATCTCAATATTAATTTCATAAGTAAAATTGATAAACGCCCTCTCTCGGCCGGCGGATGAACCGATTTGCATTCCGTTACACATTACACAAGCGCCTCAAGCGGCGCGGTTCATTTATCGGCTAGCCTCGGGCGACCGTCGTTGATATGTGATTAAAATTTAAATTTTATTAATGCAGAATGTATATGAGATATTCCAACCTGAATTCGTTCCAACAAGGCATCTTTGTACCAAATTTCAAGTCTCTAAGTCAAATATTTCGAAGATGATATACGTACGTGACTAGTGCGCCCCCTGGTGGACCGATTTCAACCAAAATCTTTTCAACTCTTGCCATAACCAAATGATCCTTGCATTTTAGCACGATCGGGTTAATCGTTTGGGAGCTATCGTTAAGAAATACACACTGATAGACAGACACACGGACACATAGACATATGTACTTCAATTTGGGGGAAATAGGTGTAGGATGGCGTTTTTATAGTAACTTGCATTTTTTTAACGCATAAAGAATTTATATAATATATTGATATTATGAGGTCATATATTTAAGAATATATTCAAAAGTTTAAAAAAAAATAGAACATTATAAATCTTTTTTACAAAAAAAAATACATTAAACAAAGATATTGTTTAGGATTTAGGTTAAATTAGAGAATATTAATAATGATAAAAAAACTTTATGCCAAATTTCAAAATGATTGATTTAAAAAAATGTATGTAGAGTGTAATAGAAAATTTGGGAGAATTTATACACTAAGAGTTATTATTAATTGTTACATTTGGAAAATTGGATATAAAATAGATAATATAAAAGCGAAAGTGATAACATAAAATTGCTTACCTTAACATAATCATAAAAAAGATGCACAATTAGCTAGTATTTAGATAATCATAATTGCTTAAAAATCGACTATAAAAACTAACGGGTAGTAAAAACTAATTATAAAAATTTAAAAATGGGAATTTAAATACAAGATGAGATGAAAGATATAACTTCTGGAAAAACAAAACCACAAATCGTTGTCTCGAAAATAGTGATACTTCAATTGAAGTGCTCGTAATAAAACACTAACTAAAAATATTACGACGTCAATATGTATGGTTCCTTCTTTAAGCAGATTCTTACGTAAAAAGTAAATAATTATTATTAATGGCACGGCAATCCAAACACTTCAATAATATTCGGGTTATGCGCACGTTGTACAACTCGATTGTTAAAAGTCGCATGGAAACGAATGCAGCTATTTGGAATCCGCATGAAGATACCTATACTCTAGTGCTGGAAAAGGTACAGAAATGTTTTTTGAGATTTTTGTACTTCAAGCAGCATGGATATTATCCATTTTTGTATCCGACTGCATTTATCACAGGCATGGTTGGCTATAATTCTCTCTGTCTCAGAAGAGAAATGTTGACATCTAATTCGTTGTAAAATTGATAACCCTAGCTCACAAGCCAAGGTGAGTCCTTTCGTACCAAATAATTATCTTCGTGCTCGATCGCACCATCTTTTCGCGGAGCCGCTCTCGCGCACTAACCTTAAATGACATTCACTCGATTGCACCAGATTTTGATATTTTTACCGCTAACCCTCAGTCGTTTAAATTGCAGGCTATTAATTATTTATTCTTATATGATAGTTAGTATTCCAAGTGTCATTCTATTTGTATATTTACGGTGATATTTTTATTAATTTTACTTTGCAATGCCTTGGTTTTACTGTAATGTTGATTAGTAATAAGCGAATAATAAACAAATAAATAAATTAATTAATAGTTCTATGTTATTACCCTTTCAAAGTCCCATACTGCATTTAGTTCCAGTTGCTAGGTTCACACATAATAAAACCTACGCGTAGATACGTTTATGTATGGTTCACGACGCCTTTCATCTCCTGTATTCGCTGTGTTTATTATTCAAGATGTACATAGTTTGAATGCAAAACAGCACAGATTCGAGGGCATTCGTGTCGCGATTTACATTTCGTTGCCTCCATTTCAAGAGATAATGAATTCAGTACATACTCAGTCTCATACATTCACCCTTTCGATCGCCTGTCAATGCTGTCAAAACGTTAAATTATTTATCATCGGTAAATTTAATTTATGGTAATAATTAATTGTAAGGGCGATTAATTGGCATTGTCACCTTACATATAACAATTGTTATGTGGTATTTTTTACGATGATTTTGTTTAAAGGATTTTATCTCTTTCGTTACAAAAGTAAAATTAAATATGAAATGGCGTATTTCCTTCATTCATAGATTTTAGATTGTTGTTTCGTTATCATTTTCTAAACTGATTGGCTGATATTGCTGCAGTTTTCGTCAATCTTCTTCTATATCAATTTCATCTCGTAAAGGTCGCTAACTCAGATTTGAAGGTAATGTTTGATGTAGATAGCGATTACAAATGCTTCATAGCCAGCAGGACAGGATGTTACAATAATAATAATTCATTATTTTGAATAAAAAAGACGAGCTTATTGCCTTGCGGCAATATTTATCACTTAACTTAAAACTTAAGTTTATATAACAAGTGTTGAATTGGCTACAAAAAAATCAGATTAAAATAAAATCTAACAGAAAAACAGAAATTTAGAAAAAACACAATAATAAAAGAAAAGAAGTAAATATATTACAAAGAATAGAAAAGACTGTCGTTACAGAAAGTGAACTCTTGTATTTAGATTTATTTTTCTACTGTCTTTTTATGAAATATTTGCTGTTTATGTATTTATTCATATAGATACATGTATATTTCCGGAATATACTAAATCAGACTTTTCATTTGACTTTAAACACGATATATTATGTCAATTTATTGACATTTTGACATTTAAAAAACTACTTACTTGATATTTGGACAGTCAAGGTACCCTGTGATTTATTTATTTATTTAAGAATTAATTACTATAAAACATTGATTACCTTACAAAAATAACAGGAACCGAATGGCACAACCTTAACCTTTTGCTTATTTGTTTCTGTCACCCAACTGGGACTAGCCCGTTCTAGGGTGGACAGGACTCCAATATTACAATCAAGTTTGTTTGAGGTGGACAGGACTCCAATATTACAACAAGATACTCATAATAACATAACGATTCTGACAATACTATACACTTCTAAATACGTCCAAGCGTTTAGAAGTTATTGTGGAATAAAGAAACATCATAGATGAACCCTGAACACATTACACTCCTTTTTTTGTTGAGCAGGCGTGTAAAAAATATTAAAATTAGATGAAGACGCAAGGAAATGGAAGGATACGGAGGAAGGAAAGGGAAGCGAGTAGGAGTGGAAAGAGGACGAGGGATGGTTATGTTATGGTTTTTTTATGTGCTCCTTGAGCCTGGCCTTGAACGTAGTGATGCTGGGGGCTGTTCTGACATTATTCGGCAAAGCATTCCAGTCACGCAGCAGAAGAAGTACTAGGAAATTCACTGCTGTGACCAGGGATGGATAACAAGTTATTGCCCCTCTTCCTCTACAAAGCAGACCGTCCCAGGGGGACTCAATATGGATATTTCCGTATTTATCTTGAAACAAAAAATTTGCGCGTTCATAATAAGTTCCCTCCTCGTCGGCTAGTGGGCCGGGAAAGTAATAGAAAAATATCTAATATTTCACTCGTTTTACGCGGTTAATGAGTTTCTGGAAAATAAAGAACAGTTATGAAAGTATCTAACAATTATTATGAGCACTTACACATACAACTTTCGAAAGACAATAATAATTGCGGAATCGTTGGATGAGAACCACTGCTTTATACGATCAAACAAGAGTCACTGCAAACAAGCGGGTGATTTAATGAGAAGCACTCTCATATAGAGTGTAATGTCAAAGTGCGATACTGCAGCAGCGGGCACAGAAATGAGCATCGAGCGTGGTTCTCTCTCGGTATTTCAAGGATATTATACGGTATATCGTGAATATACCGTTCGTGTATATACGGTTTATCATGTACCTATATTATTACGTTCTGTTAAATAAATACCAGGAGCTAATGGGCCTATTGCAGTTTGGCCACTAAGACCCAGATGTTTAGGGTCGGTCAAACGCACGGGTCAACACCCATCCGGCGGCCTTCACACAGAACTGAGAGCCAGAATAGGACGCTGGCCTGCGGGGCAGTCTGCCTTGGAGTCAATCTTCGGGCGCTCCTGGACGGTTTGCGCACCATGCGGCTTCTGCCAATCGATTGTGCATTCCGACAAACAGCCGGGGGAGTCTGGAAACAGTAATGTAACCTATAGAGTGGGGGTAGTTGTTAACCTTATGGCAACTGCTCTTGAAACGACCATTCGGCCACCCGATCCTGGGTTAATAAACCAGGCAAAGACACCGTATCACCGAATCACCGCTTCAGAAGGGAGACGACCGCGCAAGCGACTTCGATCCTGTAACCAGTCAGGAGGTAGGAGGTATCCTGAAGATTAATTCCAGACGGAGATATCAATCCAAACTGGTAGTCAAGAGGCGAGGCGGCCCGTTGGTTACCTTTCCCGGTGCCTCGTCGTAAGGCGTTGGCCTCTGACGGGCAGGTGGTGTAACTAGACTGTCAATTGTTTTTCGTCCCAAGTCTTCTGCGCTCACCTCACGAGAGACATAACTTCAGTTCCTCGTAGCTAATTCCTGATGCTACAAATCGAAGAGTGGTTCTACTCAGCCTATCATGAGGGCTTATAGATTGTCTCATATTAGAGTCTTGTTTCGTAATGAGAGGTTATCAGCTCTAGTAGTTTCAAGTTTGGTTATCAGCTCTAGTAGCTCTAGTAGTTTCAAGGGTGCCACAGAGAACCTCTATTCAAACTGCAAAAAAGAGCAATACGCATTATAGCAAATTTGAAATGGGACGAATCCTGCAGAAGTCATTTTAAACGACTGAAAATTCTAACGTTCATTTCATTGTACCTTTTAAATGTACTAACGGATTTCCACAAGAAAAGAGACCTTCAAAAAAAAATTTCCGATATTCATGATATAAACACCAGAAACAAATCAAAATACATGTTACCTAAAGCAAATTTAAAAATAGCGAGACAAGTCAAGGAATACTCCGGTCCCTATTTTTTTAATATGTTACCTCCATATATTAAAGATATTAAAAATAACAATATATTTAAAAAGTCCTTAAAAAAGTTTCTTTTAGAAAATATTTTTTACACCTTTGAAGAATACGTACAATTCACCAAGAACGGCTAACGAAAGTATTGTGTAAACTCGAAAATTAAATATGTATAAATAACTATTTATAAGTTTTGAAGATGATAAACTAAACTTGAAACTTGAAACATACAATGTAACGATTTTAAATGATATGATTATAAATTGTAATTCCTTTTCTAAATTTTGCATTTTTTAAATTTTATTTGTTTTAAGTGAATGCGACTAAATATTATTATTATTGTGATTTGATATTTTTAAATGATATTTTAATTTAAATTTTAATCGTTTAAATTACACTAATTTTATTTCTTATTCTTTTAATTTAAGTTATTTCTCATGCTTTCAATTATTATTACCTGTTATTTTAGTATGTTTCTACAATCTGTAAAGATTTTTGAAAATAAACAACTTGAACTTGAACTATGTAGGATCGTCCATCCTCAAGTACTTTCTCTAACACCATCTTCTAAAGATGGCGGACCTGCCTAGCTTGCGGCTGAAACACCATATCCGCCTGTTCATTAATGTAGGGGGCTAACGGGCCCATGATGAGTTGGCCACGATGACCCATGTGTCCAGGGTCGGTCACACTCACGGGTCAACACCCATCCGACGGCCTCCTCGCATGGGGTGCGAGTCCTGGGTAGGACACTGGGTCAACCAGTCTCCCCTGGGAATCAAACCTCTGGCGCCCCTGGACGGTCTGCGCACCGTGCGGGGTTTGCTCCAATCGGTTGTGCTCTCCGACTAACAGTCGGGGGAGTCTGGGAACTGTACTGTTTCCTATAGAGCGGGGGTGGTTGCGTACCTTATGGCGACTGCTCTGGAATTGACCATTGGCCATCCGATCCCGGGTAAGAGGCGGGCAAAGGACGCCTTGGTCCGCGAAGATTGTACGGTCTGCGCACCGTGCGGGGTTTGCTCCAATCGGTTGTGCTCTCCGTTTCACCGCTTCATAAGGGAGAGGACCGCGCAAGCGACCTCGAACTCGGTACCAATCGAGAGACCGGAGAAATCTGGTCACAATTGGAAGTGAGGGCGCGAGTATCTCGAGCCCGCCGGGTTTACTCCTGGCTAACTCGCGGTAAGGCGTTGGACTCTCACGGGTTGTTGACGTAGCTGGACGTAGAATGTACTGTCCAAAGTCTCTACGTTCACTGCAGGGCGATAGAACGACTAATCGTTAAAACGTCCTGTGGTGACGGGCTCGCCCGTTGTAGTTGACACCGCAAGATGTTCATTAATGTAGTGCTGGATTTCTTCGAGCCTATGGAAATAGCCGCCCGGAGACGCCGACAAAAGCGTTATGACTCGTTAGTCCTCTGGATAAGCACGAGTGTCGTCCATATCGGGACAAGTCACACGTTATCGAGCGACGCGATGATGATGGACGTAAAAGAATGGGTTCAAGTAGAGGTACGATAACCGTGGTATCTCTACGGCATGGACAATGAACTGAAGCGGGCCCTACAAGATTTTAATTTTAACAAGGTAAAGTCAAAAACCGAATGGCGAATGGCGGTTAATTACGACAACCGCAGCCCATATGAGAAAGTTTTGTGAAAGGTTAGTGCAGTCCACTAAATTGCACTGTACGTAACCCCCAACAACTTAATTGATTACTTGTTTTACTAGCAAGAAGAGTAGGCAGTAACTTCCCTTATAAAATGCGTATCTATATTTTATACCTTATCACATCTATATATTATATTATAATAATTTATTTATTTATTTATTTATTTATTTATAACGTACAAGAACAAAAAAATACAAGGACATGCATACTGTTGTACATGAGGAATAATTAAGAACAAACATTATAATAGCGAAAAACATAGCTCTATGGATATAAATATGCTAGCATATCCGAATGAGGCGAAATCGCACAACCAACTAGACCTAGAAGGTCTGTCTCTGGCTGTGCTGTGTTATACCAACTGTATTTTTGTAACTCGCGAACTGACGAAGGTGATCAATTTTAAATATTTCTAAATCTAACAAATGTGTTGTTTACACAAATTAAAGTAAAATTTAAAATAGAAAAAAAAATATATATGTATGCAATTAAGGGCTAAAAATAAAGTAAACTTTACATTATATACAATAAATTTAAGTGGAAAATAAGTAATAATATATACAAATATATGAATAAACACTACATTCTAGTATATATGTTTAAGAAAATGATATGTAATATTGCACAATTTTACAAATACATATTTTTTTTAAATATTCACCCTACAGTATTAATAAGGTCTTTAGTTTTTGAACGCCCAATATCTAGAAGCCAGTTTTTTACTTTACCTTTAAAAGTTACATAATTTTTCACGTTTTTCGTGGTTTCACATAGTGAGTTATAAACTTTCGGGGCGATAAAAAAACATTGTCTTCGGGCAAATGTGCTTTTAACCTTTGGAATTGTGAAAAATTCCTTACCAGCATTTCTCGTTAAGTACAATTGTTGACTTCTTGCTCTGTACTCTTTAGTTTTGTGAAAGCTTACAAGGCACTGCTTAATAAATAGCTGGCAGATATCCAAAACCTTAAACTCCGCAAAGAGGTGGTTTGAACTGTACCGAGGAGGCTTTTTGTTTATGACTCTTATTAGCAACTTTTGTGCTTTTAATAGTCGGTCCATTGTTGTTTTTGTACATGAGCCCCACGCTATAATTCCATGCACCCATATACTTTGACCAAGAGCCATATACACCATTCGCAGTGTTTCTTTACTCAGTACATTCCTAAGTTCGCGGAACACGTACAGTAATTTCCTTGTTCGCGCCGTAAGCGATTTTATTTGGAATTCCCAATTTAGTTTGGAATCTATTTCTATGCCTAATATATAATAATAATAATAATAATAAAACTATTGACCACAATGGGTACAAATGGCGGGCTTATTGCCATAAACGGCAATATCCTCCAGCCAACCAGCAGGTAGTAATTACGTTTGTTCCTGGCAAATTTTTTTTTATTGACTTCAAAGAAAACGACATAATTACTAATATATAATACATAAAGTGAAAAATAACATGAATGATACATATTATCCATATTATACATATATGTACATAATAAAAAAATGTACGTAGGATCAGCTTATATTATTTTGAGAGCAGATATAGCTTCAGCCGGGAGAGAAACGCACTCGACCTAACGGGATCCTGTGTATTGGGAGGCAGGTTATTTCATAATCTTGCAGCATATACAGAATATACAGCAAAGGAATAGGTAAAGAAAGTTGTGTGATGCTGAGGTATACAGAGTATTCGTTGACTGGGACCGTAATGGCAGCCCGTGGGAAGATAACACCCGTAATTCGGATATTATAGTTTATCACTCTGTTTTTTAGAGCTAACAATAATTTTATATTAAGAAGAAGTATCTTAAAAATCTGACGTTATGTAACTTTAAAAAATATTCACATATAGTGTAATATTCGCTATTGGAATAGATAGAGTGGAATAAAAAAGAATTGCCCATTACGAAACGATGGCCATTGCCGTTCTTTGCAAAGATTTATTTTTTTTAGATTTAGATTACATATATTTATGATTTTTTAGATAAGATTTAAATTCTACAATGTGTTCATATCGGCATTATCGGGATTATCTCCGTGTATTTTGCCAGAATTAGATGTCAAATATTCTGCTAATGTCGGAACTGACAGCGCATTATGACATGTCCTAGGGGATAACCTTTTGGGCTAGTAGCAATTACAAATGACATAGCTACATCCACGAACCGCATTAAATTATATTGGATGCATATTGTGATATTATGAATGGAGATAAATTTAAAACAGTAAATTTAATATAATAATAACATATTATATATTTTGTTGCACTAAACGATATGCCAGGAATTTTCAAAATACATAGATATCTCTAAAACGGAAAAGTGAAAGCAGAAATATCATAATTTTTAGCAAATTGAGAAATTACATTTATTTTTATTTATTTATTTCATCAAATACGTCATATTTAAATTAAACCATAACTTAATTAGTTTCATAGCAGTTATTTCGAACAGCACGGCCATTATGTTTATTCCAAAAAAAATATTTTTTTTTACATTGTTAACAGACTTCAAAAAAGGAGGAGGTTATCAATTCGGTTGTATCTTTTTTATGTTTGTTTCCTTAGAACTCTGCCATTTATGAACCGATTTGGCAAATTCTTTGATTATTTGAAAGGATATGCTTCCAGATTGGTACCATTTTTATCAAAATCCTGTTACGATGAGGGATCTCCTCAAATATTATCATATGAAGTTGAAAATTTACATGTTGGTTCAATTCCGATGACAATACATTTTTTTATGGTAAGCATGTCCTTATTATACCCTAGGTTGGCTCCCGACGAGGTGACTCCTCAACGGAGTCACGAAACACAGACACGAAATTTTGTATACTCATTCAGTTATGATAGCCCGTTCTAAGTGTCACCATGGCATGGCTGCTGCACCCAGGGTTGGCTACAATCATATTGGTCAACAGCACAAACAGAACAACAGAAAGAAATTTTGTATATGCATTCAGTTACGACAGCACGTTCTAAACTTCACCATGACAGGAGTGCGGCACCCAGGGTTGGCTTCCAATGAGGGAACTTCTCAACGGTCAACAGCACAGACACAACATTTTGTATACGCGTTCAATTATGATAGCACATTCTAGGTATCACCATGACATGGCTGCTGCACTTCTAAAAAAAATTGAGTCTTTTTTTTTGTTAAAATTTTGTCTATTTGTTTTGACTCAAATTTGTTTTAATAGATACAATGTTATCACACTGTAAAGTTATTCTGTTTACAATGTGGTATTATTACGAAACTTTTTCTTTACTTATAGTGGTATTTACATATTTTCTTCGTCGCTGTATTAATGATGTAGTCATTAGTAAAAACCAACATCGTCAAATTTCCCAGTATTTTTTTTGTAATTTGATATTTTATGAATAAATAAAAATAATGATACAAACTTTTTTTTTGCATTATATACTACACCTATTAAAACTCTGAAAGTATGCTACTTTTAGCATACGAAGTATTTTATAATGCGGCTCTCCAAACCGATTTTTTTTTAAATCGGCCCTTGGGGCACTTGCAGTTGGACAGCCCTGCTCCAAATGATACATCAGAAGAAGTCTGTTTATACTGGATGATCATTTTTATACACAAAATGTTTTTTTTAATCACATTTATATCAAACAAATAATTGTGATTTTTCAAGGTAGTTTAATAAATCTCTGATACTGATAATTGTAAATACAAATTTTCCTTAATATCCAAATTATAAAAGTGTGAATTTTTATTAAAACGATACTATTGTAGTAGATGGATCACTTTGACTAAATTTTCCATGGAAATTTCAACATTGTCAGTTTTATAATAAATGGTTCCTCGATTTTTATACAAGACAAATGATTCAGGGTCTCTCTCTCTCTCTCTCTCTCTCTCTCTCTCTCTCTCTCTTTGATATTATCTCCAAATATGTCTGTGTATTAACATTTTCGCTAATGACATAAAAAATCTCCCAAGACCCAGAATCAAATATGGATTATCTATGGATGACGTATCATTTAAAAAATCTCATATATTGATTGGGCCTGAAAAAAAAATGTTTTTATATCTTCTTCTGGAAATTTTTTTTCACTGATATCTCCGGCTTCACTGATACTTCCTAATATGAAACTATTAGGAACTCATTTTTTTAAATGATCCTGATATATCACTTTAAGAATACGATACTCAATTTAGCATTATCTAAATGAGCACTTGTATGGAAATCAATCTTTGAATTTTGCGATTTGCGGTGGACGTCATTTTGTTTCAATGAATTGCCGAAGAAAACGATTTATATAATCCGAGAAAAACACTTGTGGCTCGAGACGCCATACAACTGTTCACATGTCTGTAATGTTTAATACCCTTTTGGCAATATTATGCAAGATAACTTGAACACAGTTTGTGTACCTACATACATGATTATTATTGTTTTGATTGTATTATCTAAACGGATTCATGAACATATTTAATATGATCGCCTGCGAAATTCACATATCTAAAGTTAGCCGGCAGCGTTGTTGGTGCTCATACACCGAAGTCTAGAGCGTGGATTTTATTCCAGAATAACTTTGCCTAGCTAGGTAAACAACGGACGGTTGTAATATCCGGAGCCCCAAATATACAATTTGCATTGGTTAAACAATTCCCAGGTAATGACAACTGGTTTGCTCAATTTTATTTTATGGTAAATGGTAGTGAAGACTAAGTTTCCTCTCATCACTGCGACCACTCCTAATCTTTTGTAATATCTTGTGCTTTTTAATTGTATCACTCCAACCTGGACCATTTATAAATCTCTCATTTTTTCCGGCTGTGATGTCGCTCATCACCTCAGGGGTTAATATATTTTTTTCTTGTTAGACAGTCTCAGGTGTACGTTTGGTTCGCATACATGTATACATAGTAGATGCTCTGCTATCTTTTTTTTTTTTTGATAACACACATTTCATCCTCAAATATTCCTAAGCTTTTCAAATGGAAATTCCTTGGATAGTGACCGGTGAAAAGTGCTGTTATTAGCCTTACATAACTTTTGCTTAGAGAAAGTAATTAAAATATCTTCTTCGATAAATTTGTGAATTATTTCGCTTGCCTTTGTCCTGGAATTTCCTCCATCCTGGATCGGAATTGTTTCACATTGTGGCTTCTAGTCACAACACAGAATGGTTCAGGTCCTATGAAGGGCATAGTTTAAGTAGACATTTTAATAGCCGAGTATGATAAGTAACTAATTAGTTATCCATTAGCACAATACATTTTTTTATTTTAATTTAAATTCTTTCGCTGTTATTTTTTTTCCACTCCTAATTTTGAGTATTTAGTAGTGTTTAATCGAGTTGTTGCATGCTTATTCTTTTGTTATAAAACGAATATTTTATTATTTGATTTTTTTATAAACATAGTATTGCGCAAGAACGCACAAAATTGAACTTTCACCTTATAACAGGTCCCGGTCTAGTTAGGTGGCGTTGCCACTAGACTATGAAATGTATTCATTTTCTGTTATTTATTCAATGTTTAAAATATATTTGTGCACAGTTCCTAAGATAAAATTGTTTCAAATTCTTTTTCCATTACTTAATAAATAAATAAATAAACAAAATATATGCAACAGAGCTTTCGTAAAAATAATCATAATATGAAGGATTCTATATTCATTGGAGAAATGTACAAATAAATATTTAAATATGTGTCTTTGCAAAAATATTTGCAATAATGCTAGATTCAATATATTAACAAAATAAAAACAACTAATCCTGACAAATTTTAACAAGAATGATTTTATTTGTCTTGTTTCAAAAACTACTCAATTGAAATAAAGAATGTAACAATATTTCAGATTTGAGGATGATACGGTCGAATTTATACAAGTCTACCATGACATAAGCTGGACATGTCAACACATGCTGTACCAGAGGGTTCCAAATTCTAACAACAAAAATTCCTACTAGGTAGAAAGTAGATAGGCTAGCAAATATCTTCGCTACAACGTCGCCCGTGCATATAGAGTGTGAAAACACGTTTAATTATTAATTCTGCTGTATTCTATATGCAGATTGCATGAGATTCGCAGGATGTTGCAGAGATTGCCTGTTAAGCTAACGACTAGCATTTAACCTAAAGTACAATAATGAGTTAATCACCTCCATAAAAATATTAATGTAAATATTATGTTATATATACCTACATATATAGGTATATATACTACTATTTATAATACTATACCTACTATAGGGCACTTCAAAATGATCATGCAAATTATCATGCAAAACTTGGAATTTTGCTAAATTGTTTCTAAGCTCATTATCTATCTAAAAAGGCTTATAGCATTTTGTTGATACTAGTCTATGTTTCGAAGGAAAGCAAGGTTCCGAACCAAATCCATAGTAAGGAATTTGGATCTGGTGAAACAGTAGAAAAGCATTCTTTAGTTAAGAGTATAATAAATGAGTTAATAGTGTTAAAGCCGAATTGCCTTTTCCACACATGCTTACTATTTGAGTTCGTCAAATCTGGTTCTAAGTGGATAATCCGAAAATTATGGTCCGAAAAGAGTATAATTACATAATCAATAGTGCAAAAATTTACCGTTCTATAAAATATATCATCGATGCAGGTCGCACTGACTCCGTTAATCCTGTTTGGAATATTAAATGCCATTGTTAAGGGACATGATGTGAAAAAGTCTCTTAGATTATTGCTATTGCGTGAGTTTTCTAGGATATTAAGATTAAAATCACCACAGTCTACTTGAATGAGTTTGAGAGTTTGTCCATAATCAAATCGAGGCAATACATAAACACGTTTAAGTCACTGTTCGGGACCCTATAAATACAAACAATGACACATTTCTGTTGTGAAATTTCTACAGAGGATATTTCCGTGTTTCGTTCCACAAAAATGATGTTATATCATCCCTGGTTTGGGCATTTTAACCATGATACAGCTACCGTCTCTTATGCGATCTATGTGACAAAAGTAACTTGCAAGATTGAAACGATTAATATGTAGTAAATTGATATTAAGCGTCTGCATCCAATGCTCTGTTAGGCAGGCCACATAAATAGAGGATTTTTCAAGGACGATCTCCATGCTTAGAAGTTTTTTATTAATTCCTTGCATATTTAAATGCATGATTCCAAGCTGCTTTTTACTGTTTATTTCCTTATCATTTGCTTGCATCGTAAAATGTTCATTTCCGTCCACCTCGTATTTGTGTGAAATTTCATACGCAATACCTTAATTTGTACTTAAAGTTTATATAATTTCTTCAGTTTTCGAAGAAATAATGTGTTCAATGTGGGGATACGCCAAACAACACATTGCATAACCAAAAAAAAAGTTCTTTGGTATATTACAATGTTATATTTCATAGCAAGAGAAGCATTTCGGAACTCTCCTATAATATGTTATTAAGGCTGTGGGCTTATTGTAAATATCAAGTGCCGCTTTGTAAATATTTTCTTCACTAAAAGAGCCTACACGATCTGCATACTCATCATCATAAGTATTCATCAAAGACTCAGATTGAGAACGTATGTGTCTGGAAGATGGCTCGGAGTGATTATAATTATATTCAATTGTAGCCTGGATGGCCGGATAGTTTATAGAAAAAATACCCTTTAAATTGACCAAAAAAAAGATTTTAGGGGCTTTAGCCCCTAAAATCTGTTTTTCGGTCAATTTATAGATTTTAATCGTTTTTTTTCGATTTTAAGATTTTAAACGAATTTAAGGATTTTAATCGAAAATCCACCGAAAACCCAATTTTTTCGATATTCGAAAACTGCCGAGGATAGTTCTTGTCCCCTCTGTAGCAATACCCCTTGCACAGCTAGACACATTCTAGCTGGCTGCAAGGTGGCCTTAGATCAAGGACGGTACACTTACCGCCATGACAAAGTTCTCGCTGTTATTCGCGAGGTAATTAGTCTCTCAGTGGCTCGTGCCAACAAGGGTTTGACAGTATCCTCCAAACCCTCAATACAGTTTGTGCGGGATGGCTCTAAAAGCAAAAAACATTTAACTACAAAACCTTTCTCAATAATCGAGAAAGCTACAGATTGGATTCTGGAGGTGGATTCGGTCTCTAAGTAGTATAAATTCCCTGAAAGTCTCGGATGCACAGCCCTCCGTCCAGATATAACTCTTTACTCTCTATCTCGGAAGGTGGCTCTTATTGTAGAATTAACTGTTCCATGGGAATCAAATATCCCAAAAGACCACGAGTACAAATTAAATAAATACCATGATCTTGCAAATGCCGTAACCCGGAACGGCTTCACTGTTCACCTTCACGCGGTGGAAGTTGGCGCTCGTGGCCTGCCAGCTAAATCTCTATTTCACCTCTTTAAAGATCTTGGCCTTTCCAGAAAAATAGTCAACTCTTTCTTAGAAAAATTATCTAAAACTGCGATTTGCGCATCTCAAATTCTATGTCTTCGAAGGGGGAGTGAATGGGTGGTAAGGTGCACGCTCACATGTGGCAAGACAGCTGTCCTAAACCTACCACAGCCGGTCCGTAAGTCCGGAATCCACTGCTCACCCCCCAGAAGTGTAAAAAAAATAAATAAATAGTATTATGATGGGCCCGACTCCGGTCGGTGAATTCCATGGCAGCTCCGTTTGTATTTATTGTTAGATCGAACTCGTCCATGTAGATGTTTACATCAATATAGCCAAATAATATGAGATAATGCCACCAAAATAAGAAGCAGAAGGATATAATCCTCTGACTACGTCAATATTTATAGGAGAGCGTAGAGTACGCCCGGAGCGTTTCCCTTAAGTCGCTAATCGCTAAAGCGCCGGCTGAGCGATCCAACCCACCTGAGGATTTTCCGTAATCCAGCCACTGAATTGCAATTCTTTTAGTGCGCGAGACTACGAGCGTCCTCTACCTGTCGTTCTGAGCAAGCGTAAGAGTTTCCTCTGCAATTAAATAATCCGCTTTAGTTTGACTTTGCAACATTCAGCATCTAGCATGAAAATGAGGTAATATTATATGTGAAAGCAGCCCTTAACTGTACCAAATTCAGTTACGAATAGCGAATTCAAAGCCGCTTGATCTGTTCATAGTATTTTTCTCTAGATTACGTTTCTAAAATATAGGCCTAGTATTTTATTGTAGCGCTCAAGAGTGCGTACGATTTTATCCTATGGCTGAGGATTAAGAATTTATTTTGATGGGTTAACACGCCAAGAGGTATAAAAAGGATAATATCTGCACTGCTTAAAATTCAGAGACCAAAAAAAAAATTTTAATTTTCTTCCACTACAGGATATAAGATTAGTCTTGTGGATCCCAGATAACTGCATTGATTTTCAAGCGCTTCTAGCAATCGATTTGAACAACGTGTGCGTAACCCCAATGTTTTGAAATGTCTTCGTATCACAAACTAAAAGAGAAATCGGATATTCGGCCGATGTGTTCCCTAAAGTTGAACTGATGATCCAAAAAAACTCTCAGATCTTTGATTTCAGTAACTCGAGGTAACAAACACCCAACATAGTATAAATATTATATTGTGGATATTATCCCTGAACATTTATTATTATTAAATTCAAATACATACGCTGAACGTCAAAAATTAAATCAATTTGCATAACAGTGACATTAAACAAAAAAAATCAATTCGTGTGTTTTGCCTTATAGCAGCAAATAGATTTGCGAAAATAAAATAAAGTGCAACAGCAAAAATATTATTTTCTTTGTAAAGTTCTCACAGTGTGTTCCTAATCTAAAAATAAAACGACCAAATTTTAAATGAAGTGAAATTTACTCACAATTTTTAAATCAAAATGAAATATTAAAAAAAAAACATTATTTTATAAAAATATTTTTGTTAGCAATTCAAATGGTTTAAAATTAAATTATAATTCTAATTGTATATAATTAGGTTTTCCTTGAAAAACTACTTCTTGAATTATATCTCGTCTAATGGAGAGATAAAAATAATCAAATTATTTAATTAATAAAAATCTATTTCATTCTGAAATTAAATCATTTAATATTAATAAAAAAATTATACAGGTAAACTCTCTTAATATTTAGCAGTACAAGGATAGATTCCACGTCAGCAGCCTTTCCCCTTAGCGGTATACCATAAGACTGTGTTTTTCAACCAGTGGGTCGCGACCAACTGGGGGGTCGCTAAGAGAATCCCGGGGGGTCGCAGGCTATCTAAAACTGATATATTTATTATATGTAATATGCTATAAGTTACAGGTGTGAAAGAGGAACATATTTATTATATGTTTTTTGCTATTTAATTTACAAAACCTTATGTTGATCTAAGATGGAAACAGATAAGTAGTGAAAAACAGTTTCGAAGGTGAAAAACAGTTAAAATTAATATGGTTTTCGACATTGTTTTTACAAATAAATTATTGATTGTAAGTTACAGCTGTGGAAGAGACTAAGTGGGTTGAACTTACAGTCCAAGGGGGGTCGCGTAAGAGTTTTATTTTTTTTTTCAAAAAGGGGGCTGTGATCTAAAAATGGTTGAAAAACACTGCCATACAATATAAGGTATGGAATTAGCTCAAGTAGATTAAAATGCAATTTTCGCGTCACACGGTCTATCTAATGATACATACGACCTTTCTGTAACGCAACGTCAAAGTGTCACGTCCCGATGATCGTAAAACTGACAGTGGTTTGCTACGCGCGGGGCGTAGCTTCAGCGCTACGCTTCCAGCTGTATTTCAACGGTCACTTTATAGTACTTGTAACGGTCGTTTTGGCTTCGCTGGCGCTCAGTGGGAATTTAATATAAGCGCGGGTCAAATGCGTTTGTCCTCATCAATGACCCCGTGCACAATTAAACATGACCTCAAGTTGGCTTCCGTCCTGCCGCCGCCATAATTCACGGTCAGTCACTGTTTATTGCGAATTCTGCGGCCTCACATAAATATGCCAACGCCTGCGTTATTAATTAATTGTTAGCTGAAGGGAAGATTCGCAGATTCCATGATTAATGCGATTGCGTTCACTAAATCAACATCTTAAGCCCGCCTGCACTAGTATTCTCTTTGAGGAAGCTTGAATATTTTATTATTGAATCCAGAGTACCAGCGACATTTCTTAATCCATATAATATTTGTGCAAAAGGAATCGAGCAAATATGCAGAAGAAGGATACAACATGATAGTCAATAAGATGAACTGATGAAAAGAAAACATATTATATATAGAAAAATATATAAAAATAATACATATTTTGCATAAGGAAAAGTTACCATTAAATTAGAAAAAGTGCCTTATAAAGGCACCTTTATCCGAAGTGTAGGTATTGAATAATATCGACGTTTTCCGCTGCAACAAAACAAAATAAAATTCAATTTTCAAATAAGCTCTTGGCAGTATTCAGTCACTGCCAATTCACATAAACTAAACAACCACGCCAACCACGCCAATACATAGTAAAACGTACTGCAGAGCAGATGTTTAAAATACATTAGAAAAGTGGTTTTCAACCTTATTTAGATCGCGACTTTTTATTTGTTAAAAAAACTCTGACGCGACTCCCTTAGACTGTTTTTTTTTTATTCCACAGCTGTAACTGTAAGCATCCAATAAAGACAGTTTTTGTAAATACAATGGCGAAAACCACATATTTTTTTCTGTTTTTCACTTTTTAATATGTACCTAACTATGAAATCGGAGACTATCGCGGTTGTTTAACATTATAAATTGAATTTACCACGTGGAGCTTGTAGCACCCGACGCTTCGGCAACGTTGCAGCCGCCGTTTTCCAGGGTAGACTAAAGTACTGCGGCAAACTGCTGCTGCGGCTGCAACGTCGCCGAAGCGTCAAAAGCTACAAACTTCAAACGGTAAATTTATTTTATCTATTTATAATGTACCTAACTATGTTTATCTTAAATCATCATAAGGTTTTGTAAAAGTAATAGCAAGACATATAATGAATATGTTTCTCTTTCGAAGCTGTAAATGTTAAGGACTAAAATATAGTTAAGGACTAATATTTTGGATTTTTTTGTCTAGAGTCTGCACCCACCTGGGGGTCTCTTCGCGATACTCCAGGCGTCCGCGACCCACTGGTAGAAAATGACTATTAGAACATGTCGTAATAAAACTTTTACATAAAACCCCCTTAAGCAAACATTCAGAATACGTGTATTTACGTGTATTATAAAGTAATTTATCTCATTTCGTCGCCATATTCATGTCGCAAATATTATTTTCCTCTCAAATATTTGGCTAAGTGCGAGCACCCGACCCGCGCCTATTTACCTCCGAGACTTAAATTCCTATTTTTCCTCCTGGGCGCCTTATTTGCCCCCGTATATATCATAACAAGCTCTGTTATGAAAGGGCCTCTCTCCATCCATCCATCCACCCATCCAAATGTATAACTAGATAACAGCGTTGAACAACCAACGGTCCCGTAACAGTGTCTCATACTTTTAAACACTCATGTTTTTTGATACATAAACAAAATATCCTAATAACTAGAAGTATTACGCAACTTATTTTAAGTCGATAAGTAATGGCATTGATTTTATATGATATTGATCAATGCCATAGTACATTTTAGGAACCCTTATATGTCAGCGATATGCAGGTAGCGCTAGTAGCATTGTCCGGCGAAACTAATAGCAGTTTATTTTGCAATCTATAATAACAGTAATAGTGAATGGTTTTTCATAAAGTACTGATTGATTTTAAATATTCCCCCGTACACATCACAACAACCTCTGTTATGAGAGGGCCTCTCTCTATATATCCATCCACCCATTGATCTGTATAACCAGATAACAGCGTTAAACACCCACCGTCCCGTAACTGTCTCTCAAACTTTTAAACTCTCATGCTTCTTGATATGTAAATAAAATATACTCATTACTTAAAGTATTATGCAGCTTATTTCAAGTCGATACGTAATGTCATTGATTATATAGATAGGATATTAGATTGCTCAATGCCATAGTACGTTTTAGCAACCCTTCTATACCGGCTATATGCAGGTGGCGCTGATAGAATTCTCCGGCGAAACAAAGAGAAATTTATTTTGCCATCTATAATAATATTCATTAATGAACACATAACATAAATGGTTTATTACATAACAGGAATAATACGAAGAGATAAGATGCCACCTATTAGTCTATATGAACGTAAAGTGCTTAATTATTACGCACTGAAACCTGTATACCGAATTAAAAATAGATTTCTTTATGTGAATAATATTAATATACTAGATGACCCGGTGAACTTCTTACCACCTAAAATTGATTTGATTGTAACTCTTCATAAGCGTCTATTGATCCTAATCAACCCTCCAAATCCAATTCATTGAAATCTATATGGCCAAATCATGTACGGTTTGAGTTTCGTTTGGTGATTAAATGAAAGTCGTTTGTAATTAAAATAAATTCAATGTATTTAATTGACATGATGAAATATAAATGCTTTTTCGAGTTTTCCGATTTTTTCGACTTATTCGGCTTGTTCGACTTTTTAGACTTTTCCGACTTTTTTGCATTTTTCAAATTTTCGGACTTTTTCGACTTTTTGTCTTTTTTTTACTTTTTCGACTCTTTTGACTTTTTTGACATTTTCGGCTTTTTGACTTTTTGAAATTTTACACAATCGCACGGAATGAATAACAGTTATGGATGGCGCAGCTGTCACACAATAGGATCGCCGCGAACGCCATCTATTGAAAATGGCCCATTTCCCAAAATGACCAATTTCTATTTATTCGATTTTCAGTTGTTTCTTTTAATTTTTTCTAAATATTTTATTTTGTAAACCACCCCTCAATCAAGGCAAGCAAATCAAACAAATAATAATTCGAATCGGTCTAGTCATTTAGGAGATCTTGCGAGACTAACGCAAGTCGATTCATTTTTATATATAAGAGACTAGCGTCTACCCCCAGATTCGCCTAATCATTTCGATCGGAACCCTAAAAGATTTAGCTTATCTAAAGAGTAAAATTCAGGTAAAATGAGAGTTGCGAGTATGTATTGAGAGTTATATTTTAAGGTCAAATTTGATAAGGTTGTGTTTGAAATCAATCCTCTAAGGGGTGCACTAGGAGGTGCACTATTCATTTACCAATCTCGAAACGTTGGACTTAAATACTTGAAATTTGATGCACAGATGCCTTGTTGGGACAAATCTTATTAGTCAGCTAATGGGCCCTTGCTGAGATTGCCACGAAGACACATTTGTTCAGGGTCGGTCACACTCACGGGTCAAAACCCATCCGGCGGCCTCCACGCATGAAGCGAGAGCCCAGGTAGGACTCTGGCCTTGGGGATAGTTTCCCCTAGGAGTCAACATTCTGGCGCTCCTGGAAGGTCTGCGCACCGTGCGGCGTAAGCCAATCGACTGTGCAATCTGACTAACAGTCGGGGGAGTCTGGAAGCAGTACTGTTTCCTATAGAGCGGGGGTGGTCGCGGACCTTACGGCGACTGCTCTTGAAACGACCATCGGCTACCCGATTCCGGGTGAAGAGCCGGGCAAAGGATGCGCGATAGATTCGATTGACACCGTTTCACCGCTACGTAAGGAAGAGGACCGCGCAAGCGACCTCGAACTTGTAACCAGTCGAGAGACCGGAGTAATCTGGTCGCAACTGGAAGTAAGGGCGTGAGTGTAGGCCCGCTGGGTAACATTCCTGGCTATCTCGCGGATAAGGCGTTACCCTTTTCGAGAATGTGGCGGAGCTTGACGGTGGAATCATTTGGTTAAAACTTCCTAAGGTGGCGGGTTCGCCTGTTGTAGTTGACAGCTCTACTTGTGTCTGTGTTTGTGTGTCTGTTTGTCTGTGTACATGTATTTCTCCACGATAGCGCCTAAACGCTGAATCCGATTGAGCTGAAATTCGGCATGCAGGCATCATTTGGTCATGGCAAGAATTGAAAAGATTGTAGTTGAAATCAACCCACCAGGGGCGCACTAGTCATATATCAACATCGAAATAATAATAATTATTATTATGATCACCGTATATTGACTGAGATTTAGACACTTAGACCGTGACTTAGACACTTGACGTTTAGTACACAGATGCCTTGTAGGGCCAAAATCACATTGTGAGGTTTTTGCTGGAATATCTCATATACAAGCTTTTTTAACAATATTTAATTTCCGCCATACATTTTAATTATTGTCGCGCGATAGCGTCGTTCGTCGGTGATATGATTTTTGGTGCGTCCTCAGGGTCGGGGCCGGAAGCCGGTCCCTGCCCGACAGGTGTAGGGGCCAGAGAGCCTCTAATCCGATTGAGCTTAAATTTGGCAAGCAGGCATCATTCGGTCATGGCAAGAATTAGAAAAGATTGTGGTTGAAATTAACCCACCAGGGGATGAACTAGTCATATAACAATCCCGATATGTTGTATGTATAATACTTAAAATTTGGTACGCAGATGCCTTGTTGGGCAACAATCACATTGTGGCATTTTTGTTGGCATATCTCATATACAAGCTATACTAATAATATTAAAATTTTGCCATACATTTTAATAAGATTTAAACTTGGCCAACACAATGGAACGGTACCCAACCGGGTTCGTCTGTTGACCGAGAGAGGGTACTCATTGTTTTTTTTATTAAATTAACCGCCCTACCTTTGATTCGAAAGTAGGTAAATCCTTGGTTTTTTTTATTACTTACATACTACATACTTGTTTAAAATATACCAGACGAAATATATAGATGTTAATATAAGCAGATTTTATATAGCGGATTCAATATTTGTATGTATATAATTTATATATATATATATATATCTATATATATATATATTATATATATATATATATATATATATATATATATATATATATATATATATATATATATATATATATATATATATATATATATATATATATATATATATATATATATATATATATATATATATATATATATATATATATATATTATATATATATATATATATATATATATATATATATATATATATATATATATATATATGTATATATATATATATATATATATATATATTTATATATATATATATATATATATATATATATATATATATATATATATATATATATATATATATATATATATATATATATATATATATATATATATATATATATATATATATATATATATATATATATATATATATATATATATATATATATATATATATATATATATATATATATATATATATATTTATTTATATTTTTATATATATATATATATATATATATATATATATATATATATATATATATATATATATATATATAGAAATATTTGATAGTTTTGTGTATATATTCTTTTTAGAATTGATCAATAAGATGATTATAAAGTAAATAATTATAAAAGCCACTTACATCGTGACGAAGGATTCCCTTGATCGTATTCGGGAATGCTTTAGGTGTTAACGAGAATGATGAATGCCTCTCACTTGCGGAAAGAGGAGTAGGTTTAAGTTGGGCCCATTTTACAACTAGTAACGCTCACCCTTCATCCAATTATCTCAAAAATTAAGCTACAATCCTTCTTTATACGTAAACTCACTCAATTTCCTATTATTTCAAGGGAAATAACAAGACAAGACGAGCTACTTGACAGATTTTCATTGATATGAGGGTATGTCACGCTTTTAGTTTTAAGTTTTCAGCTGAATATTGATCGCAGCTTCTTTATATCGCACCTTTAGAAAATAAAAAAACGAAATTCGAAATTTTAAATTCTTCCATCTGTCAAGTAGCTCGTCTTAGATTTTATATATATATATATATATATAATATATATATATATATATATATATATATATATATATATATATATATATATATATATATATATATATATATATATATATATATATATATATATATATATATATATATATATATATATATATATTATAATTTACAATAATATATAAAATTAGATTCATGAAAAGTTACTTATCTGGGGTCCTGGTGGACCAGAAACATTTTAAACGATAGTTATATATATATATATATATATAACTATCTATAATATATAAACGATACATGTATATCTATAATATATAAACGATATTATATATATATATATATATATATATATATATATATATAAATATATATATATATATATATATATATATATATATATATATATATATATATATATATATATATATATATATATATATATATATATATATATATATATATATATATATATATATATATATATATATATATATATATATATATATATATATATATATATATATATATATATATATATATATATATATATATATATATATATATATATATATATATATATATATATATATATATATATACTTTTTAGAATTGATCAATAAGATGATTATAAAGTAAATAATTATAAAAGCCACTTACATCGTGACGAAGGATTCCCTTGATCGGATTCGGGAATGCTTTAGGTGTTAACGAGAATGATGAATGCCTCTCACTTGCGGAAAGAGGAGTAGGTTTAAGTTGGGCCCATTTTTCAACTAGTAAACGCTCACCCCTTCATCCAATTATCTCAAAAATTAAGCTACAATCCTTCTTTATACGTAAACTCACTCAATTTCCTATTATTTCAGAGGAAATAACAAGACAAGACGAGCTACTTGACAGATGGAAGAATTTAAAATTTCGAATTTCGTTTTTTTATTTTCTAAAGGTGCGATATAAAGAAGCTGCGATCAATATTCAGCTGAAAACTTAAAACTAAAAGCGTGACATGCCCTCATATCAATGAAAGGAAGCAGTCAGCTCTTTCCTATTAGTTGGAAAGATTACCTTTAACCTAAATGGATTATTTACAATGAACGAAACATAAAATATGTAAAAATTCAATATTTTGAAATATTTGATAGTTTTGTGTATATATTCTTTTTAGAATTGATCAATAAGATGATTATAAAGTAAATAATTATAAAAGCCACTTACATCGTGACGAAGGATTCCCTTGATCGGATTCGGGAATGCTTTAGGTGTTAACGAGAATGATGAATGCCTCTCACTTGCGGAAAGAGGAGTAGGTTTAAGTTGGGCCCATTTTTCAACTAGTAAACGCTCACCCCTTCATCCAATTATCTCAAAAATTAAGCTACAATCCTTCTTTATACGTAAACTCACTCAATTTCCTATTATTTCAGAGGAAATAACAAGACAAGACGAGCTACTTGACAGATGGAAGAATTTAAAATTCGAATTTCGTTTTTTTATTTTCTAAAGGTGCGATATAAAGAAGCTGCGATCAATATTCAGCTGAAAACTTAAAACTAAAAGCGTGACATGCCCTCATATCAATGAAAGGAAGCAGTCAGCTCTTTCCTATTAGTTGGAAAGATTACCTTTAACCTAAATGGATTATTTACAATGAACGAAACATAAAATATGTAAAAATTCAATATTTTGAAATATTTGATAGTTTTGTGTATATATTCTTTTTAGAATTGATCAATAAGATGATTATAAAGTAAATAATTATAAAAGCCACTTACATCGTGACGAAGGATTCCCTTGATCGGATTCGGGAATGCTTTAGGTGTTAACGAGAATGATGAATGCCTCTCACTTGCGGAAAGTGGAGTAGGTTTAAGTTGGGCCCATTTTTCAACTAGTAAACGCTCACCCTTCATCCAATTATCTCAAAAATTAAGCTACAATCCTTCTTTATACGTAAACTCACTCAATTTCCTATTATTTCAGAGGAAATAACAAGACAAGACGAGCTACTTGACAGATGGAAGAATTTAAAATTTCGAATTTCGTTTTTTTATTTTCTAAAGGTGCGATATAAAGAAGCTGCGATCAATATTCAGCTGAAAACTTAAAACTAAAAGCGTGACATGCCCTCATATCAATGAAAGGAAGCAGTCAGCTCTTTCCTATTAGTTGGAAAGATTACCTTTAACCTAAATGGATTATTTACAATGAACGAAACATAAAATATGTAAAAATTCAATATTTTGAAATATTTGATAGTTTTGTGTATATATTCTTTTTAGAATTGATCAATAAGATGATTATAAAGTAAATAATTATAAAAGCCACTTACATCGTGACGAAGGATTCCCTTGATCGGATTCGGGAATGCTTTAGGTGTTAACGAGAATGATGAATGCCTCTCACTTGCGGAAAGAGGAGTAGGTTTAAGTTGGGCCCCATTTTTCAACTAGTAAACGCTCACCCTTCATCCAATTATCTCAAAAATTAAGCTACAATCCTTCTTTATACGTAAACTCACTCAATTTCCTATTATTCCAGAGGAAATAACAAGACAAGACGAGCTACTTGACAGATGGAAGAATTTAAAATTTCGAATTTCGTTTTTTTATTTTCTAAAGGTGCGATATAAAGAAGCTGCGATCAATATTCAGCTGAAAACTTAAAACTAAAAGCGTGACATGCCCTCCCTCATATCAATGAAAGGAAGCAGTCAGCTCTTTCCTATTAGTTGGAAAGATTACCTTTAACCTAAATGGATTATTTACAATGAACGAAACATAAAATATGTAAAAATTCAATATTTTGAAATATTTGATAGTTTTGTGTATATATTCTTTTTAGAATTGATCAATAAGATGATTATAAAGTAAATAATTATAAAAGCCACTTACATCGTGACGAAGGATTCCCTTGATCGGATTCGGGAATGCTTTAGGTGTTAACGAGAATGATGAATGCCTCTCACTTGCGGAAAGAGGAGTAGGTTTAAGTTAAATATTCAAATATTTCAAAATATTGAATTTTTAAATATTTTATGTTTCGTTCATTGTAAATAATCCATTTAGGTTAAAGGTAATCTTTCCAACTAATAGGAAAGAGCTGACTGCTTCCTTTCATTGATATGAGGGCATGTCACGCTTTTAGTTTTAAGTTTTCAGCTGAATATTGATCGCAGCTTCTTTATATCGCACCTTTAGAAAATAAAAAAACGAAATTCGAAATTTTAAATTCTTCCATCTGTCAAGTAGCTCGTCTTGTCTTGTTATTTCCTCTGAAATAATAGGAAATTGAGTGAGTTTACGTATAAAGAAGGATTGTAGCTTAATTTTTGAGATAATTGGATGAAGGGTGAGCGTTTACTAGTTGAAAAATGGGCCCAACTTAAACCTACTCCTCTTTCCGCAAGTGAGAGGCATTCATCATTCTCGTTAACACCTAAAGCATTCCCGAATCCGATCAAGGGAATCCTTCGTCACGATGTAAGTGGCTTTTATAATTATTTACTTTATAATCATCTTATTGATCAATTCTAAAAAGAATATATACACAAAACTATCAAATATTTCAAAATATTGAATTTTTACATATTTTATGTTTCGTTCATTGTAAATAATCCATTTAGGTTAAAGGTAATCTTTCCAACTAATAGGAAAGAGCTGACTGCTTCCTTTCATTGATATGAGGGCATGTCACGCTTTTAGTTTTAAGTTTTCAGCTGAATATTGATCGCAGCTTCTTTATATCGCACCTTTAGAAAATAAAAAAACGAAATTCGAAATTTTAAATTCTTCCATATGTCATGTAGCTCGTCTTGTCTTGTTATTTCCTCTGAAATAATAGGAAATTGAGTGAGTTTACGTATAAAGAAGGATTGTAGCTTAATTTTTGAGATAATTGGATGAAGGGTGAGCGTTTACTAGTTGAAAAATGGGCCCAACTTAAACCTACTCCTCTTTCCGCAAGTGAGAGGCATTCATCATTCTCGTTAACACCTAAAGCATTCCCGAATCCGATCAAGGGAATCCTTCGTCACGATGTAAGTGGCTTTTATAATTATTTACTTTATAATCATCTTATTGATCAATTCTAAAAAGAATATATACACAAAACTATCAAATATTTCAAAATATTGAATTTTTACATATTTTATGTTTCGTTCATTGTAAATAATCCATTTAGGTTAAAGGTAATCTTTCCAACTAATAGGAAAGAGCTGACTGCTTCCTTTCATTGATATGAGGGCATGTCACGCTTTTAGTTTTAAGTTTTCAGCTGAATATTGATCGCAGCTTCTTTATATCGCACCTTTAGAAAATAAAAAAACGAAATTCGAAATTTTAAATTCTTCCATCTGTCAAGTAGCTCGTCTTGTCTTGTTATTTCCTCTGAAATAATAGGAAATTGAGTGAGTTTACGTATAAAGAAGGATTGTAGCTTAATTTTTGAGATAATTGGATGAAGGGTGAGCGTTTACTAGTTGAAAAATGGGCCCAACTTAAACCTACTCCTCTTTCCGCAAGTGAGAGGCATTCATCATTCTCGTTAACACCTAAAGCATTCCCGAATCCGACCAAGGGAATCCTTCGTCACGATGTAAGTGGCTTTTATAATTATTTACTTTATAATCATCTTATTGATCAATTCTAAAAAGAATATATACACAAAACTATCAAATATTTCAAAATATTGAATTTTTACATATTTTATGTTTCGTTCATTGTAAATAATCCATTTAGGTTAAAGGTAATCTTTCCAACTAATAGGAAAGAGCTGACTGCTTCCTTTCATTGATATGAGGGCATGTCACGCTTTTAGTTTTAAGTTTTCAGCTGAATATTGATCGCAGCTTCTTTATATCGCACCTTTAGAAAATAAAAAAACGAAATTCGAAATTTTAAATTCTTCCATCTGTCAAGTAGCTCGTCTTGTCTTGTTATTTCCTCTGAAATAATAGGAAATTGAGTGAGTTTACGTATAAAGAAGGATTGTAGCTTAATTTTTGAGATAATTGGATGAAGGGTGAGCGTTTACTAGTTGAAAAATGGGCCCAACTTAAACCTACTCCTCTTTCCGCAAGTGAGAGGCATTCATCATTCTCGTTAACACCTAAAGCATTCCCGAATCCGATCAAGGGAATCCTTCGTCACGATGTAAGTGGCTTTTATAATTATTTACTTTATAATCATCTTATTGATCAATTCTAAAAAGAATATATACACAAAACTATCAAATATTTCAAAATATTGAATTTTTACATATTTTATGTTTCGTTCATTGTAAATAATCCATTTAGGTTAAAGGTAATCTTTCCAACTAATAGGAAAGAGCTGACTGCTTCCTTTCATTGATATGAGGGCATGTCACGCTTTTAGTTTTAAGTTTTCAGCTGAATATTGATCGCAGCTTCTTTATATCGCACCTTTAGAAAATAAAAAAACGAAATTCGAAATTTTAAATTCTTCCATCTGTCAAGTAGCTCGTCTTGTCTTGTTATTTCCTCTGAAATAATAGGAAATTGAGTGAGTTTACGTATAAAGAAGGATTGTAGCTTAATTTTTGAGATAATTGGATGAAGGGTGAGCGTTTACTAGTTGAAAAATGGGCCCAACTTAAACCTACTCCTCTTTCCGCAAGTGAGAGGCATTCATCATTCTCGTTAACACCTAAAGCATTCCCGAATCCGATCAAGGGAATCCTTCGTCACGATGTAAGTGGCTTTTATAATTATTTACTTTATAATCATCTTATTGATCAATTCTAAAAAGAATATATACACAAAACTATCAAATATTTCAAAATATTGAATTTTTACATATTTTATGTTTCGTTCATTGTAAATAATCCATTTAGGTTAAAGGTTATCTTTCCAACTAATAGGAAAGAGCTGACTGCTTCCTTTCATTGATATGAGGGCATGTCACGCTTTTAGTTTTAAGTTTTCAGCTGAATATTGATCGCAGCTTCTTTATATCGCACCTTTAGAAAATAAAAAAACGAAATTCGAAATTTTAAATTCTTCCATCTGTCAAGTAGCTCGTCTTGTCTTGTTATTTCCTCTGAAATAATAGGAAATTGAGTGAGTTTACGTATAAAGAAGGATTGTAGCTTAATTTTTGAGATAATTGGATGAAGGGTGAGCGTTTACTAGTTGAAAAATGGGCCCAACTTAAACCTACTCCTCTTTCCGCAAGTGAGAGGCATTCATCATTCTCGTTAACACCTAAAGCATTCCCGAATCCGATCAAGGGAATCCTTCGTCACGATGTAAGTGGCTTTTATAATTATTTACTTTATAATCATCTTATTGATCAATTCTAAAAAGAATATATACACAAAACTATCAAATATTTCAAAATATTGAATTTTTACATATTTTATGTTTCGTTCATTGTAAATAATCCATTTAGGTTAAAGGTAATCTTTCCAACTAATAGGAAAGAGCTGACTGCTTCCTTTCATTGATATGAGGGCATGTCACGCTTTTAGTTTTAAGTTTTCAGCTGAATATTGATCGCAGCTTCTTTATATCGCACCTTTAGAAAATAAAAAAACGAAATTCGAAATTTTAAATTCTTCCATCTGTCAAGTAGCTCGTCTTGTCTTGTTATTTCCTCTGAAATAATAGGAAATTGAGTGAGTTTACGTATAAAGAAGGATTGTAGCTTAATTTTTGAGATAATTGGATGAAGGGTGAGCGTTTACTAGTTGAAAAATGGGCCCAACTTAAACCTACTCCACTTTCCGCAAGTGAGAGGCATTCATCATTCTCGTTAACACCTAAAGCATTCCCGAATCCGATCAAGGGAATCCTTCGTCACGATGTAAGTGGCTTTTATAATTATTTACTTTATAATCATCTTATTGATCAATTCTAAAAAGAATATATACACAAAACTATCAAATATTTCAAAATATTGAATTTTTACATATTTTATGTTTCGTTCATTGTAAATAATCCATTTAGGTTAAAGGTAATCTTTCCAACTAATAGGAAAGAGCTGACTGCTTCCTTTCATTGATATGAGGGCATGTCACGCTTTTAGTTTTAAGTTTTCAGCTGAATATTGATCGCAGCTTCTTTATATCGCACCTTTAGAAAATAAAAAAACGAAATTCGAAATTTTAAATTCTTCCATCTGTCAAGTAGCTCGTCTTGTCTTGTTATTTCCTCTGAAATAATAGGAAATTGAGTGAGTTTACGTATAAAGAAGGATTGTAGCTTAATTTTTGAGATAATTGGATGAAGGGTAAGCGTTTACTAGTTGAAAAATGGGCCCAACTTAAACCTACTCCTCTTTCCGCAAGTGAGAGGCATTCATCATTCTCGTTAACACCTAAAGCATTCCCGAATCCGATCAAGGGAATCCTTCGTCACGATGTAAGTGGCTTTTATAATTATTTACTTTATAATCATCTTATTGATCAATTCTAAAAAGAATATATACACAAAACTATCAAATATTTCAAAATATTGAATTTTTACATATTTTATGTTTCGTTCATTGTAAATAATCCATTTAGGTTAAAGGTAATCTTTCCAACTAATAGGAAAGAGCTGACTGCTTCCTTTCATTGATATGAGGGCATGTCACGCTTTTAGTTTTAAGTTTTCAGCTGAATATTGATCGCAGCTTCTTTATATCGCACCTTTAGAAAATAAAAAAACGAAATTCGAAATTTTAAATTCTTCCATCTGTCAAGTAGCTCGTCTTGTCTTGTTATTTCCTCTGAAATAATAGGAAATTGAGTGAGTTTACGTATAAAGAAGGATTGTAGCTTAATTTTTGAGATAATTGGATGAAGGGTGAGCGTTTACTAGTTGAAAAATGGGCCCAACTTAAACCTACTCCTCTTTCCGCAAGTGAGAGGCATTCATCATTCTCGTTAACACCTAAAGCATTCCCGAATCCGATCAAGGGAATCCTTCGTCACGATGTAAGTGGCTTTTATAATTATTTACTTTATAATCATCTTATTGATCAATTCTAAAAAGAATATATACACAAAACTATCAAATATTTCAAAATATTGAATTTTTACATATTTTATGTTTCGTTCATTGTAAATAATCCATTTAGGTTAAAGGTAATCTTTCCAACTAATAGGAAAGAGCTGACTGCTTCCTTTCATTGATATGAGGGCATGTCACGCTTTTAGTTTTAAGTTTTCAGCTGAATATTGATCGCAGCTTCTTTATATCGCACCTTTAGAAAATAAAAAAACGAAATTCGAAATTTTAAATTCTTCCATCTGTCAAGTAGCTCGTCTTGTCTTGTTATTTCCTCTGAAATAATAGGAAATTGAGTGAGTTTACGTATAAAGAAGGATTGTAGCTTAATTTTTGAGATAATTGGATGAAGGGTGAGCGTTTACTAGTTGAAAAATGGGCCCAACTTAAACCTACTCCTCTTTCCGCAAGTGAGAGGCATTCATCATTCTCGTTAACACCTAAAGCATTCCCGAATCCGATCAAGGGAATCCTTCGTCACGATGTAAGTGGCTTTTATAATTATTTACTTTATAATCATCTTATTGATCAATTCTAAAAAGAATATATACACAAAACTATCAAATATTTCAAAATATTGAATTTTTACATATTTTATGTTTCGTTCATTGTAAATAATCCATTTAGGTTAAAGGTTATCTTTCCAACTAATAGGAAAGAGCTGACTGCTTCCTTTCATTGATATGAGGGCATGTCACGCTTTTAGTTTTAAGTTTTCAGCTGAATATTGATCGCAGCTTCTTTATATCGCACCTTTAGAAAATAAAAAAACGAAATTCGAAATTTTAAATTCTTCCATCTGTCAAGTAGCTCGTCTTGTCTTGTTATTTCCTCTGAAATAATAGGAAATTGAGTGAGTTTACGTATAAAGAAGGATTGTAGCTTAATTTTTGAGATAATTGGATGAAGGGTGAGCGTTTACTAGTTGAAAAATGGGCCCAACTTAAACCTACTCCTCTTTCCGCAAGTGAGAGGCATTCATCATTCTCGTTAACACCTAAAGCATTCCCGAATCCGATCAAGGGAATCCTTCGTCACGATGTAAGTGGCTTTTATAATTATTTACTTTATAATCATCTTATTGATCAATTCTAAAAAGAATATATACACAAAACTATCAAATATTTCAAAATATTGAATTTTTACATATTTTATGTTTCGTTCATTGTAAATAATCCATTTAGGTTAAAGGTAATCTTTCCAACTAATAGGAAAGAGCTGACTGCTTCCTTTCATTGATATGAGGGCATGTCACGCTTTTAGTTTTAAGTTTTCAGCTGAATATTGATCGCAGCTTCTTTATATCGCACCTTTAGAAAATAAAAAAACGAAATTCGAAATTTTAAATTCTTCCATCTGTCAAGTAGCTCGTCTTGTCTTGTTATTTCCTCTGAAATAATAGGAAATTGAGTGAGTTTACGTATAAAGAAGGATTGTAGCTTAATTTTTGAGATAATTGGATGAAGGGTGAGCGTTTACTAGTTGAAAAATGGGCCCAACTTAAACCTACTCCACTTTCCGCAAGTGAGAGGCATTCATCATTCTCGTTAACACCTAAAGCATTCCCGAATCCGATCAAGGGAATCCTTCGTCACGATGTAAGTGGCTTTTATAATTATTTACTTTATAATCATCTTATTGATCAATTCTAAAAAGAATATATACACAAAACTATCAAATATTTCAAAATATTGAATTTTTACATATTTTATGTTTCGTTCATTGTAAATAATCCATTTAGGTTAAAGGTAATCTTTCCAACTAATAGGAAAGAGCTGACTGCTTCCTTTCATTGATATGAGGGCATGTCACGCTTTTAGTTTTAAGTTTTCAGCTGAATATTGATCGCAGCTTCTTTATATCGCACCTTTAGAAAATAAAAAAACGAAATTCGAAATTTTAAATTCTTCCATCTGTCAAGTAGCTCGTCTTGTCTTGTTATTTCCTCTGAAATAATAGGAAATTGAGTGAGTTTACGTATAAAGAAGGATTGTAGCTTAATTTTTGAGATAATTGGATGAAGGGTGAGCGTTTACTAGTTGAAAAATGGGCCCAACTTAAACCTACTCCTCTTTCCGCAAGTGAGAGGCATTCATCATTCTCGTTAACACCTAAAGCATTCCCGAATCCGATCAAGGGAATCCTTCGTCACGATGTAAGTGGCTTTTATAATTATTTACTTTATAATCATCTTATTGATCAATTCTAAAAAGAATATATACACAAAACTATCAAATATTTCAAAATATTGAATTTTTACATATTTTATGTTTCGTTCATTGTAAATAATCCATTTAGGTTAAAGGTAATCTTTCCAACTAATAGGAAAGAGCTGACTGCTTCCTTTCATTGATATGAGGGCATGTCACGCTTTTAGTTTTAAGTTTTCAGCTGAATATTGATCGCAGCTTCTTTATATCGCACCTTTAGAAAATAAAAAAACGAAATTCGAAATTTTAAATTCTTCCATCTGTCAAGTAGCTCGTCTTGTCTTGTTATTTCCTCTGAAATAATAGGAAATTGAGTGAGTTTACGTATAAAGAAGGATTGTAGCTTAATTTTTGAGATAATTGGATGAAGGGTGAGCGTTTACTAGTTGAAAAATGGGCCCAACTTAAACCTACTCCTCTTTCCGCAAGTGAGAGGCATTCATCATTCTCGTTAACACCTAAAGCATTCCCGAATCCGATCAAGGGAATCCTTCGTCACGATGTAAGTGGCTTTTATAATTATTTACTTTATAATCATCTTATATATATATATATATATATATATATATATATATATATATATATATATATATATATATATATATATATATATATATATATATATATATATATATATATATATATATATATATATATATATATATATATATATATATATATATTCTATATGCTAATACGTTCGTATAGGTAGGGCGGTTAATTTTGAGATGAAATCATTCCTTGGCTACTTGCCGGGAAAGTCTTGGGGTGACACATCCGATGTATCTCAAAAGGTTGTAAACCTATGTCATGTAGCTTCCCTACCCGTCAACCCATCTTCCCCAGCCCTCATTCTATTCCAGTCGGTGAGAGCCGCGGGCTTACTAAATACCAACGGGAAACCTAAATGGCGTATCGATTCCATTTATTTTTTCCTCCGCCAGATTACCTCTCTCATTTCTCCTATGATCGAAAACTGATCACACGCTTCGACATTTTTATTCCGTTCCTCTTTAGGTTATATTTTCCCTGGGGATAGGTTGTCACTTAATATTATATTTACCAGGAAGGTGGCATGAAAATATACGGTGATAATAATAATAATTGTTGCCGGAAGAGAGTATCATACTTCGTCGTAATGACGAAGAATGAAAATGAAACTTTCTTGTATTTCTTGCAAAAGATTTTTTCATCCCATCTATTCGAAAAGGACGACTTGGTTCGCCTTTAAATGCGCCCAAAAGTGGTGTTTTCTATAAGAAACTTTATAAGTGCGCCGCAATTATCTTTGCGGCTCGAAAAAAAATTTTTGCCTGCGGCGCTATTGATGTCAACATGACAATGTGTTTGCGATATTTCGTTTTTTTTTCAAGGTTTTCACTAAATGACTTTGGTGATAATGACAAAAGGTAACCTTAAAACAAACGAAATGTCTTTAATATCAAATTTACACCGCAGGCAAAAAGTTTTTTTCGAATTTAGCGCGAAATTCGAAAAAAAAATTTTGCCTGCGACGCTAATGATGTTAACATGATAATGTGTTAGCGATAATTCGGATTTTTTTCGAGGTTTTTACAAATCTACTTTGGTGATGATGACAAAAGGTAAACTGAAACAAACTAAATTTCATCAATATCAAATTAACACCATGTATTAGCGATCATCTAAAACAATTGAACAATTTTCGAAGATTTTACGAAATGACTTGGTGGTATCCTGAAACAAACGACATTTCAGGATATCTTCTGTCATCAATATGCAAAGTCATTGAAAAGACATCGAAAATAGTGCCCTTTTTTAAGTTTCGCGAAAATATGTATTTTTCCAATCGTTTTTTTTTAACATATATCGATTAATCTAAAAACTCTCCAAATTGTCATAATTTCTGTAATATCGCTAATTGTTATCGATATTACGATATACTCGAAAGCGTCAAACACGGTACGTACAAACAAAATGGCCGCAACTTTGTTGACATTGGGATGACAAATTTGAACGCCTATATCTCGCTTATTTATTGAGATCGAATACAAATTATGGAAGATTCGGAATCAGCGTGGTGAATATAGCGTGGTGAATTTTATTTTGGCCCATTTTGGCCTATTTGTTTACATATAAAATTTAAATTTTGAATGCCTATATCTCGCTTATTTATAGCGACCGACACAATTTTTTCCCAGATTTAGCATTAAAATGCTACAATCTATTAGTCTATATTTTTGAATTTTTTGTTTTTGGTTAGAGGTTCCTATACTGCAGTTATTCCATAATTGTTTTAGATTTGAAATTGCACATAAAATGTGCATTTTTAAATGCATTCTTAAATATTTTTTGTCTTTAATACCATTTTTACAACCACCGCGGTCTGAAGATTGGAATCTTAAAATACCCCCAAAAAAATGAGATTTTTTAATTACTTTGAATTTATAATGTACATTTTTAAAGGCATTCTAAAATGTTTTATTTCCACTTAACCGTCTTCAAACACTTTACAAACGCTGGGTTCACGATTCTTCACATTTTTCGCACATCTGTTGACATATGAGGTGTCGAAAATCCCAGAAACGTGATTATGTAATATGTGGTTGGCCCCTTACTACTGGAATATTACCCAATTGCCAGGGTGGCGTTCATAGCGGGTTCACGTCAATCGGTTGAACGGTATAGAAGTAGACGTTCTATCTACATCTAGTGGCGAGATACAACAAAGCGCGAAAATTATGTCCGTGTTCAAATACCTACGTATACCAATTTGCATGGCGATCGGTTGAACGGTATAGAAGTTGATGTGCTACAGCGCCACCTATTGGAGAGTTTCAACAAGCGGATGGCTAAACAACCTTCTCCAAGAAAAAGTACATATATGTGCCAACTTTCATGGTGATCGGGCAAACGGTATATAAGTCCATTAAGCTCAGACAGACGGATATACCAAGATCCATTTTAATATACAGGATGAGTTTTAATAAACCGGCATCCTTCAAGGGGGTGAGTTAGTATGAGCAGGTAAGCAACTTTGGATAACATTATTTGATTTTTAAAAATATTTCTTTAAAAATTTGAAGTACATGAAATACAAGTGGTTGAGCGCGCTGCGCCATCTAGCGGTAGGTAAAATATCGCTAATAAACTTTATTAGCGATATTTTACCTACGCTAGATAGCGCAACGTGCTCAGTGCTTTTATACTATTTAAAAAAAAAATTAAAAAAATATATATTTTCATAAAAAAAATATATATTTTCCTACATTTTTTTATCAAAAGATTTTGATTAGCTTGTACTGATTCACCCCCCTCAAATATGCCGGGTAATTAAAATTCAGCCTGTATATACACTTTATATTTTCATTAAGCTAATTATTATAACTACTTTGTTTTTTAATATCCATATGTTTTAGATAAATAAGCATTACCCAAAAAAACTATTTCTTTGTTATATTTTTTCCAAAACGGGGAGAAATGTGACTTTTGAGATAAATCTTTTTTTTAGGCTAATGCAAGACACTTGCGCCAGCATTACGCAGGCTGGCGCTAGCGTAATTGAAAAAAGTATGTACGTATTATCATTGATTTTATACTATAAAATCAATGGTATTATTAAAGCAAAACCATGCCAATAGCAATAAAAATGCAGAAGATAAAGCAAAAATAAGTGTACTTGTACATATAATATTCATATACATATACATATACATACATACCTTTTGAGTAGTATTAAATAGTCTAGATTTTTTTTTTATTTGAATAAGCTAGCATTTTTAGTCTCCGAGATAAAGTAAATGTTGGTGAACCGGATTTATTGCTCCCGAGTATATTAAAGAACCGAACAATGAGAAACGGTTGAACATAATGAATGAAATGAAATGAAAAATATCTTTATTGCACAATAAAAACAAGGTACAATGGCGGACTTATTGCTAAATAACAATATCTTCCAGTCAACCAACATGCTGATGTGAAAAGAAAAGTAAGCAAAATTTGAAGTATTTTTTTTTGTTGTTCGGGGCTTTTTAAAGGTCTTTATGAGCCTCGTAGCACTGTGACTATTGCTGATCTATTGTGCTCGCCACCTACTAGAGTTTTGGCTAAGCCTCGTGTCATTTAAAAGCCGCAATAGGCTTTTGGCGCCAGATTGTTTTACCTCCTCAGGTTGGAGGTAATGACCTAAAGTGGGTGTATCTTTTACGCATCAGCGGGCCACACTCGCAAATGATCTTCAGGGCAGTTTCCTCTGCCCCTTTGAAGAACCTGCACATTTTCGTGTCCCGGAGCTTGAGGTTATACATGTGTTTGTTCAGACCACAATGTCCCGTGAGCGCCCTCATCGTACTGGTGAGAAATTGTTCCTATTTAGCGATAGCGATAGCGTAGATTGTTCCTATTTAGCGATAAGGCCTTACGGGCAGTCTTATAATCGTAAGCCTTAATTAGCGCTTTGGAATGATTCAAACCTGGCCTGTTATTCCAGTGGTTGACGGATTGTTATAAACATATTTTTTGAGCATTAGGTTTGCTAGGCTTTTTGGTGCGCCACAGCAAGGTTCAGGGCCGTATAACCCTTTGCTTGTAAATAAGGATACACACATAGCGGGCTTCTTTTAGACAATCAAATGAAAAAAGTACTTAGTGCGCTACGCTACTCTCCGTTAACAAGCATATACAATACGGTATACCCAATTTAATTTCATCCTAACAATAGATAGGTAAATAGATTTAATAACATTTTTTTTTTAACGTTAAAGCAGTATCATTATCAATGAATAACTAGATAAAACATAACACTAAAGATATAAAACATAACACGTATACATACAAAAATGAGGACTGTATACGGACAACGACACTATCTACGTATATCTCGGACCTAAACTATATAATATATTGGATTCACACATAGAACAAGCATCAAGCGAAACCGACAACCAGTATAAGATACATCTCTACCAGATATAAGGGCGACTTCTTTTTGAAGTTATTATTCATTTTAATTATTTGATTATTTGATTATTACTAATCAACATTACAGAAGAACCAATGCATTGAAAAGTAAATTAATAAAGATACTATACAATAACAACTAGTTGCTATACAAATAATGAGTCGTGTAAAATACTACTTATTTCTGGTGCCATCGTTACTTATTCTGGTGCCATCGAGGTAATTACTTTTAAGCGCAGTAAAACACGCGCCAACAAGTTCCACCTCGTAAGGTTAGCACGCGAAAACGGCTCCGCGAAAAGATGGTGCGAACGAGCACGAAGATAATTATTAGGTACGAAAAGATCGACCTTAGCTAGTAATCTACGGTTATCAGTTTTACCTCGAATCAGACTAAAACATAGGACATGGTCAGCATTTGTCCAAAGTTATGTAGATGCATATTTAATTAAATTGATTATATTGCAATTATTATTTATGTTTTATGTATGTACTATTCAATATATTACAGCGGCTATATGCAGTAGCAATAATATGCATTATAAATATTTTTTAAATCTTTTTTAACTATAATTTTTTGGTTATATGTATGTCTATTATATTATGTTATACTATGTTGTATTACATCATGTTCAAACATGTATTTGTAGTTCTAAAACCGAATAGGAACAGCAGGCAAGACGCAAAGGCTCAGTAAATATCAGAGCACTTTCTGTTCATCACCCCAACATAGGCGTATACCTAGTGCGGTGGTATAATCCTGACAAAGTAATGCCCTTTCGCAACTTTCTTTCATGTATTGAAAAAATAAATAATTTAGAGCAAACTATATTCTATGTATATATTCTATACATAGGATAAAGCTGAAATTATATGTATAAATAGAATGGATTATATCAGTTTTGTTTAATGCAGAAAAATACTACTATATTAATTCAAACAAAATTAGTAATGATTTTTATTCGACATAATAGCAAATAATACATTCCTATTAAAATTTCCCAGAAATTTCTTCAGCTTCTTCTATGGTGTCTGGCAATTTCTTATTTGTAGTTTCTGGCATAAAATATGAGATTATTCCAGATACTAACGTCATAACTCCAAATAGTATAGATGGTAGAGATTCCATGTAATGACCCTGTGGATACAATATTAAGAAATCTTTTATATTACAAATATCATAGATGTATTATTGTTATATTAATACTGCACTGACCATTAATGGCACCTGTGGTGCGAGCAAAGATCCTACCCTTCCCATAGTAGAACAAATACCCAGTAATGATTGTCTCAGTGAAGTGGGAAATAATTCCGAAACGTATATATACACCGAAAAATATGAGATAGTTATGGCGAATTTTCCAGTCAGGTATAAAATCAAAGACAGAATTGAAAGATCTAAAAGAAAGAAGAACAGATTTATTACCTTCTCGTAAAATCATTACAAATGACAGAACGTAACTCACGATCTGGAATAAAGGCCAATGAAGCGCAACACAATCCAGCCGATATAAAAGTAAAAATAAGTGTTTTCCTCCTCCCGAAACGGTCGACTACGAACATGGAAGCTATATTCGACGGTATTTCAACTAAACTCACGTATATATAATTCAGGTACTTATTTCCAGATAAAGAAACTGCGTTAATTGAGAGTCCATAGTATGTGAACGTGCACGTCATCCATAACAAAGAGCAGCATAATACTCGATTCATTAGTATCCTCGAGCATATCACTTGCATAAAGAGCGATTTTTCTCTTTTAGTTTCATTTCTCAAGTTTTCTACTTTTACTTCTTCAATGTTTACTTCTTTCTCTCTTTCGGTTTTCTCTAATTTCACGATTAATTCATTTGATATAACGGCGTTATTTCTTTTCGATATTTTACATATGATTTTGATCGCATCTTTATAGCGTCCTCTTACTAAAAGCCACCTAACACTCTCGTCCAATAAAACATAATACAGAACTAAAAATATCGCTGGGCTGTACATTGCTCTAAGTGTTATTCTCCAATCTTGAATAATCCAAGACAAAAGTGATAGGGTGACTAATCCAATAGCGAATACTATGTTTATTATGCAGTTTACCATCACACGATTCTTTGGCGATACGGTTTCAACCACTGAAATAGATAAAAGTCAATATTAGTTTATAGCATTATTGAATTCAGATGCTTGATGATAGAAATGTAATTTTGATCCATGTAGAAAGAGTGAAAAAATGAAGAATTAGTAACAGTAGAAAGAATTTGAGGTACAGTTGGAGTCTGACACTAAATCAAAAATAAATGAATATCTTTAACTAGCAAACCTGCCCATTATAATTGCAGATAAGAAGAAAAAAAATATTTTGATAGAGAATCTCACGATCACGCTCTTTTTTTATGGAACTCTAAATAAGGGATGATAAAGATCTATATCTATAAGATAAACCGACGCCAAAACGGATCAAGCAATCCGAATGTTGTCATTATGCTGCAGAAATGTGAAAGTCAGTTTCAAATTATGCAGGCACAAATTATATATTAAAATAGAACTGTTTGTAGTAAAGATTTTTTTTCATTTTTGGCAGTTTGCTCAAATTTTGTTTTCTCTGATAACTCTTGTGATATTTCATTTGCAAATATTGTCTTATATCACAACTTTTCTCTCAGAACTAATTTGTGGTTTTATAATATTCGGTATTCTTACCATGTTATCATACAATACGTGGTATGATCAACAAATACGGTGAATGAATTTTCATAGCAGCAACTGCTGACGCTATATCCATTTAATATAATACGTCCGATAGCCTGAAAGGCCCCTCCACACTATGGAGGTTACATACAGATACAGATAGTTAGTGTCAAGTTTGAACAAGTTGTGACTTGTCAGCCGGCTTCTGGAGCCGAAAGAGTAAAGTGATGTTTATCGTGTCTGTCGTGCATCATGGATTTCGAACAATGTGTTAAAATTAAGTTGCAAAAAGTGTCAAAAAAGCTCATGAAACGCTAGAGTCAGGGCATAGCGATAATTTGTGACTCTGAAGACTGTTTACAAATGATTTGAACGATTTAAAAGCGGAAATGAGTCGGTTGAAGACGACCTACTGTCGGGACGTCCTTCAACATCAAAACAGGCGAAAAACAGGTGACAAAACTGGTGCGCGCGATTCACAATTTTAGAGTGTACCGAAGAAACGAGCACCTCATTGTGTCCATGTAAAACATTTTAACTGATACTTTGCAAACGACAAATGAAAATGCGTTTTTTCCCCCAGATTTTTGAATGGCGAACAGAAGGAAAATCGTGCATCATTTTGCACGGAATTGACGGATCGTCCTGAAACAGATCCGGACATTATAGCCACAAAATCGAATGTGTTGGATATGCTCTTTTTGTTTATTAGTAGTGACATCAAAGTTCGTTCCAAGCGGAACAACTGTAAACTCTGAATATCACAAGGGTCTACTGGAACGTTTCCATAACGAAGTATAGAGAAAGAGGCCTGAAAATGTCCAATGGCTTCCTCTTTCGTGACGACAACTTCTGGTCCGGGAGTTTTTAGCCGAAAAAATATGTCTGTCTGTCCACATCCACCTTACTCCGGATTTAGCACCATGCGACCTTTGGCTCTTCTCATAAATAAAAAACATTCCCCATATTTAAATGGCCACGATAGAGCAGCTGAAGGTTCGTCTGGAAGAAGCCTTCCAGAAATGCTTCCGATCATGGTATCAACGTTGAAATAAAGGCATCGTTAGCCAAGGAGAGTGCTTTGAATGAGATTAATAAAAAAAATAATTTAAGGTCATTACTTTGTCCGTAATAAAATTATTCACCGTATTTTTTGATCACCCCACGTAAACATATTGTAATATTCATTGTGGAATTTAGTAGTCTATCCCAGCAGTGAATTTAACGATTAGTTCAGTTGACTTTCAAATAATTTATTTGCATGTTTAACGTTGAATTTATACTGTTTTTTCTATCTATTTTCATCGCACCTCCTAACCAAATAGTGATCAGTTCCAATGTTACAACTGAAATTGTATGATACCATACTTCAATCGGAGCAGAAATGAAAAAAATACTTACTCAAAATGAAAACACACGTGTATAATCCACCTCCCAAAGCGGCCTCCAAAAACTCGAAAATAACGAACATTTCGTAGTTTACTGAGAACGATCTGATTAAACCCATAATTCCGTTAAGTATTGATGTAGCAACGAGGCAAGTCTTTCGTCCGAGTCGATCTGAGAACAAGCCAGTGAGAGAGATGGAAACGAAAAGACCAGCATTGTGGATTGATCCTACAAGGGTCCTCTTCCATTCTTGGCAGCCAAGGTTGAACTGTATGTAAAAGTAAATGTTATTAACTGCAAATATTATCTCTGACTCATAACAAAATCTTGTGATATATTCAACTTAACGAAAGAAATATTTCAAACCTCTTTCACAATTGAAGATTCTCCTCCATATACATAGTCTTCACATGCTATAGTAGAATTTCTATTAAACAAGTCTTTGCTGCAAACTAGTGGATCGAGTTCCTCTGTATTACTACTATTAGCGAAGCTTGTACTAAAGCGTGAACATTTTTCAATACCACTCGAATCGGAAGGAACTGCCCACGTAATCCAATTAGTTGTGTTTAGCGATTCACATTCAGGAACTTGACATCTGTTAAAAAAAAGCAATAATTAATGACGGTGATGACGTATCATTGTAATCGCACTATATAATATAATATTAATAATATGTATTTAAGAATATATTTAAATAATATGTATGACAATAATATGTACCTATACATTATGGAACGTGTATTCACATAAAATTGTATTTACTTATATGACTCCCCCCTTCCCAATTCCCACCTCCTTTCATGTGAGTGTATTCTTCATAGAAAACTGTTAAGTGTTTAAATTATTAATATTTAAGTGGAAACATGTTATTAGAGTTATCTTTGAAACTTAATAATTGTGTACCCAATGTTTTGTAAAAGCTGTTTGTTTCCTTAACAATAATAAAATAAAATAAATAAAATAAAATAAAAAATATTTATAATCATTATTTAAAACTGTAATTCCAGTTTCGATTTTACTGCATTAGCAAGAATCCAAGACTGGACTCCATTGTCGGGCTCGAGTGCGCCGCGCGGCCACTGTGTTGTATCGCTTAAATAAATACGTTAAGAATTAGGAAAATAATAGTTATTTTCATAAGGTACAAAAATACAAGACCAAAAAAACGGAGCTGGATTTTAATTAACCCATTGACAGCGGCTGACTCCAAAAATGGACCATATGTGACCATACATTACTCCAACCGCAATGAAGGGTTAATGTTTATTGGCGATCCAAAAACGAATACAAACTAAACATTTGTCGAAAAATATTTCTGTTTTTTTCTGAAAAAACAATGAGTTTTGACTAATTTTTAATTTCCTTAGATGATTAAACGACTTGTTGACTTATAAATTGATTCTGAGATATGTTATTTTAATAATCAGTCCTCTGGATTTTTCTCATTTTTATGACAAATTATGTCTCATTCTTATGAGATAAATAAAACTATTTTAAAGAGATATTAGTATACAAATATTTGTCATCCTTATGAGATATAGAAAACTATTAAATACAACTTGAGTATTCATCTAACTATTCGTATAACAATTGTGTTAATAAATTTGTTATAATATATTTTATTTTGATTGTACAATGTGATGTTTATGGTAGAAACCCTCTTTAATAGTTGAATGCATACAAAGAATTGCATACTCGGTTAAAATTTCAAACTTGCGATGACAGAAGTCAGTAAGTGACAATAGTCATAAAAAACTAGAACATCAAAAATAACAAATAAAATAAAACGATACCAAATGGAACATTCCATCTACCCATATTTAAATTATAGTCGTCAGTCTATATAAGCGATTTTCTCGACGATAAACTTCCTGTTGTTATTTCCCTCTTGTCGCTCACTATGTCGACAATCGATTGTGAATTCCACAGCGTTTTTGAATTAGTGTAAAACGTCCGCATCGCCCGTAATAGCCACTAAATATTAAGGTTTAAGAGTGTTGGACATACCGTGTCGCCCGTACCTTTATGGTGATTGTCGAACGTTTTCGATTCTCTTCAATCGAGTTTCTTCTATAAAAAACCGGTATCGGAATTCGGGAAAAGGATCAATAGAATAAACCGTTTAACTCGGCTAGATGTGTTATCTCCTCAAAGGCAAAATCACAGCTCTTCTTATAATGCAATCTAGTAGGTATGACAGATATGATATATATGACAGTGTCACGTGATTGGAGCTAATAGGACCTGTTGGAGTTGGCTACGAAGACCCATTTCGTTCAGGGTCGGTCATACTCACGGGTCAACAACCATCCGGCGGCCTCCACGCATGAAGTGCGAGCCCGGGTAGGACTCTGGTGGGGATAGTTTCCCCCAGGAGTCAATCTTCTGGCGCTCCTGGACGGGTTGCGCATCGTGCGGCGTGAGCCAATCGATTGTGAATTCTGACTAACAGTCGGGGGAGTCTGGAAACAGTACTGTCTCCTATAGAACGGGATCAGTTGTTGACCTTACAGCGACTGCTCTTGAAACGACCATCGGCTACCCGATTCCGGGCAAAAAGCCGGGCAAAGGTTGCCGTGGTCCGCGATATATTCGGTAGACACAGTTTTACCGCTAATCAAGGGAGAGGACCGTGCAAGCGACCTCGAACTTGTAACCAGTCGGGAGACCGGAGTAATCTGGTTGCAACTAGAAGTAAGGGCGCTGGGTAACATACCTAGGATATCTCGCGGTAAGGCGGAACTTGACGGTGGACTGTTTTGTCCTAAGTCTTATGCGCTCACCTCACGGGAGACAGAACGATCAAATTTCGTTAAAACTTCCTGAGGTGACGGGTTTTGGGTGGTGAACGGTTTCGTGCAGCTTGTGCCACAAGATCCATTATGTTCTCGGATCGGCTCAACTCACGATTTAGAACATTTAATTTACCCTGCCTTTTTCCTAGAGCCGTTTCCTAATTCTCCTTATTTTGTGACATCTCTAAAATCCTCCCTGATGTTTTACATCCATTTAAATGCAAAAGCATTTAAACGGATGTTCAGTCGCTTGGTATTCGCTATAGGTACCTTTTTACCGATTCTAGTATGGTAAACATTTGGACAACATCTATACTAGATAATTTATAAAAGAAATTATTCTGTCGTACTTGATAGCCAATGTTCCCATTTCGATTGTGTTTCATCCAATAAAGCAAACTTCTTCGTTTGCTTACCAGATAACGATGCATTCATTGATTTTTAAAAATGGTGGACGAAGATTTTCAAACGCATCATGTTGTCTGTGGAGACCAGAGGTCGTATTACGGGTTACGATCTCAGAGTAGGCAAACACAACACAGTAAATTTCAAGATATCTTCATTCAAGCGCTTCAAAAACTATAGAGAACATCCTGGAACTGTAGTAGCGTCAGAACACATCGGAATCTTGGTAACACATACGTTTGAACTTCGAGCCGTTAACCATGGACCCATAGTATTACCAAATGCTCTGGAGTACGCAGTTCAAAAAAGAGCTATATAAATAAAAAAAAAGGATGATATCAAGAAGTTTCAAAAGGTTCCTGCCCGACAACAGAGACGTAAAAAGATTCTATGACACATCTTCAGACGGAAAGTCTGTGACTCCGATGAGAATTAATAGATTTAGGGATGTAGACTAAGTATACACATGATTGTGATAGTTTAGTATGTTTTAAGCATGAGAAGAAATAATAAATCCATATAATTATATCTAACTAGATGGACCCGGTGAACTTCGTACCACCTAAAATTGATTTCATTGTAACTCTTCATACGCGTTTATTAAACCTAATCAACCTTCCAATCCAATGAATCAATGCAATGAAATCTATAATATGGTCGAATCAAGTACCTACGGTTTGAGTTTCGTTTGGTGATTAAATGAAAGTCGTTTGTAATTAAAATAAAGTCAATGTATTTAATGAAATATAAATGCTTTTTCGACTTCTCTGACTTTTTCGGCTTTTTCGACTTCTCCGACTTTATCGACTTTTTCGACTTTCCGACTTTTTCAACTTTTTCGAATTTTTCGACTTTTTTGACTTTTTTGGCTTTTTTGACTTTTTTTACTTTTTCGACTTTTTCGACTTTTCGACTTTTCGAAATTTTACACAATCGCACGGAATTAATGTCAGCTATAGATGGCGCTGCTGTCAAACAATAGGACGCCGCGAACGCCATCTATTGAAAGTGGACTATTTCCCTAAATGACCAATTTCGATTTTCAGTTGTTTCTTTGAGTTTTTCCTAAATATTTTTTTTGTAAACCACCCCTGAATTGAGGCAAACAAAACAAAAAAATAATCATTCAAATCGGTCGAGTCATTTCCGACTGAGAAACCGATTTGAGAAACAACACAAGTCCAGCAAGTTTAATATATTTTAATAATTACTGGTATATATATATATATATATATATATATATATATATATATATATATATATATATATATATATATATATATATATATATATATATATATATATATATATATATATATATATATATATATATATATATATATATATATATATATATATATATATATATATATATATATATATATATATATATATATATATATATATATATATATATATATATATATATATATATATATATATATATATATATATATATATATATATATATATATATATATATATATATATATATATATATATATATATATATATATATATATATATATATATGTATATATGTATATATATATATATATATATATATATATATATATATATATATATATATATATATATATATATATATATATATATATATATATATATATATATATATATATATATATATATATATATATATATATATATATATATATATATATATATATATATATATATATATATATATATATATATATATATATATATATATATATATATATATATATATATATATATATATATATATATATATATATATATATATATATATATATATATATATATATATATATATATATATATATATATATATATATAAATATATATATATATATATATATATATATATATATATATATATATATATATATATATATATAGACATTTTATTTTGGTTTGCAAAAGGATACGCTTTGTTTTTGAGATGTGGATGAAGGGTGATCGTTCGCTAGCGATAAAGGGATCCCATTAAACCTACAGTGTACCGTCGAAAGTGGTACTCATCCAAAAATACATCTCGTTTAAACAATAAGCATTTCCCAGTCCAGTCCGGGAAAACCTTCCAGCTATGTAAGTGGCTTTTATTATTTTAATTTTTTCATCAAAGTGTCATCCTTTAAACGAATTCTTTAAAAAAAGATTTTACAAAAAACCAATCAAATATTAACAATATTATACAATTTTATCTTATGTTTTGAACTCTTGTAAATATCATATAGCCTTAAGTATAAACTTCTCGACCAGAAATTACGATTTATATCTTTTTTCATGGGAACGAGCAAATGAAGTATTTTATTTTTATTTTCATTTAATAGCTGGCTGATAGCGAGCCCTGCAATCGTATATCGTCCTTTTAAAGAGTGGATATATTCGAATTTCAAATCGAATTTTCGAAATGTCATTCCGCATTTAAGAGACGATTGATTGTGATTTTTTTCATTGTTTTTGCTTAAATTTGTCTTTAATAAAGACATTTTATTTTGGTTTGCAAAAGGATACGCTTTGTTTTTGAGATGTGGATGAAGGGTGATCGTTCGCTAGCGATAAAGGGATCCCATTAAACCTACAGTGTACCGTCGAAAGTGGTACTCATCCAAAAATACATCTCGTTTAAACAATAAGCATTTCCCAGTCCAGTCCGGGAAAACCTTCCAGCTATGTAAGTGGCTTTTATTATTTTAATTTTTTCATCAAAGTGTCATCCTTTAAACGAATTCTTTAAAAAAAGATTTTACAAAAAACCAATCATATATATATATATATATATATATATATATATATATATATATATATATATATATATATATATATATATGTATATATATATATATATATATATATATATATATATATATATATATATATATATATATATATATATATATATATATATATATATATATATATATATATATATATATATATATATATATATATATATTTAAAAAGGTTTGTAAAGAAATCCGTTTATAGGATGATGTTTTTATTTAAAATAAAATTAGTAAAAGCTACTTAAAAAGTAGCGAAGGAAATCCCAGCTTGTATTTGGGAAATGCTTATGTTTGAATGAGATATACTTACGGATGTGCACGACTTTCGACGGTGCAATGTAAGTTTAAAGGTCCTTTTGCAGTCGACTAACGATCACTATTCATCCATATATCTCATAAATAGGACTTATCCTTATGCAACACAAAATGCCTTCAATTGAGACGAATTATGCGAAAAAATAAAAAATTAAACTATTGATTACTTCGGCAAAGCCGTTTTCCATATGAAAGTGACATTACGAAATAATTCAAATTTCGAATGCTATCAACATTTAAAATATGATACAATTGGATGAGTTTGTTATCAACGAGCCATTAAATCGAAATAAATAAAAAAACCTCCATAT
>OX155961.1:3979974-3984974 GCA_944548615.1 Micropterix aruncella | reverse complement strand
ACTTTTCCATCACCGATATCTAAGAGTTGTTTTGAAAATGTTTCAGCGGATGGATCTTGAAGCATTTGAACGCGCATATTTACTTTCAGCTGTACTTTTTCAACATTACGCCACAATGGGGATGATTTTAAGCAAGCGTTGATCTCATCAGCATATGTTGAACGTGGAATGACTGGAAGTGTTTGCCTGAAATCACCTGAAAGGACCAACAGAGTTCCGCCAAATAGTTTGTCGTTGTTTTTAATATCTTTCAATGTCCTGTTCAACGCCTCAAGCGAATGTTTGTGTGCCATAGTACATTCATCCCAGATGATAATTTTACACTGTTTCAGCACGGTGGCCATTGACGATTGTTTCTTAACCCCTCGCGTACCAGACGGCCCGAAACGTCCAGAATTGATATTTACCGTCGAACCCCAGACGGCCCGAAATGGCCAGGCGAGGCCGACCGCTAATTATGTTAGTACAACTTTGACTAATAATTATGAATAATCTTTATTGCTTTACATAACGACGTTACAAATATCTAATAGCAAATTTCAATAGGAACATAAAACAGGTCTTTTTTAGACGATCGGTGTGACAGTTTCGGAGTAATCGTTTTTTTTCTGAAACGCCATCTTTTTTTTGAGACTCGCGAGTTTCTTACGGGCCGTAAGGCACACATTAAAATTCAAACCGCGGGCCGCGAGGGTTTAATGTTGCATACTGCATCAGGGTTATTCTGAATATTTAGTGGCAGCTTAAATACTGAATGAGCTGTTCTGCCTCCATCCAATAAAGTTGCTGCAATGCCCGATGATGCAACGGCCAATGCGATGCCATTATTTGATCGTATTTCAGCAAGAATTAGCGAAATAACGAATGTTTTGCCAGTTCCACCCGGTGCATCCAAAAAGAAGAACCCACCTTGTCCAGCTGAAACTGCGAGCATAATGCGACCATAAATGGTTCTTTGTTCCTCATTCATTAGTGGGACATTGCGGGCAACAATCGCTGCCATTTCTACAGTGCTGTACTGCAGTTCACGATTCATTTCAGTATTCATTAAATCAGATGCAGTTCGATTTGGCGAATTCATACCGAAATGACTGAGTGGTAAGTTGGCAATGACAATGCAAAGATCCTCAATAGCAATTAATGCTTCATTGTACATTGCGTCGCTGAATGTTATGGTTAGATCGTGGCACCGTGTACGATGTTGATGCAATATATCATCAGTCATTGAATCTTTGTGATTATCCCACAATATCTGTGCTCGGGCTGGGAAACATGTAGTCAACACTATAGCGAATAGTAGACGAATTTGTATTGCTGTACAGTTCAATGCAGCTTCAGCAAGCATACATTCCCACTGGTTGTCGTCTTCCAGTAAGCCGAGTGCAAGGCATGCATCTTTATACGTTGGATAGTGTTGCCCATTCACTTTACGTATATCTTGAAATGATAATGGGCCAGTAACATTAACCAACAACAGTCGAAGATAAAAGCACTCAGTGTGTCTTGGATTGACTGTAAATAATCGCCCCAAGGCGTTTGATTTAAATAAATTGAGACATGCAGCAACTGGTGAGCCTTGCTTGCGGGGCATCCATGTTTTTGTTTGAGTCCATGTGAAATAGCGTGGTACTTGTGAATAGAGTAATGTTCGTGCAAAGGCACCAAAATCATCCGCACGATTACACAATTCAAAAAATTCAGTGAGTGTAGTTTTAGGTGGATTTATTGCACGATCAATCGCTGTCTCGTTCGTGAAAAATATACGCTGACCGTTTTCAAGATGGACGGCTAACTGAACAACTGCTGGATCCCGTTCATGAATTGAAAAACCAAAAATACGCCAAGCAGCTTCATTGGAGCTGATGTACCGACCAATTTGGTAGAGCGTTATTTCATCGTTTTTATTCACTGGAGGAGCATTCACATTAGTATTTTCCACTCTAAACACAGCCATATCACTGCCTTTATGGACATACTTGCAAATGTATTTGATGCTCTTCACAGAACTGCAGAACTCAACATTAATATGAGCATTGTATGTCTTGCTCAGCAGAGGCGAATATGGCACCACCCAACGATTGTCAATATCAATGTCTGTGTTGCTGATATTTTTAATAAATGATTGTCCGCCATTATCGGGATTTCTTCGACGATATATTGGGTATCCGTCGACATTTGTGACCGTATCATTAGTAAAATTTTTAGGGAAATTTTTAGTACATTTTCCATCTGCCATGCAAGGCGATGAACAATTAAGAGTACCACATGGACCATGGATCATGTTTGTTGTAACAATATCAAACAGCAGTTGGTCAGTGGACGGATCTGGAATTTCCGCAGAAATGATACTATCGATTTCTTCAGGACGGATTTTGTCGATTAACCAAACCAAAATGTGTGCATGAGGTAATCCTCGCTTTTGCCACTCAACCGAATACAGCCAGCAACGTGTGGGACCGAATACATGTAATTTAGTAATGAAAGTTATTAAAGACTTCAACTTTTGTCTGAACACACGTGCTGTAATGTCATGGCGATGTATTGCATTTTGGCCAGGCAATAGCAAAGATGCAATCTCTGGCCATTTTGGATTACATGTGAACGTGATAAATAAACATGGTCGTCCATATTCGCGCACGAAAGTCAGAGCATCCTGTATATATTCTTGCATATGACGTGGACTGCCTACGTACGATGATGGTAAAATGACATGGTTACCAATTTCGGCGACGTCAGCGTTGTTGTTGATAGCGTCTCGCAAATGAATGTACTCTTCCGCACGCAGCTTTAGTTGATTATATCGTAAGTATCGTAGTCGTTCGCCCTCAATCTTCGCGTACATGTCGACCATGAATTGTTGACAAAGCTCACGACATCGTAGAATGACGTTGTCCAGGCCGCGTCTAATCATTAATCGGTACGCATAATAATCCTTTGAGCTAACGTTCTTGTTTGTTTCAGCTCCTGTAATAATATATTCATAAAAAATAATTTAAATTAATTACGTTCAATAATTTAATTGTTTTGTTAAATGATTAATGATCAAATTCACAATCAATGAAGTACCTGATACGGGATCTCGTTGTTTTATGTTTATGCAATATCCGTCTTGTCCCTTCCAGAATATTAGCGGATATTGGAGAGCGTCATATGAACGATGTGTATCAGCAATGAACTGAAGATTATTATTTCTTCTACGAATCACAATTTCTCGTGCACCTGTACGATCGCCAACCATGATTCCAGCAACATCATCAACAACGGGTGCATTGAATCTACGAATATGCTCTCCAGCTGGTGTTTTATCAGGATTAATGACGATAGCGTGATTATCGCTTTGTAATTTGTGCATGTGTGATTTGAATATTTTCAACAATTCGTTGTGCTCGTTCAATAGAGCATCCAGCTCGCTGACGATGCGTCTGGCATAAAATGAATCAAGGTTATTATAATCACAACGTGCATTCACGCGATTGGCAAGTGCGCTTCCGGAATCCTCGCCGCCCATGAAGTAAATTTGTAAAAATTTATGTGGTTCGTTTGGCATTGGCAGCAGTGAGCCCATTTTATGATAAACTTGGCCTCTGATTTTGAATGTAGAATTGTATTGTTGACCATTTGCATTAGTATTTCGAACTATTTCTGTTGCTCCGAACGATGTCATTTGAAAGCATGAATTGAATGTTCGAATTGACTTCAGGAACACGTTAGAATCTGGATCCGTGCCGATAAGTAAACCGTTCAATGGTTCAGGTGGTGTTTCAATTTCAGGTAGTTGCACTTTTCCTGACGCGCAACACATCCCAGATGGCTCATTTTTGAATTTCAGAGCATGACAATGCGGACATTCCTTGTCCATAGCACCAATTACCACTTTTGAATGAGCATAATATTCAATATCGGGCTCATACTGGAATGCTAGACGCAGGAATGAATCAGATGTAAATGCTCGATGTACCTGTTGTCGTTGTTGGTCATTTGTTCTGCGTCTATTGACTGTGAAACGGCATGATTGTCGTTGTTCTAATCTTATTACTTCATTGCGTTCAGCTCGTGTATCTTCTGACTCTTCTTGACGCAATTGCGCCATTCTGACACGTGCATCAGTATTTTGTTGCTGGATTTGTTCTTCGGTTCTTTCGGATCTTCTATTTCCCAAGCTTCGAGATTTACTTGTATTACGGCTCAAATCAGTCCCTTTGCGTTTTCTTGACATTGCTCACTGTACAAAACACACATAAATAGAATTAATGAAATTCCGCGGACCTATACGCGGCCGCGGGCGCTGGCCGATGCACTGCCGTTTTGACGTCTATGCTAACTTTTTAAATCGCCGTTCGATTTTATCGCCGGTGGCCGCCGAATTAAAGATTATTTGGCCATGTCGTTCCGCCATCAGAAAGGATTAATTACGACGTTTCAAATCGTAAATTGCATTTTTCGCAGCGGCGAGCGCGATATCCAGTAGCGGATGTTTCGGATTTTAGGCGGCCGCCATACATGTCCCCAAAGGGATGTTACGTGCTGAGCGGGTTAATGATGAAAAATGTTAAAGGTATAATTAGGGCCCGGATTTTTGCCGCAGTTTTGAAATGATTAGTTTGAATTTATGAAATTATAGCAGAATTTATGAAAATATAAGTTTTATGAAAAAAAAATTCAGACAAAAGTTGTAAAAAAATAAATTTTACGAAAAAAATTGTCTCTAAAATGGCTATTAAAAAATAGGGGTTGGTGATAAAAGGGTAAAAATTTAGGGTTGTATGTAGTTTTTAATGCGACATAATAAAAAAATAAAAAAAATAAAAAAATGACTAAAAATTAAAGAAAAATGTTAAGGGTGGACAACCCTTATCACTAAGGGGTATGAAAAATAGATGTTGGCCGATTCTCAGACCTACTCAATATGCTCACAAAATTTCATAAGAATCGGTCAAGCCGTTTCGGAGGAGTACGGGAACGAACATTGTGACACGAGAATTTTATATATAAGATATATA
>OX155961.1:3895363-3979774 GCA_944548615.1 Micropterix aruncella | reverse complement strand
TATATATATATATATATATATATATATATATATATATATATATATATATATATAATATATATATATATATATATATATATATATATATATATATATATATATATATATATATATATATATATATATATATATATATATATATATATATATATATTGGGGAAACAAGTCAATATATTAAAAAGAATAAAAAACACGACTGCCGTTACATAAAGTGAACTATTGTATTTATAATTATTCTAATTACGGGTTTTAATGAAATATTTGTGGTTTATATATTCATCCATATGCATAGATGTATACTTCCGGAAGTTACTAATCAGACCTTTCATTTGATACTAAACACGATATATTTATGTTTTTTAAATTTTATTTTATGTATTTTTTTGTCATTTTGACATTTACACAACTACTTACTTAATATTTTTGTAAATACGGGGACTATATGACACCAAATGTTGTACTGTATGATATGTTGTGATATCATAACGATTCTAACAATACTACATACTTCTAAATCGTTTAAAAGTTATGGTGGAATAAAGAAACGGAAAACATACATACATGAATTCTGAAATTGTTTGGCGGTCGTGTAAAAAATATCCTTACATATAGACGACCTGTTTGAATTATTTATAAATTTTAGTATGTTTCATAAATCTACTTAAGGGTCGGTACTATTTAAAACCCGAAAATTGTCACTGAGTTGGATCATAATATTACGAATTATAAAATTTTAAATTGTATACTGATAAGAAATAAAGGTAATGTAGTACATTCTGATTAAAGCTTTATTTTGTAACATTCCTAAATACTACAAGAATATAAGATAGTTAAGTTTTCATTAGTTCCTCAAAACTATTGAATACTTACCCGTCAACAACAGCCCTTAACAACTTCAGTTGGCAGCAAAGACGACGGGCATGCCGATGCATTTATTGACACGATTCCGGATGCTCTCAATTACTAGCTTCGCAGACTTCCGTTACTAGCCTCGTAGTCTAATCTTATAGACGGGGCAAGCATCAACATGCTATTATTATGTAAATAGGTCAGTTGCATTTGTAGCTACAAAATTATTAAAGGGTTAATTCATATTTATGACTTGTATGCTAATAAAATTAATATGAATATGGATGTGTAAAATGCGACCAAGTAATTAATGTTAGACCCTACCTACTACGGAATGAAAAGAATTAGATGATGATGATCACCAACATAGAATCTCAGGTTTTCTAAGTCAAAATCCCCCCCCCCCCCCATTCCCTCCACCGAAAGTGGCTGGGATGAGATGGTATCATCCCACTTTCATGACACTGCTTTCATTGTAAATATGAAAAACAAAGGAATTTACCGCGTAAATTTTGTAACGACTATGTTAAAACCGCCCATGTCCAGGGTAGACTGACACTGTTGTTATTCGTCATTCGTTGTTCTGCGGGTAGGCGGATGACGAGATCTATGACGAGATCTACGGATGTCGATTGACAACACTACAGTATACTCTAGACAACGGCGGCTGCAACATCGCCGAATCGTCGGGTGCTTTTATTTTATTTATACTACGTTTTATACTACGTATTTATTAGAGTTATTAGATGTACTTTCTTTCATTTTTATATTTTTTCTTTTACTCAGTAATAGTACTTTAATAAATGTGCGCACAATATAAAACTTACAAGTGACCTAGTCGAGTCTACCTTGGTACGGGCTTCGGCCTAGTTAGGCAGACTTTGTGAATTACGTTTTGGAACATTACTTACGAAAATTTATTTATTCTTATTCTTATTATTCTTATTTATCATGTGAGCAACCGCCATAGTCTTCTATTTCATACTGCTGGCATTCCACGAAAGTACTTAGTTTAGAACACGACATTTGACCCTTATACTTCTTTATTACTCTATTTAGAGTCATGGCAACGACATGAATATTGTTAACATGACAATGACACGTTGGCGAATGTTCGTGCTACAGATTAGATAACGTAAATGATAAAAAAATCAAAGAAAAAAAATACAGCCAGCTGACAGCTCGAAGTTGTCAAAATCACGTCAAAATTAAAAGGGGTGCGCAGAGTGCGCAAGCGTGGCTCGCGGCTACACTGTATTATTTATGTCAACATTGTAACTTTTTATTTTGGATTTAAATAAATTAATAAATAAAATATAAATATGATTGTCCACAGTGAATGTCACAACTCATCAGACAGAATCAAAGTACGAGTTTGGGATGAAGATAACGATCTGAAATCAAAATTGAGGCAGAAATTGACGAGAGAGTCCGATGATTTTTTGGGCCAAACCATTATTGAGGTAAGATGCTGTTTAATATTTAGTTGATTGGCCCCTACTACAACATTGTTTTGTTTGATCGATCAGGTACGAACCTTGTCCGGCGAAATGGACGTGTGGTACAATTTGGAGAAGAGGACCGACAAGTCCGCAGTCTCTGGTGCTATTCGCTTACATATCAACGTGGAGATCAAGGGAGAAGAGAAAGTAGCTCCCTACCATGTGCAAGTAAGTTCAGAAACTTTTCACATTAGGAAAGGGTGATGCGTAGGTACTCTAAGCTCTCGAAAGCAATTGACAAAGAAAAAATAAGATAGACGCGGTTGTTAGCTATAGTAACATCCAAGGATCTTGATTAATAGACGGTTTTGGAAAACTGGACCCTCTCAAAATGTGATATCACGTAAATCTGTTAATGGCGATTTTTATTATGGGGCACTCGCGATCTAGATCAATTTTAGTTGCAGTGGGCGCAAATTAAGTTACACAATACAATTTAGTTCTGCTCCATTAGGTAGGCTTTCCTACACTTGGATGCGTCTTTGCCTCTAAATTTTTAAATAATGTAAATAAGTAAAGAATATTAACTATTATGATATAGTTGTGGCAATATAAATTCATTTTAATAAATTATAATTGTTTTGAAAACCATTGATAAATAGAAAATAATCTACTAAGTAATCAAAATTGCTGATCAAAAAAAAGAGCTCAATGTCTTTAGTCATAATTATAAAGGCAATAATATGATAATCACGAAAATAGATAAGCGTATACTAAAAATATCTAAATTTAAATTAATTGTCAAATCTAACAATATAGCCGTCGTCGATAAAAATAAAAATAAAAATTACGCTGTTTGGCAAAGTTGATTATCATGAATTTTCCGTTATTTTACATTAGATAACATGACTAATAGAATTATAGTGACATGACTAATAGCTGAACGATTGAATCATTCGATGATGTGATTTATGAATACCGTTTTGATGCAAAATCATCTACGAGTATCACATATAATCAAACTGCATCAAAAGAATTGCAGATCCAAAAAGCTTTGGAGCTTGCTAAAGAGATCCAAGTCAATGAAAAAAGACCCATTTACTAACGAAAACTGCTATTTTGATAGAAACAACAATCAAAAATATATAACACGAGGTTTACAGTTTTTTCGGTGATTCGTATGCACATGTTTTGAATCATTATATAATATCGAATCATCACCACTATACATAGCATTATATTTTAGTCGAAAGTATGATGTCGATACCAAAATTCATATACCCCGTCGACTGACAACCATCTGAGCCTATCCAAAAGGGTTTGTGCTGGTTGAAGCCGCGAAACAACAAACTTAGAAATATTCCTAGGCTCGGCTAAAAAGAGTTTCAAGATTTTTAAAAAACATTTATTAAAAGTGACGACAGATTTTCCTAATATAATCCTATAACATTAATCCTAACATAATAATGATTATACACGTGCTTACGTGGCCGTGTGGCATAGTGCTTAGGTCGCCTGATCTTATATATGTTAAGATTCCGGGTTCAATTCCCGGCTAGGTCACCATTTTCCTTTAGGATAAAATTAACCGATTTTATGTTAATTCTGTCTATCGAATGTAATAAAAAAGACACAAACCTACAGTCTACATACATCCTATACGCACACATGCATGTAAACACTTCATAGTAGGGTTGTTTGTAAGAGATTGTGAGTACAGTAGAAACAAACAAACAAAAACCCATTATATTACATTTTTATTTTTAAAATAATTATGCTGAAAATAATAATTATTATATTAGTTTCCAAAAGGATTTAAGTGTATCGATTTAAATAAATGTAATTTTTATTTTAACTACAGCAATAGAATCTCTAATCCGACTTGGATTAGATCGACTTTATGCCTATAAAATCGCATAAAAAATAGTTTTCAGTTCGCGTGTTCTGAACGTTAATCCCTTGAATATGGAGCGATTGAATTAACAGTGTTTACCAAACACTTCACTATCGGCAAAGCCAACTGACAAAGGTGACGGACGAGGCTGGAAGAATCATCCCCACCAAAAGGAAGTCTCGAGGGAAGTAAAAAGATTTTACGGACAGCTACAAGGTTCCAACCCAACCTCCCACCCCTTCCAGAATTACTGACAAAATATAATATGTATGTACTAACCTGACATTACACGGAAGACATCCCAGAGATCAGTATGTTTGAGATAAAATTGCCCCTCGGGCAGCCTAAAAACAATAAAGCTCCCGGGGATTAATACTCTGTGAAAATATTATATTATGAGTCTTTTGTGAATATTATATTCTCGTAGCTCTTTGGCTTTACAGTAATCAGCCTAGTGTGTTTATATCTTATTGGATAAAGGGCTACAAGCCCAAAAAGCTTTCAGAATATCTCACAGTTTTCTTGAAATTAGATTTCCTGCAAACCCTGAAAACAAAAGGGTACCTACCCAGTTATAAGGCAAACAACAATGTTGTGCAAATGGGATTGGTAGAATCCGAAAAAGCCAGGTTGCGCGCAAAGTATTGCATCAGCATTTAATTAGTGTATGTGGATGTTCGATTTCACTGACAGATGTTGACTCCGAAGAAGAAGAAGAGCAACTTGAACGCTGCCAGTACTGCGTTTTAGTCGCTCTTCTTCTTCTTCGGAATCCGGCTCGAAGGACCAATAATTATGGTTGTTCAGCGTGTAAATAGTTAGTTAGTTAGTTAAACAACGGCGGGATCATAACCGTGAATAAATTATACTAAAATAAATGAATAGATTCTAATATGGGGGTACTTTACAGAATGAGACGAAATCGATGCCCGCAAATCCTTTTAAACATCAACACGTAATCAGATATATGGCTGTAAAACACCGACTGACCTGTGATTATGATCCTCGCCTAGCTGAAATCCCAGCACTGCTACCAGGCCTCGAACTTTCGTACTTAACGAGCCATTGAAACTCATTGCAAAATAATGATATCCGCTATTTTATTCTTATTTTTTAACAATTAAGTAGATTTACAACTTCGGTTACGAAAAATCATCGAAATCATATCAGGCAACTCATCAGGCAAAGATTGCGCCAACCTCGATCAATCCCATGCAAGCAAACTTCATTGTATTCACGTATTGTTCCAATACTTACCTCGTAAAATAATCAATCGGTCTACTTAGGTCGCGGTTATTCTCAAATTCAGTTTTACTTCTTTTTATTCACGTACAGCTATAGGTCGTCCAGCATTCATATTTCTCCGAAAACGTTGGCCGCTGTCTTCTAAATTTTATTTATCCAAATATAAACTGTCAAAGAAAGCTGTATGTCGAAGTGGCATACAGTTTTCTTTTTTTTATAACAGATACACGTTTGTTTCTGCTTAACTTAAAGGGATTCGCGGATTTTTGGTGTTTAAGCGTCGATGGATTTATTTCATTGATTGTTTTTCGAGCAAATTTGCTGATCAATTCGGTGGATTGTATATTTTTTCTATTTCACCTGGACAATAAATTGTGTGGGTGTGGAGTGAAAAAAATGCATATACAAGTAATAATAGCGTATATAATAGTATAATATTAGTAATAATCATGCATAAAATAACAAAAAAAATATGGTTTTTGTATTGGCTAGGGTTTTATTTACAAAGTATTTGTAAGTGGTCATGGAATTGCTAAATATATCAATACTATTAAAGAGGGTGTTGTAAAGCTCACAGCAGCGTGTGAGTACTTCATTTCTGGACGAATTCAATCGAAAAAGGTGAAATTGGCGCGTGGTTCTCATTGGGGGGTTAATATTAATCGCGCCCACCAGGTCAGAGCAGTCAAATATGCCATTCATTATTTCTAAAAGGCATATAGCGTCATTCACTTTGCGCTGATATGATAGACCATTTATGTTTAATAGTAGGGCCGCCTCATTGCAGTAACTTTTTGTCTTGAAATTTAAATACCGAACGTAAAGACGTCGCATTCGTAAAGAAAGACGTTAAGACCGCATTCGTCTAACTTGTAGGATACGTGCGTGGAAGCTAATACGAACGCGTGTAAACCGAGCCGTCTTTTAAAAGAGGAAGACAGTTTAAAGTTTAAAACTAGCGTAAATAAATGTAGTACCACACTCACAATATTGGCAAGACGCCACACTCTTGAGTACCTACTCATGTTAGAGTCCTATCTACGTTTTTCTTAGCAATTCCGGAAGCACATCTGGAATAGCAAATAAGAGACATTATTTATTATTCATTCGTCATGGGATTTGAAAAATGTATGGAGTGTAAAGCATATGGCAGCGGGATAAATCGTTATATCGTTAGGCTTTTAGCTTTGTTGAAATGCCGATCGTTAAACTCCCTTTAGTATGATATTTACCATAATAGGAGCGGTGTGCACAAAGGCTATTCCCAACGCATTTTATGATAGAAAGCTGAACGACTGCGAGTGCCATTTATTAAAAAGATCATTTCGTTTGGCAACGGCTCGGTTCGGTAACGAAATATCTTCTATCTGACGGCCTCCACACATGAAGCGCGAGCCTGGGTAGGACTCTGGCCTTATGGTTAGTTTCCCCTAATCAACCTTCTGGCGCTCCTGGACGGTCTGCGCACCGTGCGGCATAAGCCAATCGATTGCGCACTCTGATTAACAGTCGGGGAAGTCTGGAAGCAGTACTGTTTCCTATAGAGCGGGGGTGGTTGCGGACCTTACGGCGACTGCTCTTGAAACGACCATCGGCTACCCGATCCTGGGTGAACAGCCGGTGCAAAGGATGCCGTGGTCCGCGATAGATTCAGTATACACCGCTTCACCGCTTCGTAAGGGAGAGGACCGCGCAAGCGACCTCGAACTCGTAACCAATCGAGAGACTGGCATAATCTGGTCACAATTGGAAGTAAGGGCGTGAGTGTAAATCCGCTGGGTAACTCTCCTGGCTATCTCGCGGTTAAGGCGTTGGCCTCTTACGGGTTTGTGGCGGAGCTAGACGGTGGACTGTTTTGTCCAAGTATTCTGCGCTCACTCCAGGGAGATAGAACGACTAATCTTAAAACTTCCTGAGGTGACGGGCTCGCCCGCTGTAGTCGACAACCCTAGTTGGTGAAATATCTAACAAACTTTGTGGCAATCCCATCTGGACATCTGGACATCCCATCTGCAATCCCACCTCAGTGATCGCATTTGCGTCCTCTTATATTTAAATGTTTTACTATGACATCGGCAGTCGCTTTATTCATTAGGAATACTTGATTTAAACTTGCGATATAAAAGTGTACTCTGGGGTGGGCGCTAATCGGCCTTATTGCAGTTAGGCCACTATTCGTTTAGGGTCGGTCAAACTCACGGGTCAACACTCATCCGGCGGCCTCCACGCATAAGTGCGAGCCCGGGTAGGACTCTGGCCTGCGGACCCGTCTCCCCTGGGAGTCATACTTCGGGCACTTCTGGACGGTTTGCGCACCTTGCGGCGTCAACTAATTGATTGTGCATTCCGACTAACAGCCGGAGGAGTCTGGAAACAGTATTCTTTCCTATAGAGCGGGGGTAGTTGTTAGGCTTACGGCAACTGGCCTTGTAACGACCAATCGGCTACCCGATACCGGGTGAACAGCCGGATAACGGATGCCGTCGCGTCGTCCGTGATAGATTCGAAAGACACCGTATCACCATTACGTAAGGGAGAGGACCGCGCAAGCGACCTCGAACCTATAACCAGTCGGGAGACCGGAGTAATCTGGTTGCAACTGGAAGTGAGGGCGCGAGTGTCGGGCCGCTTTTTTTATTAACCTGGTTATCTCGCGGTAAGGCATTGGCGTCTTACGGGTGAGTGGCGTAACTAGACAGTGCACTGTTGTTGTCGCAAGTCTTCTACGCTCACCTCACGGGAGATAGAACGATCTATTATCGTTAAAAAATCCTTAGGTGACGGGTTCGCCCGTTGTAGTTGACAGGTCTAGTTGTACTCTGGGGTGGTTTTGTATTCTGGGGGTGGACAGTGGTTTTGCAACCTTTTCCTGGAGACGGCACACTTTTAGTCGAGTAGAGTCACTCAGGCACACGGGCGGGTCCAGGGGTCGCGTCGGGTAGAGAACCCCATTAGCGCCGCTGATGTTTTTTTTTTAAATACTGCCTATTTTATACATCAATATTGCACCTGAAACCTTGTTTAAATACATAATCCAAATATCAGTTTCATAAAATAAGGTCCATCAAATTTTAACAGAAGGTAGGTATTTAACTAGAAATTAATCCTGGACTTTAAAATGTTTTGCTAAAACCGCAAACTAAGTATACCAAATTGTAAAAAGGAAATTATGTAGGAATAACAACGATACAAAATTATGCTTTAATTGCCGATTACAGCATAAAAGCTGTATTATATATACCTATATATTATGACAAAATAAAATTAATGAAAGGTTTAACAAGAAAACTAAATATGACTGATTTTCAATCCCCGCAAGACCATAAAATTGGTCTCACCGGAAACTAATTTAAAGGTACATTTTTTAGTAAACAAATGATATATGTAACTATAATATATACCAAACGTATTAGAACAGTATTAAAATAATTTAATAATCAGCCTTATAGACACCGTTTTGGAGTCTTCCTTGTATTATACAAGGTATCCATTATGAACATTATGAACACCTTGTGTAATTTAACCTCGTATAATGGAACAAGAAAATGTTGCCATTATTAATTGTTCCTTTCTACAGAATTAATTTATCGAGAAAATTTAATTTATCTTATCTAGAATTAATAATTGTAATTGTTCTATCAGCGAAGAATGTGTATTTCGGATGCCTTTTGAATCTGGGCAAGCCAAGAGTGGACTGTAATGATATATGTAAAACGCACCCTTGTTCGATGTCTACAGCACTTATTTAGCCAGGTTTGTCCTCGGCAGCGAAGGCAATTAAAAGGAAATATTTATTTTTCAAACTCGTGTATATTATCAAAAAGACTTATTAATTATTAATACTTGAGGGCTCATTGCCCTATGTGAGCGCGCGTATACATTTATAGCTCGCGTTGTCGTGGCATTATAACACCCGACAATGCCCGCACGTCTTTAGATCTCTTTTGCAACTGACCCAACATGGCGTCCTTCGCTTTTATTACACTGTTTACTCAAAGAAACCGTCCCGCCCCTTAAGCGTCATTTCTATGCTTTTAACCCACTGAAAAGGCACTAGCCTTGGCGGGTAACTGTGACATGTAATTTGTATCTTTTTTATGAATAAAGACTACTGCCAAGTAACAGTAATTTTTCTGCGCATTCCTATTTTGCACATGCATACTTGCATTTAAATTATTAAAACGCCTTAATAAATCCATTACGAAATCCATCCTTATAAAGCAAGTTTCATTTCTGAGTAAATCAATAAATGTAAAAGTTGCGTTTCCTTACCTGATACAGAATAATTTAAAAACCTGGCAGCACACCAGGAGTATACTCGCGGCACACCATTGTGCCACGGCACATCGGTTGAAAACCACTGGTCTAGGAGTTCAGCAAGACCTCGGATCAATTATTTAGGAACTGGCCTAGGAATAATCTCAATATACACGCCTATAAATGCAACCATTTGCCATTTAAGCGTGAAAATAACCCGATATATTTTAAATATCGATTTTGTGGCGGTGTTGTAACGAAACTAACAAGTGTCCGTAATTTAGTAGATATCCTAAACATTAAGCTTTCTTACGACGAGCATACGAGACAAGGCTTTTAAAGTATTTGCGTTCGCTAGAAGATTATGTGAGCCTTTATCCTCGCTTGTTTTAAATTTACAATGCATATATGAGGAGTGTTGGAGTACGCCGCAGTAATTTGGAATCCGCAGAATATCACGTATAAAATTTAAGACAAATTCAAATATCTTCTCAAATATTTGGCTTATGACGACTTGAACAACTGCGATAAACAGCTAAATACGAGGACATGTCATCACTGGAAGATCGGCGTATCATTTTGGACATAATATTTCCACGTGTCATAATTATTGTAAAACGGACATATTGAGTTGTCAACTACAACGAGCGAGCCCGTCACCACAGGACATTTTAACGATTAGTCATTCTATCGACCTGCAGTGAGCGTAGAAGACTTTGGACATAACAAATCCGACGTCTAGCTACGCCACAACCCGTAAGAGACCAACTCCTTACCGCGAGAAAGCCTGGAATGACTTCCCGGACGCTTGAGAAACTCGCGCCCTTACTTCCAATTGTGACCAGATTTCTCCGGTCTCTCGATTGGTTCCGAGTTCGAGGTCGCTTGCGCGGTCCTCTCCCTTACGAAGCGGTGAAACGGTGTACACCGAATCTATCGCGGACCAAGGCGTCCTTTGCCCGGCTCTGAACCGGGATCGGATGGCCAATGGTCATTTCAAGAGCAGTCGCCGTAAGGTACCCAACCACCCCCGCTCTATAGGAAACAATACAGTTTCCAGACTCCCCCGACTGTTAGTCGGAGTTTTTACGGCGACTGCTCTTTATCTAAATTGTCCAAATGTCAAGTTAGTGACTGTCTGAATATTCCAATGTCCAAATATCAATAAATAAACATAAATACATCGTACATAGTGTCGAACGAAATGTCTGATAAGAGTTTACTCCGGAAATGTATATGTATCTATATGGATAAATATATAAACCACAAATATTTCACCAAAGAACTGTAATAAAAATAATTATAAATGCAATAGTTTACTTTCTGTAAAGGTAGTCGTTTTTTAACTTTTTTTTATATATTTACTATCTTTAAATTGTTTTAACGTAAATCCATAGCGTACACATTCTGAACGTCAGTAGGCAATGTTCGATCAGTGCTATTCACGACGTTTGAATACTTTAGTCATTTTGTCCTGATATTGATATATCATATTTAGTTGATTCTCCGCAAAGTACAGTGTGTGTATAAAATGTTGGCTAAACTCTATATTAGTTTTAAACTATGCCATGTAAAACTAAGAGTCAAACTATAAAGTTGCTTCTAAACTATTGTCGCCTTATGCATGCCCCTGGTACTCATGGGAAGTGTGATAAATAATTTTGAATGTGGCTTTGCTAAATTACAGATTTAATACTCGAAGCTACAATTATACATGTCATAATTTATAACTCAAGTTGTGAGGGGCAGTGCGACCGCACCGGGCGCCGTTTTAGAGGGGCGCCGAAATTCCCATGGCTGCTCTAAAACCTATAGAATTAGTCCATTCCCGAGGATAGGAAACCTTATGCCATTGCGAAGCCATAGATGAAACGACAACAGATCCAGTTTCCCAAACGTCCTGTTGAATCGCCGTAGGGCGTTTAGCCTCTGTCGGGCATGTTGGCATAGCTAGATACTAGATTTTTATTGTCTCTAAGTCTCCTACGCTCGTCCCACGGCTGAAAGAACGATTACATATCGTTATACCAGCCTGGCGTGACGGGTTCACTGAAACTGAATAGTTCCCTGCACTTGGCAGCTTCACCACAAAGCTAGTTTGCTTTGTGGTGGCACTCATGGTCTAGCTCACCTTACGAGTTTACTTAAAATAAACAATTGCTATCGAATAAAACCTATTTTCGTATTTTATCAAAATATATGTAAATTATAATCGCGAAAAAAATACAAAACCAATGTTTATCTGTATATTTCTCATATCACGGCTAAACGATTGCATAAAAGGGCTCTAGCTCTCGAGTATTCTATACTGTTAAGATGTGTATCTTAACAGTAACAGCTGTTAAGATGTGTATCTCCGATGTTTTGTTTTTGTGGATAACCTTTAAAATCGCTATCTGCGCCTTAATTACAGGGTAAAATCTTCTGCGTGTGCAATCTCCCTATAAAAAATACCTTTTAATAGTACATTATTACATTATCACAAGCGCCAAATGCGTCTGCTTTTATACATTTCTTGATTAAACGCTCTTCAGAAGTTTGAAGGCATGATTCTTGTTCTTGATTTTCCCCATCAGACCGCTAGAGTGGTCGTTCCACTTTAGTCTGTCGTCAAACGTCAGTCCTAAGTTTTGTATCGTCCTAACTTTCTCTATATGCTGGCAGTTATATGTCATTTCGTAGTTGTGTAAATACCCTATTTAGTTTGTTTTAATACGTATGTGCTCTTTAAATGCTGTATTTTGAGGTCTTGTAAATTCGAGATGATCTTATTTCTAAAATTAAAGTGTAATTTTTTCATTTATTCAAGAAAATTCTAAAAGTTTTTAAACAGAAAGATTTTGCGTCACTCCTTACTCTTCCAAGGAAGACCACCAATTTTATATGATATATATATAACATAATTTCATAAAACATATGTTTTATAATAGTTTAAAAAGGTGTGATCAAAATGGTATTGAAATTGTTTTAGAAAAAAAACTGAAAACTCGACAATTTTATTAAATAACAAAAATAATTAAAAATAATTATAAAATAAATCCAACATGAAATCGAAGACTATCGCGGTAGTTTGACATTATAAATAGGATAGAAAACGAATTTACTGCGGGAAATTTGTAGCACCCGACGTTTCGGTGACGTTGCAGCCGCCGTTGTCCTCACTGAGTCTACCTTGGAAAACGGCGGCTGCAACGTCACCGAAACGTCGGGTGCTACAAATTTCACGCGGTAAATTCGTTTTCTATCCTATTTATAATATAAATCCAAATACAAAATATTTCGTATTAAAAATGAAAATCTGAATTCACTGCTTTATAGGTAATGTATATAGTCAGAGATATGAGGGTATGTAAATTCTATGTATATAAATGCGTTGTTATTTTTTAAAATGTTATGAGGGTACATTTAGTTTCGGTTCCTCCTATACTAATTAATCACTGAATGAAGTATTTTTAAGAACTACCTGTGTTACTCTGAAATATCGAAGTGTTTTCCTAAAATATTCATTAGTCTCGGAGCAAGGTAATGTTGTCCAAACTATGTAAATCTTCTGGGCAAACAAATTGAGTTATTGAGTTACCCGTGCCGATCTTGTGTTCTTAGCAGGGAACAAAGTCTTTTCTTGCGCGCGATTGAAATTTAAAGCTGCTTTTAAACAATACAGCAGCCTAATACCTTGTATTTTCGGTTGGAGAAACAACTCATTAGCCATCAGTCAATTTAATTGTCCATATTATAGTACATTATAAGCTTTGTGACTGCCTATCACGATGTCATCAGTCTCAACTTCTCTTACGCTTTTGCACTCTTTTTAACCGACTTCAAAAAATGGAGGAGATTATCAATTCGGTTGTTTTATTTTTTATATTTGTTACCACAGAACTTTGGAAAATTATTTTTTATTTGTTACGACAAGCTTCCAGATTGGTCCCATTTTTATCAAAATCCTGTTCTGATTATGGGATCCATAAGGAATCGAGGTAACTCCTCAAATATTATCATATGAAGTTGAAAAGGTTCAGTTTCGATGAGAATGCATTTTTTATGGTAAGCATGAACTGATTCTACACCAAGATTAGCTCCCGACGAGGGGACTCCTCAACGGTGAATAGCACAGACACAAAATTTTGAAAACGCTTTCAGTTATGATAGCGCGTTCTAAGTTTTACCATGACATGGCTGCTGCACTCATGGTTGGCTCCCGACGAGGGGGCTCCTCAACGGTCAATAGCACAAACACGAAATTTTGTTTACGCATTCAATTACGATACCCCGTTTTAAGTTTCACCGTGACTTGGCTGCTGAACTTATAAAAAAAAATGAAGACGGTTTTTTTTTTTTAAAAAATGTCTATTATAATAGTGAATATTGTAATACATTATTAGCTTTGTGGCTGCCTATCACGCTGTGATCTGGCTCGACTTCTCTTACGCTTTTGCACTCTTTTTTCCATTTTGTCGGGTGATTGATGGTCTCTCTTGGGTATGTTGAAACCATGCATTACTATTATTACATCACCGCCGAAAATAAGCTAGGTGGCTACGACAACAGTGCAAATATTGTATTCATCTAGCCACTTCCCTCATCCAGGATTAATCGTTGCAAGTGTTTCCTTGTCGCGGCGGTCGCTTCAAATCCTGGCACTTTAATTAAAGCAAGTGGTTTTTAAAATCTCCCTTCGAGCAAGAGGCCATTTCTTAAATTGAGCGTTTTCCTCGAAAGCGCTGAGGCCACTGCATACTAGCTCGGTTAATATGAGTTCCTACAACAAGTACGACGTTGCTTTAGGCGAGTAATTAATTGTGCCGGCGGATTATCGGCCGCTAATTTGCATAAGTGCTTTCGGCTCATTAATTTTGCAAGGTTTATGAGGTACTTATCTCGTTTTAGTGGGCACTTTGAATGATCACACGGAAGCATATCGGGTTTAAAGGACATACCTAAGGCAATACGATACATTTTTCTATCAATTTTGGATAAAATAATTTTGGTAGATTTAACCAATCTAAAAGATAATATATTGTCTTCGTCACAAAAGATATTAACTAATGCATTGACATATACCTATATAAATAATGTAAATATATATGCTAAATAAATGTTCTGACATATATACCTGTATATAGCTTGCTTTCTTTAATATAGAAATGTCTCCTACACCCATATCCTAACTTGCCCTTATATCCCAATCCTCCTTTCGATATTGAGTTGTTCCCATTCCTCCCTTTTTTACACGACTGTAATGTGTCCAGCGTTCATCTATGTATGTTTTCCGTTTATTTATTCCACCATAACTTCTAAACGCTTAAACCGATGTAGAAGTGTGCAGTAGTGTTAGAATCGTAATGTCATCCGGAGTATCATAGAAGTACATTAACTGGCCAAAAAAGTAAGTAGTTGTATAAACGTCCAAATGTCCAAATGTCAATTAATACGTATCGTATTGAAGAGACAGATTGTGAAAAATATGTACATGGTTTGATTACAACATCAGTTAAGAAATCTTCTATTTTATAATATGATGTTTAAGCAATGGGTTTTTGATACCAGAATTAATTGAACCTGGTAGTAAGGTTTAAATTTTCTCTAGGATTTCTGTTATAAAAGTGTATACACTGTCCCATAAAAGAGAGCCGTAATTTACATAGTTTGAGCTTGTAAATAAAACAAATTTCTATTTCTGTTAATTACATAGTTGCAGTTACTTCCTTTTGAGATTTTTGGTAAAATTTTAGGGTTTTGGGCACATGCTACATTTACATACATAATTAAGAAGCAAAACAGACTATCCATTTCTTTGAAATGTTCTCGCAGTGTATCCTTGAAACCTAGTCATTATAACGACCTAATTGCCCTCTTATGCAGTGCACAGTTAGATTCCACATCAGCAACCTTTCCTAATAGTAGTATACCCTAAACCATTATGAATAAACCATGCAAATAGTTGAAATCGACTAGTCGCTCTATTTTTACGTCAGTCAGATATCTGATTTTATTAACAGCAAAGCTGCAGAGCAAGCATAGCAGCTATCATTGATATAATGTATCAAATACATACATAGGCGTTTTTTTAAACCAATTTTAGACAAAAAAAATTAATAGAAAAAATATTGTTCCACTTTTAAGAATTGCTTGTCAGTCGCTGTAACGAATTCTCCGCGATTTTTACTATATTTATTTTTTTACAATTATTGTTTTGCCCGTGAAATAATATAATACTTTATAAAAGTATTAATTAGTCGAACATAATTGATGTATAACCTTATATATAAATTGTCAGTGGAACAAATAGTGGAACGAAAAGTCAGTGAAACAAATAGTTTTAAAAATCTATCTCAAATTGGTGCACTTAAAAAAATCGGCCATATACCTACAAGCTCATTTTATAGGTTAATGTGTGTAAATAAAAATTTAAATGGAGCCTATATTTTTTTATTCTAACCCTAACTGTAGTAGTTCTATTTTTTATTAAGTACTTTTCCTTCACTGCGATTATTCTTGTGATGTTATAACGGGTCGCAAATAATTCCACGATGCGCCTACGTGATATTCGCTGTTTCAAACTCAAGCTTGTTTAGCGAGTCGCCCCGTACGCCTTGCTTCAGGAAGCTACAAATAGAACCCACGATGCTGCCGCCAACTGTCAATCTTCCACGGCACTCTTCAGTTAAAGCATATACTACATAGGTAGGTATATACCTACCTATAGTCACACTCTACACTCGAGAGCAATGAATTCCGGTCATCAACATAAACCCAAATATCTCGGAAATTGAGAGTGCTACCTTTTTTAAAATAAAAAGCATTTAATGGACTATTTAATACCACTCAAATCAATTAATACAACCTGTCGGTTGCTGTAAAATAATGCCACCAAATAGGCTAAAATCCAACTACGAATTCATTGCGTTTGTTATTGCTTTTGTTTTCCGCCCTGTCACAAAAACCGTTCTTAGTATTCAATTTACGTTAATAATGTTGTATTTATGTCACTTACACCCAATCTTTGTTTCCGAGATATTAGGGTTTTTCTTGGTCATGGCGATCGGTTGACCAATTTTCATGGCGATTGGCTGAACGGTATAAAGTTAAGGCCTCGCCAAACAGAACGCGTGCCCAGCGTCGCGTTAAGCGTAACTAGCGTCGCGTTTTAACGTCGCGTACTTTAGATGTCACACTGAAATCGACTAGATACTGACGCACACAGAGCGTACCGCAGATCGATAACAGTCTTTGGAAAGTTTCTTTGTTGTTGAGATGTCAAGAGATTCGAGTGATTCAGATGTGGAAGAATTATTACTTTTGTTCGCTTTATCATGATCGCGGATAAAAAGAGTATGGGTACACGACATTAATAAAAGGAGAAAGGAATTAGGAGAATATCACTGTTTGTGTCGGACCTTTCATCACATGAAGATCGTTTTTTATATACTTTCGTTTGTCGCAAGATTTATTCGAAGAATTACATGAAATTCTTGAAAAATTTGTAACTCATTTTAATAATCAATAAACAGACTGATAAATTACTTAACAGTCATATTCATTTTATTTCCAATTTTGACTTTATGGCCATGTTTTATTATGAATTATCATTCGTATTATATAGGCAGGGGTGTCTCCGAACATATTGTATCAGTTTTTCAGTCATAATGCTCGTATTTTCACGCGTACGTCGGACGCTTTCAAGAAATTTGTAAACAAATACAACGCCCGGCGTCAAAGTGTTCTAGCGCGACGTCAGAGCGCCGCGTACTGCCAGCGCCCGCGCTCTGTTTGACAGTATAATACCGTTAGGGGCTCACTAGACGATCAAGCATGCTTGTCAAGCCTCGCGTCGCGGGCTGGGAGGGGATCGTAAACCGCAGGATTTATGCATTTTTTTATTTTATATTTACCACAAATGCCTAATTTTGAAGTTTATACCAGAGAGTCATGTTAATTAGACGTAATTGATTGATGAATGACGTGACTCCCTGGTATAAAACTATAAAATTAGGTATTTTTAGTAAACATTTAAAAAAATATTTGCATATTTCCTGCGGTTTACGATCCCTTCCCAGCCCGCGACGCGATGCTTGATAAGCATGCTTGATTGTCTAGAGAGCCCCTTACAGTACAACACAACTCGGCGTTAAACACGGCGTCAGGATTTACGCTGTAGCGCTCTGACGCGAGCTAAATACGAGTTCTGTTTGGTGTGCTGCAGCGCCATTTAGTGGCGATTATAATAAAGTAGATAGCGCTAAAATATTATCGTGCTCAAATTTCTATATTTATACCAACTTTCATGACGATCGGTCGAACGGTATAGAGGTTGATGTGCTGCAGAGCCATCTAGTGGCAAGCTAGTTGGATTTTTCGATTGCATTCATATTAAGCTCTAGCAATATTGCCCGGCGCTCATGGTTTTCTGTCTCCTTGAGCGGTCTACGCACCAACGAGAGGGTCGAATAAGGAGATATTTTTTTTAAATCATCTTTAGCGATAATAACCATGGTTCTTCTTATTCTGTATCATCTCCGCACGTTTACGGTAACCCTACCTAATCCCGGGGTGGGGAGGCTGGGGTATAGGGGTGTGGGGACTCCGGCAGAAACCCACCGATCCAATTTTACTCAGCGTCTTTCGCGCCGAGCGTATATCCAATTGTGAGCATTTCACGCTAGAGCTACTTTCCCCTATGTACCCTGCATAATCTCCTCCACAATCTTGACAGTATTTGATACGGAGAACGAAGCATTTGTCATTCTCTTAAAACATTCGCCTAAGTATACCTATATTTGCTATGTACAAAATAAGCAGCCAGGGTAATTATCGGTTTTAATTACAAACTGTACCCGCGGCTGCGCCCGTGTCAAAGTCACTGTGTTATTGAAGTTGTGTTTTGTTTATTATTTTTTCTGCTGATGTATAGCACATTGCTTGCTGGAGGACATCCCTCTAGACCAGCGGTTCTCAAACTTTTTAAATATTTCTGTGTTATGTAATCGTTAAATGTAAATAACAATTTTAATTGGATGAATGCATGTGATATGCTTGAACTAGATCCTCATTATTTATTCAATTTAACAACGCATTTACAATGCATATGTATCACTAATATTCCTGTCTATTTAATTATTTATATTATAAAATGTTTGGCTATGTTTGGCTTCTATATGTTTGGCTTTGTTTTGGCCAGTGCAACTCTCATGTCATTTGTCGCGTATAATCTATTCCGAGATTTTGTGTCCATAATAAGTACTCGTAGTGTAGAAAAAGCCGGTTCACACTCATATGTAGTTGTGAATGGAATCAGAACTCCTATAGCCATCTTTGCAACATCAGGATAGGACTGTGCCATTTCATACTAAAAATCACTACAACAAGATTCACTGAAAACATGGTTTGCACCCCTATCATGTAAGAAATCGTTAAACAGTTCCTGAATTCAATTCAATTCAACACTCCGAAGACAGATCACTAATGAAACTTTAAATGGGCTACTGATAAAACTATGGTATAAAGTCTCGTAGATCAGGAAAATAGTAAGATTTTTTTTGCTAAGAACGAATACATGCTGTTTCATCACATCAATGATATAAATAAATATGAGTTCGCTTTTTGCGGTCCTACCGAAACCGCATCGCGGTCCCCTCAGGGACCGCCGACCCCACTTTGAGACTCACTGCTCTAGTCTTTTATGAGAAAACATGACCTGCCGTATACTAAATTGTTGATTGGAGCGTAAGTAATATCACTGATTATATACGATGTTAAAGTGGTCCATCAATTGAGTTCCTATGCAACAACGTAGTAAACGATAAATATATACTGCTGTGAATATTTTCACTATTACATAAGTCATACGTACATAATATAACAAGTAAATATATTTAAAAAATAAAAAACACGACTGCCGTTACAGAAAGTAAACTATTGTATATACATAATGGGCTCGATTGCGTTTCTTTGTGAACTACAATCGGAACTTAGTCCGTGTGAACGAGACAGGGCAGTAGGCTAGAGCGGAATGTGAAATGAACGGTTATCAATTTTTCGCATTAAAACAACCCACCAAAGATGATGCATCTGAATTTAAGGCTGCAAGAAATGTGTTCAAATTTATTCGGATGAGTATAATTTCGAAAGGTAGTTCATGTTCCGCTCTAACGTATTGCTCTATCTCGTTCGCTTGAACTAAATTTAGTTTTAGTTCACAAAGAAACGCAATCGGGCCCATTGTATACATAATTATTTTTGTTACGGGTTTTAATGAAATATGTGTGGTTTATGTATTTATCCATGTGCATATATGTATATTTCCAAAATGTACGCAATCAAACCGTTCATTTGACACTAAACACGATATATTAATGTTAATTTATTGACATTTGGACATTTGGACAGAATTTTTTGACATTTCGACAGTTTAGATACCACATAACACTCGGGATGACATAGTGATTCTAACAATATCACACACTTTTAAATCGGTCCAAGCGTTTAGATGTTATATTGGAACAAAAAAACATAGTTTCATCATTATTACATACCGGATTTTTTCCGGGTGATACTGCTTAGTTATAAGGCCTCGCCAAACAGAACGCTTACTTAGCGCCGCGTTAAGCGTAACTAGCGTCGCGTTTTAACGTCGCGTTCTTTAGATGCCACACTGAAATCGACTAGATATTGACGCACACAGAGCGTACCGCAGATAGATAAAAGTCTTTGGAAAGTTTCTTTGTTGTTGAGATGTCAAGTGATTCAAGTGATTCAGATGTGGAGGAAGAATTATTACTTTTGTTCGATTTATCACGATCGCAGATAAAAAGAGTATGGGTGCAGGACCTTAATAAAAAGAGAAAGGAATTAGGAGAATATTTATCGGGAGCTTTCATCACATGAAGATCGTTTTTTTATATACTTTTGTATGTCGCAAGATTTATTCGAAGAATTACATGAAATTCGTGAAAAAATTGTAACTTATTTTAATAATTAATAAACAGACGAATTTCAATACCCACACGGCGATTAATATTAAAGACGCTGGTTTCTCCTTATATGAGAGTAAGGCCAAGGGGCCGCGGCACGTACCCTTCTAAATTGGTTCAAGCGTTTAGATGTTATGGGGGAATAAAGAAACGAAAAACATACATAGATGAATCCTGACAACATAACACCCCTTTTTTGGGCAGTCGTGTAAAAAACAGACTTGCTTACAGTTTGATTTATTGTTACATACTGAAAAGTTTTCTTTGCAATCCATGAAAAAGACTGCAATTCCTGCAAACTCGCACGTTTTCAGTATTTTTATTTTGTTTGTAATTTGCAAACCGCTAAATATATACAGGGTATTCAAGACTTTTATTTTTATATGTACAACGGGTGATTCTGTGTATCAAACTAAACAAGTGAAACAAAAAGAAATAGGATTTTTGAAACCAGTTTTTTTTTCACGTTAGGAGTTTTTTATTTACTGCAGAATTTTCCTTGTTTGGCCTTATATTGTAGCAATTTAAATATTTCAAAATATATAAAGTAACATAAACTTTTTAGTGGAAGCTAGCCTTCTGATATATTTAACGTTTTCACGCCCTGCGAGGCGGCGAAAGCGGCTTCTTTTTGCGACTTTCTCACCCGGAAATTTGGTAAAAATACAATTTCCTTGCAATACGTGTGAAGCCAGAAGGTCGCCACCCTTTCTTTCCCTTGTATTGACGTTTCCGCGGATGGTTTAGTCTGGCAGGAGATAGACGACAAATTCTATTGACGATTCGCCTAGGTTCCTCGACTCAAAAATATTTCGATGGAATATCGGCTAACTACGCCGATTTCGAAAAAAATATTAAATAGAGTTAGATGATATTATTGAAACTTTATACTAGTGTTAAATAACTAAATACTTGGTCGTCTAGAAATAGACTCTGTGACCCAACGGCGAGAAATAGACTCTCTGCCATTTTTGTTCAAAACATCGTTTGTAGAGAAATATGCAATCCAAAAATCTGAAATAATGTGGGAACTTGTGAATAGTGATGATCAACAAAGTCGTTAGTATAAAACAACTTTTATAATCGCAGAACAAAAATATCGATATTTATAAATTCACAGAGTGTAAGGGGAAAACCTCAAAATTTGGCGGTGTAGAGGTTTTGCAAAAAAATAAAAACATTAACGTCAAATAATGGGAAATCCTTTAGGTTTTTATACTCCTGCTTTAAATACCTTTTTTTTATTTAAAAATTGTTAAGAAATCTAGAATTAATGAGGACTGAAGTTCCGTAGAATTTTAGATTTTCTTGCAACTTACAGAAACAACAATTTTAAATAGCGTATATACCTCTCAATTTTATATTCTTCAAATTAAATTAATATTTTTTCTTATACTACTCTATTTTAGCTAAATTTTGAATTACTCAAACACTTTCCGCAACCCTGGCTTCTTTCGCGAATATGATAGTTATTGATTATCATGATGACGTTCTTTATCAGTTGACTCAATTGTTTCCGGAATTTTAAAATTGATATTATCTGCGTAAGAGTAGTTTTTAGTAAAAATGGCAGAACCCCAATGCAATAAGCTCCGATTTTTTTCTCTTATAAAAACAAATTGTATTTGCAGTGCACTAACAAAAATCAGCAATATTCTAGTATCATCTGAATAGACAGAGGTTGAATTCTGATGAAAATATTACGAGTCTGTTTGTGAACATTATTTTTCACATAGCCATCTTTCGTTACAGTAATCAGCCTAGTATATTTCTATAATTATTGCATAAAAAACTACATGCGCAGAAGCTTTAAGAAGGTCTCATAATAACCTTGAAATTAGATTTCCTGCATCGCCTGAAATCTAAACTGAATTTTCCCATTGCAGTTATAAGATACAGATCTAAATGGAAGTCAGGCAAATATCAATGTTGTGTAAATTTCATCATTATGTTTCTTTCTGTGTCTTTCAGTATACGTGCCTTCATGAGAATCTATTCCATTATCTTTGTGAGGATGCAGGTGGTGCGGTCTCCCTGCCAACAGCAAGAGGTGATGATGCGTGGAAGGTGTACTTTGATGAGTCACCAGAAGAAATTGTGGACGAATTCGCTATGAGATATGGCATCGAGTCCATATACCAGGCAATGACGTGAGTATGATGTTTTTTTAAAACTACTTTATTTCTTGTAAAAATACACCTGCCAATAGATAGATAGGAAGTATTTTGGACTATTATATTAGGTCGGAAGCCGACGTCTGGAATTATGTCACTGCTGTAGAAACTATGTGTATTCTGTAAGCTAAAACCAGTTAATCGTTTTTTTACTAATCTGACTACTGTAGAAACCAACTCACAAACAAATATACAAACAAGACTGTCGAAAGCTTATTAATTGAAATATCGCTTTTAATCGTCTTATTATTGCGTCTTATTATTGCGCTGGCTTGGGCATCGTTATGATTTTTTTTTCAATCGCTAGACCAGATGTGCATATCAATAAATCGATGCCGAAAAAATAATACTAATCGATACCAATCGATGCAGAAAAAAAAGCATTTTTATATAAAAAAAATCTCGAAGTCGTCAAAAAATTAATGAACCCCATTTTTCGCTATAGTCATATGCGCCTGCAAAAGTCCATAAGTGACATTTCACTATTGGCGATTTCATAAAAGTGTTTCAGAAAAAACTCCCTTAAGACCACGGAGTTTTTGCATTAATAATCTTATCGTAGCTTCTTGATACGGAGTTTGCCACTAGCAACGCGAACGACTGCTTCCCGACCGCCATTTCAACTGTCGCTTGCCGTTTGCATTTAAATTTTACTTCTATTTAATTTTTATTGGATATCATTTAATTATGTTTCCAATAATTTATTTACCTTCGTTTACCGTTATTTCAATTATTCGTTTGCATACTTAAATTTGCATTGAATCTCGCTATTCAAGTTAAAGTAATTTTATATTATAATATGAATTCATTAAAATTAACCTTTGTGACTGTTAATACAAAATGTTAATATTATTTATGTATATAATTTTAAATGTAACTAAAATATACGGACTTTTTGGGCCATTCATTTAACACTTCTTGACAATTCTTCTTCAATACCTAAGACATATTATTACCCCATTTAATAAATAATATTAAATTAAACTCAAATAAGGTATAGTTACATATTTTTAACACGCTTTTATTAGGTCGACCTGTATGTAACTATGTAATGGAATCTAAGGTAACTAATTTAACCATCTTCCAAGGATCGTAGCATCATGAAAATTGGCAGCTGTATGTAGTTCTGATGACAATACAATAATATGGTACTGTCGAATTGATCCGATGATGGAGTCGGAAGATATGAACTGGAACTTCATGATGGAACATCGTATCATGGCTGTGTTTGAACTTGTTAGAAAAGTCTTGGAATGAACTTTGACCACGATTAGGTTTCAAGGTCTGATGATGTGGTCATTGCGGGCATTTATAAAAGCTTGTTTTTAGTGTTTTTTTTAAACTAATAATTATTTGAGTTGACGTCGATGCTAGAAAAGTGTTTTGTTATTATTGTTAACTTATTATTATTTTAACATGTCACCCAATTTCTACATATCTTTCATTTGAAATTTAAAAAAAACTTTAACACGCCCTAACTCGAAACAATGATTTCAGACTTAGCGAGTTTTTCCACTCGCCCTATGCAAATTTAAATTTTGAAAATCTTGTGTTTTTAAAGTAAACACAAAAGTTTTACCTTTTACTGTAAAATTTATTCAAATTGTTAGCTTTTGCAATAAGGCTTGCAGTTAGAGCTATATAGGAGATGAAGGAATTGTTATTTTACTCATTCGTCCATGTTTATATTAATGCTTTTTGATATGGCCAGACGTACCTTTTATGATTGCTGCAAAAAGGTCAGAAATAATAATGAAATATTTATATTTCTGCGGAAAGGGTTCCAGCCGCGATTGAAAAAGTTTGGAATACTCATACCAAAACGAGCTCTGTTTACAGTAATCTTATGGAATATAGAAGAAAACGAAATTTAAAAACACATTTCTACAGAAGTGACTAGCATTACCTTTCTGCAGTTAGCTGTTCGTGTGTATATATAACATTCCACTGTTTTGATGTTGTTCTTTGTATTTTTAGGCATTTTCACTGTTTATCAACAAAATATCTCTGTGCGGGAGTACCGGCGGTTATGTCAACTCTACTTGCAAACATCAACGCTTACTATGCCCATACAACGGCATCGTCTGCCGTATCGGCTAGTGACCGCTTCGCAGCCTCAAATTTTGGGGTAAGATATTTTTTATAATTTTATTACAATGGCTGTAATGGAGACAAGTGGGCGGACCATCGTTAGTTCGTTAATTATCCGTTCAGATACATTCAAAATATTCTTCGTCATCTTAAGTGCCATACCCTTTAACTGGTGTTTGTGATCATAGAGTCAATCCTTACATTGTTGCAAACTGCAGCAATGTGTATTTCTTCTGGAATCATTCCATACTACTGTCATAGGTTTTCCTGGTATTATTATAGTTCTAGTTTTTTTTTACCCATGGAGCCACCAAATGGCTCCATGGGTAAAAAAAAGGATTCCTACTCGAGTCATTCAGTTCTTTACATTTTTTACATTACAATAAACCAAATATGTAGACAGTGGATACCAATTACAAAATTACATATTTTACATACGTATCATCTTTTCTACAACCCCTGGTTTCGGGGTCATCGACTATCCCCGGTGTGCGTGTATGCTTTTTAAGTCGGCAGTGTTCAGTGAGCAGTGTTCCCAATGTCTTCCTCAAGCTATCCCTGGAAATTTTCAGGCAATAACTACTCAATCTTTGTTAGGGTTTCCTAATGACCCGCGTTGACTCTCGAATGGCTCCCTTCCTGTGCTTCGACTTCTTGGTTCAGTCACGAAAGGCGGTCATTGTGTACCCTTATGCTAGTAGACCAGGCCCTGGTGCTATTAGTGAGCGTGACGTCCCTGCTTTGCAATTCTATTTACTTCTAAATTACCTCTCACTGCACTGTGTTCCGTCACCCATATGTGATATGTTTGTTTTCGTTTGATATTTTTCATTGGTAGAATAGAATAGAATAGAATAGAATAACTTTATTCTGCTATAAAAACATCGCTTAATGAATATTAAGAATATTAACACTGTGGCATAGTGTTTAGGTCACCTGATCTTACATTGTAAGGTCCCGGGTTTGATTCCCGGCTGGGTCACCATTTTCCGTTGAGATCAAATTAACGGAATAGCATTTTCAATTCTGTCGATCGAATGCAATAACAAGACACACTGTTAGAGACATGTTATAAGCACACATACATTAACACGTCATAGTGGGGTTGGTTGTAAGAGATTGTCATATGACAATAAACCCGCCCATTGTGACATTTTCAAAATAAAGAGTAAAAACAAACAAACAAACAAACAATATTACACTGGTTTTATAAAAAAGACAATTTATGCACACATGGCGGACTTATCGCTATAGTGATATCTTACAGTCAACCATTTGATAAAATAATTCCTAATTTTCACAGTACATTGATTAATTTAAATGAATTCCTGCTGCCATTGAGTGTTAGGTTCGTTGACCTGTGTTTTCTGTAATACTTACGGTTATACTTATGGTTATACCTCCAACCACGATTATTCTTACGGTTTCCGCTTACTTGTACATTAAAAATACATAACTTATCTTACAGAAAGAGAAATTCGTGAAGCTACTCGACCAGCTGCACAACTCCCTTCGGATCGACCTCTCCATGTACAGGAACAACTTCCCCGCGTCGACTTCCGAGAAGCTCATGGACCTCAAGTCCACTGTGGACCTCCTGACCAGCATCACCTTCTTCCGGATGAAGGTCCAGGAGTTGAGCAGTCCGCCACGGGCAAGCACTGTCGTCAAGGATTGCGTGAAAGCCTGCCTTCGTTCTACATATCAGTTTCTATTCGAAAATTGTTACGAGCTGTTCAGTAGAGAATTTCAGGTAAGCCGGTTCATCATTTTAGCTTTACCCATATCTACCTATCCAACACTGGCCCATCTATCCACTGACAAGCGCGATGAACACAACAAACCGCTTCTTCGCGGTTTTTGCGGACGAGGACGACCCTCATACATCTGCGTAAACCAGCGTTGACCCGTATTTGAAGAAATATTATAATTATAGTATATTCGTCTTATTATATTATATCCTTATTATAATATAAATATTATTCTTGTATTATAGTATAAATATTATTCTTATTATAGTATAACCGACAAGCAGCTTAAGCCGATGACCCTATGTATAATTATACATAATATGAATAATGATAATCACTGCATTTAAGAAACTTGTTCAGTCGGTTTTTGAATTGATTTACAATCACTGACTCGAATTCTTGCAGTAGGCGATTCCAATCATCCAGAAGCCGATTTAAAATACAATGCTTTTGGGATTTGTGTGAAACGCTGTCTTGGGAGGGTTTAAAGACTATCTACCAATTGGCATAGAAATGTGCATAGTATTGGCATAGAAATGAAATATATTTGGGAGGTCTCCAGCATCGTTTACGTCTCGAACACATTTTCTCTTGCCCCGTAGTGGAGACAGTTTAACATTGACAGTCTTTCCTAGAATTCCAAATGTCTCAATTCGTTCGGGATTTGGTAAAATGTGTCTGTGCTCCTTCCAGCAACTGAATATATTTGAGAATTGAGAATTAATCCTAAATTTAACCAGATTTTAATTACGGATCTCCGAAGAATTTAGCATATGCGCAAATACGCTATTAGATGGCGATGAGATACATACGACATATATCAGTTACAACGTGCGAACCCGTCACCCCAGGGAGTTATAACGACATTAGGCCATTCTGTCTCCCACCGAGTGAACGTAAAAGATAGTCAAGCTACGAGAACAGCCTGTAAGAGTCCAACGCCTTGCCGCAAGGTACTGGGGTTTGGACCCAGCGGGCTGACCACGTTCACTTACTTCCAGGTTTGGACAGATTTCACCATCCTCCAGTCTTTTCACAGATTTAAGGTCGCATGCGAGGCCTCAAAAAAAATAAACCTAGAACAAAGCCCCAGATCAATCTTCGCCCGGACGTAAGTCTTTGCCGATTCGGATTTGTTTATATTTCCAAAATAAAGGTTGCTATATTCTGAGCAAAGGCTTTAATGGACTTTTGAATTGATGATAAAACCTGATGATACACAAAACAGTAACTAAAACTGCTCGAAAACAGTCAATAAAAATGTGAGACTATACGATAATAGAATAAGATAAGCTTCCCCACGTTTCAAGCTTTGCATAATTCTCCTCGTGGAAATGTAAATAAATCACTTAAATTTATTGTTTCTCAGGTCGATCCAAATGAAGCCAAACGCGACCCAGGCGACCACGGACCTTCGCTGGATACGGTCGATTTTTGGCACAAATTAATTGCTTTAATTGTATCTGTGATAGAAGAGGACAGGAATAGTTATGCACCCGTCCTCAATCAGTTCCCACAAGAACTGAACATCGGCCAGGTAAGCTAACAATGAATACAGCAATGAATATGAAGTAAGTATATTTATTTATTTATTAGCTAAAATACATACAGACAGTTTGAAATACATTGTAGGTAGTATAATAGTAGCATTGCGATTTATACGTTGCAAATTACCAGGTGGCAAAATTATTAACAACACTGTGTCATCTTACTCTGTAAACTTCCGGGCTCGATTCCCAGCTAGGTTACTATTTTCCGTTGGGATAAATTAAACGGAATTGCATTTCAATTCTGTCGACCGGATACAATAACAAGCCATACACTTACACACATGTTACACGCACACATACATATAAAAACTTCATAGTAGGGTTGGTTGGAAGAGATTGTCGTATGACAATAAACCCGCCCATTCTGAAAATTCACAATAAAGAGTATAAACAAACAAACAAACAATTTTGGTACTAAGTTGCACATTTCTAAAATGTTGTTCTCTGTAACATTTATTTTTTAGTTATAATTTTTTTGGATATGATAAGTTGTATCTACGTTTTATGACTTTATTGTAGCCATTATTATCATGGAACTTACCGTGTAAAATAGTGAAATTCTAAATTTTTCTTCGAAATTACACTTTTTGTCTTCACAGAGAATCATTACGATAAGTAACATTTTTCAAAATTGTGATGACGTTTTACAAAATTTATTGATTTTGGCATTATATGCCCCTACTTTTTAAGGAAGACAACTCATTCTGAATATTTTCCAAAATATTCAGCGCAATTTAATTTTTATTGAAATATTTGTGGATAATTTTGAGGAAGAATGTGCTTTTGTATATATTAAAAAACAGGTTTAAGTATTATTTATGCCAATGTTACTGAAATCAATATTGAAAGTAAAACAAAAGAGATATCTGAAATTCTACCTCATATTTGAGAAAATATTCAGAATGACTTTTTTCATAAAAAAAGTGGATCATTTAAACTAAAATTAATGAATCTTCACAAGCTGTCCTAGTGCGATAAACGTATCTTGCCCTAATCATTCTCTCCATGATGACAAAGAGTGTAATTTCGAAGAAAAGATGAGAATTTCACTTTATTGTGATTGACGGTATATACACACGCGGATTGACGGTAGTTCCATTTCTCATGATTACGATGGCTAAAATAATTTGTGATAAAACATAGTTATAAAATACCATAATTCTATGATTTTAAATACTTAGGAATAAACGTCGTTCAGGAGAATAAAAATTTTGAAATGTTCAAATTAGTTTCAAAATTATCAGTTTCCCTAATAATTTGGCCACTCATAGTAATATAAACACCTACTTAAAAAGATAATAATTTTGAAAGAAATATTGCCCGAAGAAAAAAAGAAAACAAACACATTTAAATGTATCCAATGTAAGTACCCAAGGGAAGGGTAATAGGGTAATATACGGGATCGATATGGTATACCATATACATGAATAATAGCCATAAATATAAAGTTAGCATTTTATGAAGAGGTGCAGAAATATGTCATCGGTATTAAAAAGTGTAATGATACAAAAATGGCAACATTCATGATTTTGTAATCATGCGTATTAACCCGTCGGACGCCAACAGTGCCTATAGGCATTTCGCGTCGTTTGACATATCCGCGCGTAACCGTTTCGGCGGGCCCCCGAAACGGTTACTCGCGGTTAATATATATATTATATAAATATATAATATACATGACTAAGAAGGTTAATTACTAGGTAATAAGAGGAATTCGTGGAAAAATCGATATATTTAATATACAAAATCGACCAAAAACTTGCGGCGTAGGTTTTTGCGCGCGAAAGCTGGCTTTCAACCGGTTAAAGAACATGACTGTACATTGTTACGCATCAAGGTAATTATCAAAATGTAACACATACCAATTTCTGTAGTAGCAATTTCACAGAAATTGCTATTCAATACAGACATAAAAAAACATATGTAGGGCTGTTGAATTCTACAAATATATAACAGATCCTAATAAAAACGCGAACAAAGCAGTTTATAAAATGAATTTTATACAAGGTCATTAAAAAATAGTAAATGCAGCTTTTGAGAGGCTATATCCGAGAGACCACAAATTAAACAAGGGATTTTCTTGATTTTCCATCAATATATAAAGCTTTAAAATGCGAATATATTGATAAATATAGTGGTTTTTTACGATAAACATTTTAAAAAGTATTATTTTACCATGTTATTAAACAGTTTAGGACAGAATTTAAAGTTTAACGAGTAAATAAAATACAAACGGAGCTGCCATGGAATTCGCCGACCGGAGTCGGGCCCATCATATTACTATTTTTTACACTTCTGAGGGGTGAGCAGTGGATTCCGGACTAACGATCGGCTGTGGTAGGTTTAGGACAGCTGTCTTGCCACATGTGAGCGTTCATCTTACCACCCATTCACTCCTCCTTTGAAGCCATAAGAGATTCTAATAATTACCTACCGCGCTTAATCGCGGAAGCAATCGAAAAAAATCGATCATTTAGCGAGAAGGAAACAAAAAAAGGATAAATACATAGATGGTGTGAGCAACGAAATATAGCATAAAAGGAAGCTGAAATGACATGCCTTTAATGATACGATAACGGAGTTTAGATGAGAAATTGGATAGTTGGCGGATGTGCTCCCCAAAGCTTAGCTAATGATCGAATAAAATCCCAGTTATTTGATTTCAGGTAACTCTAGGTAGTTTCAGTGATGCTACTATTAGTGTTTATCTGAGGTATCTTTCTACAAGAGCTTCATCTGGAGATAATTAATTTATGGCTAATTGATGTTACAATAAACCTTAAATTAATTATCTTCATAATCCTACGGCTTTGCTTTCTCAAACGAAATATCATAACTTTTTTTTTATTTCAGTTGTCCGCGGCGACAATGTGGTCATTATTTGCTGTAGATATGAAGTATGCGTTAGAAGAACACGAACAGCATCGTCTTTGCAAGTCTTCCGCGTATATGAACTTACATTTTAAGGTGAGTAGGTAGAATGTACTTTTATCTCGAGGAAATATTATCAATCCTATTTTGTTCTACTCACTGATGAATGTCAAAAGTTTGACTTACATAAATTTGGGGTTAGATATAGACATAATTTAAGGAACAGAAAAATCATTGGTATATTTATTTAGAATATAATATTTCCTTTGCAATTGATGTATCTGTTATTAATTATAAATCCTTTTGGGTAGATAAGAGGTGATAAAGGTTTGAGAGATATCCGATCACAAAATCTTTAAAACCTTTCTTGAAAGAACAGCATTTCTTCCGCATCCATCTTCAAGAGCGGGAATTCATCTAACGCCTGCTATGGAATTTTGTTTTGCTTTGTTATTCTCCCCTTTGTGTTCCACAGTTTAGTTAAGTTGGATAGGTAGGTATTTACAATAAGAGTTGGCTGTGGGTTGGAAAATGGCATTCTTCAGTAATATGTACAGTAGATTTTAAATTCAATCAGTTTCCCCCAATAAAAGGGATTGTTGCTATTTGTATGAGCCCTGAACCCACCAGCAAAATAAGTTTGAGAGTGGCATATATATTTAGGCACTTTTAGGTTATATTTAAAACTAAATCTTACTTCTAATGTCCTAGCGGTATAATAGGTTAATATATTTCAATTATTAAATATGTTCGACATAAATATGGTTTATTGTTATTGGAGGGTAGACCCAAAGATCGGCATTCTCTTTTACGAGTTTGTGTATACTGTGCGGCGGCCAAGTAACATAATCCAAAGTAGAAAGTATCCCAAGGGCTTCATAATTATGATTAGCTTACTGTACGTTCTTGTTTTCAGGTTAAATGGTTACATACGAACTACGTCAAAGATGTTCCACCATACTGTGGAGCAGTTCCAGAATACCCAGCGTGGTTTGAACCATTCGTTATGCAATGGTTGAATGAAAACGATGATGTCTCATTAGAATACTTAAACGGAGCTTTTAATAGAGATAAAAAAGATGGGGTAAGTAATAACTAATTTATTTTTACAGTAAATTACCAGTAACCTACAATTAATGACCTAATTCGACAAACCACGATAAGGATCCAAGACAATAAAATAGGTCCAATAGAACTGTAAAAAGAGTGATATAGGGGATGGAGGAGATAGACTTAAAGGTTAAAAGAACAGAAGAGACAATACTGCAGACGCCAATTCTGCACAATATACCAGGACAAACAAATGCGAAGGAGCTCAAGAAATACTCGCAAAAGAAAACTTCTAAGGTACTAAAAGTAAGCAGGAACCAGCTACGCATACCCTCAGGACTCCTCATGGGACATTGCTAGTTCAATGGGCATCTCTTACCTGAGATTGGACTTACTACCTGAGACCAAACTATGCAAATGTTGCCTCAAAACAGCAGAGACATCGTTCCACTCTGTATGAGTGTGGACTGCTAAAGTAATCGAGAAGCCAATTACTGGGAGGACAAGCGCTGCACCCAAGTGAGATATAAGAAATCGTTTCCTCAAAGATTTTGGAGTTTGTACAAAGCACAGGGTTGAGGGATAAACTGTAAACAAACGGAGCACAAAACATCCCCAGAGGTCGCGGTGTACCTGAGCCCTGAATCCCAGTCTCCAAAGCATCGAATCCTATGATGATGATGATGTCGTCTCCACGAAGCTGTTCACTATACTATTGAAGATGTTTTCAAATTGTAGAAATGGAAAGGATGCAGCATTTACCTTACATCTCAGATTTACAGATGGTATAGTAATTATGACAAAGACACAGGAGGACCATCTGAACGGCCTCAGTAGGTCTCTGAGTGAATATGGACACTCTAAGATCAAATAGTGAATGCAATCTTGTAAATAGTTAAGGAATATTTCTCTCCATCTGGGGCATAACTTATAGCTCGGTAGGCTAAACATCGCCAAAGAGGCCGATAGAAGAATTCGACTGACATGGTCAAAGTTTGGTAATCTTAACCACATCTCGAAGTCTGATCTACCGTAATACCTAAAGATGAAGATGTTACTTGACAAACCTGCGGTGCGGAAACTTGAACATTGACTGTGGTACTTCTCTCATGAAATTAAAGTCGCTTAACGAGCTATGTTCGAAATCTCTTCATGGGATAAGATTCGAAAAATATAAATTCGAAGGATAAAAGCTAATTTCACTCAGAAGATTAGCAAACTGAAGTGGTTTTGAACGGGTGACAAATTTCAAAGAACCGATAAACGTGGGAGAATATGGTCTATAAGGTGTCACCCTTCCTTGCCAGGGCATACTTAATATGAGACAACGGAGGCCACTTCGTCTAGCTTCTCAAATTCTGAACGTTGTATTTTCAATAACCGAGCAATTTATACACATTAATAACCTGCTGTCGTAGCCTTTAGTATAGTCAGCCGGGAGAGGAATTGCGGTCAACTATCTTAACATTTTAATAGGCTATACAAGGAATTCCTTTAGTGTGAATGCCAGGTTTTTTGTACGTAGCATTTTTTGATATTTTAAAAAATTATATTGTATAAATCAAACGTGAATGTGAATATCCCCAATCGTAACTCTCGTAGTCTCATAATTAAGTCTATTTTTAAACAGTTTCCTGTCTAAATCGCATTTAAACCTTCGGCTACGTAACGACCAAATTTGGTTGCACATCAGAACACCGTTGACTACGTAACGACCAATATTGGCGGCTTGCTCCCGGAATATTATTTTCTAATTCGAACGCATCCTAAAATCAATACCAAATATCTCATTATTACCATATACACATAGACGGCCGCTAGAAAAATTTCGCGCGTCATTTCGCGGATACTTCGGCAAAAATTCCATTGTCAAACATCATCATTTTTTTTTTCAAGAAATCATCAAAAATTTTATTGGTTTTTATGAGCTAATATATAAATATTTTTGTATCTAAATACGCAAAACGAAATATTACCTTTGATACAGAATCTAATAAAGATCACGATAGTATTTACAATTTCTAAATAGGGTTTCGTATTTTTCCGTAAGACAAGTACAAGTTAAAAATGCCGAGTTTTTTTTTCACCATTTCGACTTTCTCATATTTATTCGTAATTATTGAATTGTTTAACAAAATGAGATTTCAATATTCTATATACGAAATTTCAATACGATCATCGTACAGTTATTCTTTTTATGATTGCTATAGTAGTTCCATAGTTATAGTACTTTGTCGAGCGCGGCGATATTGCAAGAAATTCTAATAAATTGCGGCGGTCTGCCATGTAATTATGCCGCTTCTCGAAGGGTTCAGGAATATTTATAGTATCATTTTTACTTTAAATAAAAAATTAACAACGAGGAAGTCGTAATACCAATCGTTGGGAGAGGCCTATATCCAGAGAGGCCTATATAACCTGATAAATAATAACCTAATTTGTCTTTCCTTTCAGTTCACAAAATCAAGCGAGCACGCCCTATTCAGTAACTCAGTCGTGGATGTGTTTACGCAGCTAACACAGTGTTTCGACGTAGTATCAAAGCTCGAATGTCCCGACCCAGAAATTTGGAAGAGGTATATGAAGCGATTCGCTAAGACCATAGTCAAGGTCTTAATCGCCTACGCCGATATTGTCATAAAAGAATTCCCTGAACACCTCAAGGAAGAGAGAATAGTAAGTGGACTATCTATCATACTAACAGTGGGATGACATGGTCGGCTTTTTTGGATTCGAATAGCATCGAAATCTCCATATAGAATTATTGGAATGAGCATTATTTATTTTTAGTTTTCATTCCTTTTAATTCAATACCTTATATTATTGTGTAAAAAGTTACACCAATTTTTACAATAAATATGAAAAATGATTCACTGCTGACCAAGGTGAAATACTATAGATTAGTCTATGATCAACAAAGCATAACTACAATCCTACTAATATTATAAACGCGAAAGTTTGTATGTATGTATGGATGTTTGTTACTCTTTCACGCAAAAACTACTGAATGGATTTTGATGAAACTTTACAATAATATAGCTTACACATCAGAATAACACATAGGCTATAATTTATAAAGATATATGGTTTTCTGTCATCATTATCACAATTTTCCATCACCACGCGGGTGAAACCGTTGTGCGCAGCTAGTAGTACATAAAGCTGTAAAGTTTCATTAGAAATAAAACAAGAAATAAGAAAGTGTTATTTAAGTGACTTATCTATTCGGTATTTAGTGACTGTACGAAGATTTATTATTACTGTATACTTATTCGAAAAATACGCTCAGGAGCAATGAATCCAGATCACCAGCCATAACCTTAATATCTCGGAAACTAAGAATTCTAGCTTATACAAATAAAAATTGTTTTATAGAGTATTTAATACTCTAATTCTCCTCGAAGTGCCTCTCCATTACTGGAGGTTGGCCGTTAGCTCTGAATACTTTCGTCGGTCTTACGTCATCTGGAAAAGCTGTTCCGTACCTACTGGTGATCCCGGTCCACTCTGGACATTGCACAACCACGACTTTTTCCTCCTTCCACGGCGTCGTTTACCCTCAATTTTGCCCATAAATATTAGTTGAAGCAGCTGATATCTGTAATGACGCAGCACGTGCCCCAGATATTTAATCTTGCGCTTTTGGACGGTGTGCAACAATTTCCGGGTCGTACCAGCACGCTGAAGGACTCGTTGCTAACTTCATGGGTCCAGCTTATATACGGAGCATTCGACGGTAACACCACATCTCAAAAGATTCTAGCCGCCGTCTGGTGTCTTCTTTTATGGTCCACGCATCGCTGCCGTACATAACCACTGGCCAGATGTAGCAATTCAGGATCCGAGTTCTAAGTCTTAGATTTATTTTCCGGCAACACAAGACTTTTCCGATTTTATTGAATGATGCACGGGCCATTTCTATCCATGTCTTAATTTCTTGATCGGAGTCGAGATCACCGAGATATTTGTACGCGATATAGTAGGTTGTAAATCAGGATCCGTGGTAATAACCATGACTTTGGTCTTTGAAATATTGATTGACAAGCCAGCTTTTTCACTGCACTCATTAACTTTGTCAACCAACCTTTCTAGGTCTTCCTGAGTAATTATTTAATACTACTCAATCAAAATTATTAAAACATCTTAGTTGCTGTAAGTTGCACCAAAAAGGCTAATAAATGATTAATATAAATGATTATTTAAAAATCTAATCAAAAATCTAAATAAATGATTATTTAAAAATCGAACTACGAATTCACTGCATTTGTTTTTGATTTTGTTTCTGTTCTGTCACAAAAAGAAATATAAGAAGCGCTGCTGGTATTCAATATTTAATATTATTATGATAATTATTGAATGACCTAGCACTCTTAATTTCGGTGATATTCAAACATTTATGTTGGTGACCCGAATTCATTGCTCCCGGGTGTGATAGGTTTACATTCTCAACGTTTATCAATTTGTAAACAAATAATAAAATAAAAAGTCTTTTAAGCCACCGCGAACCAGAAGGCCATTAATTTATTTTTGGCACCTATAAACAATATTACAGAGTACAATATTATGGTACCTTTTTCGACCTTTCTTAATATTTAATAATAATACATAGTACTCTTAGAAAAAAAGTAAATAGCGCGTATTATATGGGGTAAAGAAATCATAAATAAAATTGCAGACTCGTTTTATTTTCGAAATCGAGGAAGAACGAACATCGACAAGTACACTACCGCCGCAGTCGCTTTTGGGCGAGTAGTAGACCGTCATGGGTATGGGATAGATATGAGAGTATAGAATCAACCAAGATGACGTTATGTCGTGAATTTGAGAAATAACTGTGTACTGCTGATCCACTGTCGACCAGGTGACCCTATGTACTTTAAAGAGTCCTGTTTCTTTTTTTTTTATGACATTCATTCAAATTTAGTGCCCAACGCTTCACGTTGGTCGCTGTTTTATATAGCGGTATAAAAAAAGTACCATATGGTCATAGATGTTAAGTAGAGATGATGGTACAGAATCGAAAAAACGCGTTTATTTGTCATATGTCTGCTTTATTAGGCGACTGCCCAACAAAAAACGAATGTAGTGTCTAGGTTCATCTATGTATATTTTCCGTTTCTTTATTCCATCATTACTTCTAAACGCTTGAACCGATTGAGGTGTGTGTGGTATTGTTAGAAACGCTATGCCAACCCAAGTGTCATAAGGTACCTTAAGAGCCCGTTCACATATTTTTTCCAGAAAGGCAAGAAAAGTGGATTTTTGGCGTTCTAATTCCAAGAAATAAAGAGATTTCTACAAACTTTAATTACTGAATTACCTGGACCATTTCTTGATGTTGACCATAGCGGCCTTTAATTTTAGATGTAACGAATATTATTTACTTATTCAGCCCATTTTCCGAAAGTCGTTATTCGTAAAACGCTCGGAAGGCAAACTTTGAGCTCCTTAATACAGTAATATCACTACAACGAAAACCGTATACTATTTTTGTTTATGTCCGTCATGTATTGTTGATGTACACTACGGCTTTATTTTTTCGTTTTTTGACCACATATCCAAGGTATACATTACTTACAATTACACAAAATTAAAAAAAAATCTTCCTGTATCATTCTAATTTTCTCAGAAATAAAATAAGATTCTTATATAATACTTATACTATATTAAAGTTCACTCTTTTAGCAATACGACATAATATAAATTATTGTCATTAGAAAGGAGAAAACACTGCAAAAAACAATTAGAAATTGTGTATATATTTGCTTGCGCAAGAGAAGAGCGCTCAGTGCCACGGTTTTTCTCCCAGGGTTGAATAGTTATTTATTTATTTATTTATTTATTTATCCTATCGTTTATAGTTACATCCAAAAAAAATGCGTTCATTTTTTCAACTCATTTTAAAAGAATACCTACGCTATTTTGTAATACGGCTCTTAAATGTCCAAATATCAAGTAAATAGTTGTCTATGTAAATGTCCAAATGTCAATAAATTAACATAAATATATCGTGTTTAGTGTCAAATGAAAGGTGTGATTAATTACATCCCAGAAATATACATATATATATTTGTATAAATACATAAACCACACATATTTCACAAAAAGCCGTAATAAAATAATTATATATTAGTTCACTTTCTGTAACGGCAGTCGTGTTTGTTATTTTTTTAAATATATGTACTTGCCATATGTCTGCTTTTTGACTTATTGGCTTATTGTGTACACACTTAAAATATGACTTATTGTGTACTGCCAATCCATCGCCGCAAAGTCATAGTCATACTAGCGTTAAAACAATTATTATATCACCAGTAAATTATCAGATCAACATGTAGCATGAGGTGCTACAATACCTAATTTGCAAGCCAACATCAGTAACCTCGTGATTTATTGCAGGCATGTATCTTAATGAATAACATCCAACAACTAAGGGTACAATTAGAAAGGATGTTCCAATCTATGGGCGGACCAAAACTGGAAACTGATGCTGCCACAATCCTCAATGATCTTCAGCAGAATTTGAACGGCACTCTTGATCTACTCGCATCAGTGTTCGCCAAGAGGTAAACTATTGGTCTCGGTTGCGTTTCTTTGTGAACTAGAATCGGAAATTAGTTTATATGACCGAAACAGGGCAAAACGTTGAAGCGGAATATGAAATGAGCGATTTTCCCTTTTCCGCATTAAAATTACCCTCCCAAGAAAAAGCAGCTAAAACTACATAAGACCGCATGAAATATTTTTGACAGGTAGGTTTGATGCAAAAAAAATCGACGATTATTTATTAAGTATTCCGCTCTAATTCATTGGTATGTCTCGTTAGCATGAACTAACTTCCAATTTTAGTTCATGAAGAAACGCAATCGGGCCCGTTTTCTTATTACACGGCTGTCCAACAAAAAGTAGTGTAATGTGTTCAGGATTCATCTATGTATATTTTCCGTTTCTTTGTACCACCATAGCTTCTAAGCGCTCACCGATTAAAAAGTGTGTAGTAATGTTATAATCATTATGTCATCCTGAGTGTCATAGGGTAACCTTAACTGTCCAAATATCAAGTAAATAGTTGTCTAAAGGTCCAAATGTCGATTATTATATATAATTAACATCAATATATCGTGTTTAGTGTCAAACGAAAGGTCTGATTAAGTACATTCTGTAAGTATACATGTATCTATATGGATAAATACATAAAACACAAATAATTTATAAAGAAACCGTAATAAAAATAATTATAATTGCAATAGTTCACTTCCTATGACGGCAGTCGTATTTTTATATCCATTCTAAAATATTTATTTATTTATTTATTTAAGACTTAATTACTATAAAACATTGTTTTTGCTTATAAAAATAACAGGAATCGAATGGCAAAACCTTAACGTTTAGCTTATATGATTCTGTCACCCAACTGGGACTAGCCTGTTCTAGGATGGACAGGACTCTAATGTCACAATAAATTAGGTAAAAGTTTTAGTAAAATGCTCATAAAACTAAATTGCCCTAAAGTATGGTCAAACAGAATTGACTTAAAAGTAAAGTGAAGAGAAAGATAAAGCCATAATTAAAAGTCAATAATATTTAGTATATGTTAAGAAATATAAAATTTAATATAAAATACCTAGTCAAAAGAAAAGTACAATTCATTGTCAAAACAATATATAACAACAAAATTGTATATTTTTTGAGAATTAGTTGAATGTTAAAATAAAATCAACATACATAATATTTAAAAATATAATAATAATTTGTGCACCTAAGTTTTATTAAACTATAATTTCTAACATTTCATGTATGGTTAGTCGGTCATGACTCGATAACCATTAATTTATTTTATTTTCGAATAGGTACCCTAAATGCCAAATTAATTTTTATTTCCATATTGATCAGATTGTAAAATCTCGGCGTTATGAAAGAGTAATGTCTTTGTCCAAATTATGTTTTCATTCTGGGTATTATTATGCTATTTTCTAAAACTTGTTGGTCTTCGGTTATGAATTATTCTTAAATTTGAATTATTGTCCAAAAATAGGTTTAAGAGGGAAGTTTTTAAAAAAAGTTGCCTACAATCAAGGACTTTAGCTTCCATATAAAGTTCATTGCTGGGATGGCGATATGGTCTGTGGAGAATAATTTTGAGTATAAATTTCTGGGCATCTTGCAATGGCTCTAGCAGGGTTTTACCACATCCACCCCATCCAATTATGCCGTAAGTAATAAGCGATTCACGTAAATCATGATAAAGAGTTGTTAGCGTTTTGGAATCCAGAATATTCCCCATTTCTTTAAAAACGTATCCGAGAATTCGCACCTTTGTAGCTACGTAATGTATATGAGAGTCCCAACGTAGGTAGCAATCTAGAGTGATGCCTAGGTATTTCCAAGATATTATTTCTCTTTGCAGAGGCTAACAGTTGCAAGACTATACGTGTACTACAATAGTTTTATTTCCAGTTGGTTGACCCTTGATATTTATACTAAATGGCATGAATTTGGTTTTGCCAACATTAAACGTTAACATAAAGTTTCCTAGCCAATTTCCAACAATTTCCAAGCCCTCGTTTACTTTCTCAAATGTGTTATCCCAGTTTGAACCCTTGAATAGTATAACAGTGTCATCGGCATATGTGATGATTTTACCTACTGGTAACTGGTATAGCTCGTTTATGTAGACATTATTGGTAGGTATTGACTTGTTAAATTTATGATATCGGATGTATATCATTACTTAGATCGCAATGCATATTTTTTTTAAATCGTATTAGCAAAAATGTAGAATTCTTTACAGATTTGACTCAAATACATAATTATTATTGTTCTTTATTTTATTGTTCAAAAATAATGATTACATATTTGTGTTCTAGATAAATAGATTAAATAGGTACACAAAGCTTTAGAATTAAAGTTGAGCTTTTCTCTTGCAATCCGTCGGAATAAAAAAAACGTTTTTTTACCGACATGGCAGGTGCCTTTTCGTGAAACTCGCCGTTCTTGCCTATTGGCAAGATCTTCTAACGACCATGTGTAGCATCACGCAGTCAAACACTCAGGCGATCTCCCATCCAAGTGTTAACCGCGTCCAACCCTGCTTTACTTCGATAACAACGATTAGAACCATTAGATCTTCGATAACAACGATTAGAACTATATAACATTCACACAAGAATAAAACCAAAATTACGCTTAATCATATTCATTTGTCAAATATTTCTTACAAAGCGGATGTGTCCAGCTACCGACCACTATGGGTTATGCCTGCAACTGGTCTCTCAAATGGGCTGGTTGCAGGAATTGTAGGTTGAGAGGTCTGACGAAGGGCTGTTGGAGTGCGGGCGAGAAAGTTTCTTCTTTCCTTATCGTGTTATCGATCCTGATAGATTTTAGCCGTCAAGGTACCGCCATTATACTCGAACCTGCCTAATATCTATAACAAAATCTTCAGATAATTTATTTCTCTTTTATAGTTTGGAACCGCGAATAACAGCCAGCGTCAGAGAAGTTGGTGAACTTCTTCAGAAATCTGCTGCACCACAGCATCCAGCACCTCAACAACCTCGACCAGCCGCTCAACATGAAGCAGATGAAGTGCTAAGGCCATTGATGGATATACTGGTAAGGTTTTAATGAAATCTCCCTCGTAGACATTCCAGGGTCAAATAAAGATTGGCAAGTATTGTTGTGCAACCCGCAGCAATCTTTGTTGGCCATTGCTGTGTTCCGATTCGCCCTCAAATTATTAAATGATCATTAAACTGTCTAGCGATTTCACAGTGGGGTGCATAACTTAAGACGCCATGAGACCTCAGAAAAATATCCGAAATGGGCGGACACCCGAAAAAATAGGCGGAGTCAATTTTGTAGGGTTTGACCAATAAAAACCCAGCGTTAACGAAGCGTCAAGCGCAGATTCCACATCCGCTAGCGCCGGGAACCAGACGCATACTAAACAGTCAATCGCAGCGCTAACACAGAATAACTATCTTTACGCAGTGGTGGTATAAGGGTTTTAATGGTAAAGCATATTTAGCGTAACTCTCAGAGCGCTCTCACGTTTTAACTAATTGTAATTAATTTGGGGCCTAAATGACAAATGTGGCTAAGTGCTGCCCTAGAAAATTAACCAGTCAATATAATAAAATTATAATAAAACACACTCACCGCTTACATTGTAGGAGTAAACGCGCCCGAAAGTTTTCGAAGTCAGTTTAAAGCCTTAATATCCATGGCAATGAGCAACTTTTTTGAGTCCAAATTTTAAATTGGTTCCTTATTGAGGGATTCACTAAGAAACTTTTTTAAATTATTGCTTATATTTTTTTTAAAACTCATAAAACTAAAATTCTTCAGATATGGTCGCTCCCAGGTATCATGTCGCCTTAATGTAATATAGGAGGACAGGGGTGCTATTAAAGGTTATAAAACCTGCCGTACTGTATTGAAGATCACTGATCCTTGCAACAAACTACTATTTTTTCTTCTTCATCATTTAGAACTCTTCTTTATTTAGAAATCTGCCACTATCGGTCAATGACCGGTCAATACTTGCCAGTGACTTAATACCACCCCCCTCTCCCACCCTCCTCTTGAGCAACCCTCCTGGATGCGTCTGTCTGTGCTAATTCAGTTTCTACTCTGTTTTGAGTGGAGCATCTTAAATCAAGTACGTTCTGGTTTATTGTTACTATATTTAATGTGTTATTTCAGGATGGATCACTTACAATGTATGCTGAGTCGTGCGAAAAGACAGTGCTGAAACGGCTATTGAAGGAGTTATGGAAGATTGTCATGATGATCTTGGAGAAAACTGTAGTCTTACCGCCAATGACTGACAAAACGGTATGAAAAATCGTAGTGTTTCTAGACCTTGTTTTTTTCTTCTTATTGTAAGATTTCGTCCAGCTGTATGCCATACTTCATTTCGGAGCAGACTATTTAACCTCCACTATTTAAATATATATATATATATATATATATATATATATGTTAGAGATTTAAATAAAGTCTGGGAATTCGCTGCAGATTATCGACATTACAAAAGCAGCACACTACTCGTATTTCCCCATTTAGGAGAATGCACTAATGAGTATAATATCTCGTGAACATTTTCCAGTAGTTAACAGTATCTGCATTTGAATATTTGTACATTTTATTATATTTTGCAGCGCTAAATATCTCCTTTCAAAAGCGAGATAAAATCAAGCATTTCTTGTTGCCTAAAATAGATAGAAAACGTATCCAATATCAAGACATACAAACACTCCCTTCGCAGTCCTTTCTAGAGTGTACACAATAATTTCGCTGCATCTTAGAGGCTCTCTAGACGATCAAGCATGCTTGTCAAGCATCGTGTCGCGGGCTGGGAAGGGATCGTAAACCGCAGGATACATGCAAATATACTTTTAAAATATTTAGCAAAAATGCCTAATTTTGTAGTTTATACCAGGGAGTCACGTTAATTAGACGTAATTGATTGATGAATGACGTGACTTCCTGGTATAACACTACAAAATTAAGCATTATTGGTAACATTTAAAAAAAATATATGCATATTTCCTGCGGTTTACGATCCCCTCCCAGCCCGCGACGCGATGCTTGCCAAGCATGCTTGATCGTCTAGATAACCTCTTACAATACCAATAGGTATATTATGATTCCAGCTTTGATTCCAGCAATAAATAAACTTTAATTTCGATAATTACTTTTCTAATATCCCTTTTTGTTTGCCTTAATTTATATATATATGCATTTACATAGCTCTACAATGCTAGATGCTCCGATCGTCTGTCTGGGGGGTTGCTTGTATACCCTAACACTAACCTCATCGTTTATCTTAGAATAATCGGTGTAAAAAGTTATTTATGTGCTCCTCAAGCTCAGGACTTATTGTATACATTTCCTGAAAATGCACTCAGCTTGCACTTTTTATATCTTAAGCATACATATTTTAATACAATTTAGAGGCATAATTAGCATTTTTTCTTTTATAGATGATGTTCAAGAACTTGACGGACAACGCCAAAACGTTAGCTGCAAACACCAAGATAGAAGATGTTTCAAAACTATTCAAGAACACAGTCGGGAACCAGAATGTCAAGCATGCGTTATCGGGAGTGATGGATATTTCAAAAGAGGTAATAGTCGTTGTTGAGGTTGTTGCAAGTCGAAAAAAAATATTACTATATTTTTCTTCTTTCAGCACCTCTCTGCCGTCGCCGAGAAAAGTCTCTCGCCAAAGCAGTGCGCCATATTGGATGCGGCATTGGACACGATCAAACTGTACTTCCATGCCGGAGGAAACGGTTTAAAGAAGGCATTCTTGGAGAAGAGTCCGGAACTGCAATCGTTGCGATACGCTTTAAGCTTATACACGCAGACGACGGATACGCTCATCAGGACTTTTGTCACGACACAGCAAAACCAAGGTATGTTCATAATCCGACCAGTACCAACAGTGACCTAAGGTTCCGAAACTTGGGACTCGAACTCATGGGAGTGAACATTTAGAACTTCACTTAATTCACCGTTCTAGACAATGTAAATTATTGACAATACAAGCACATCCAAAAATATTTATCATTTCTGTTATTTCTAACTGTTCTCACTACTTTATTCCTTAATATGTTAACCCAGGTTATAAAAAGTATTCTTTTATCATAAAGGGCCACAAAAGATATTATGTATACTCCAAATTGTAACCGTTAGTGTCTGTTTTCTGAAGTTTAATTCTGTAGACCGTGGGTTATAATGGGTCTACGGACTATTTACTAATTTTAGGTATTTAGTCTTTGTAGGGAACATCGTCTACCTATATACCTCTCATACTCCAATGATCTTATCAAAGATAAGTTGGAATTTTTCACTCTACTAGTTATCAGTATAAAAGGTCTTTGTGATGGCCTAATATTGTTTTTATATTAGGATCGATTGCGTTTCTTTGTGAACTAATATTGGAAAATAGTTCATGCGAACAAGACAGAGCAGTTTGTTAAAGCGGAATATAAAATCATTGGTTATATAGGGTTTTAATCAATTATAAAATAAATGATCGTTTTTTCCTGCACTAAAACTATCTGCCGGACAAAAAACCATCTGAATTAGTTTGAAACCATTTCGTCCGGTCTTAGATTATGCAACTTTATGATCGATTTGTGGTTTTATGCTGGAAAAGTAACAATCATTAATTTCATATTTCGTTTTAATATATTAGTCTGTCCCGCTCGCATGAAACGATTCCGATTTTAGTTTACGAAGAAACGCAATCGGACTCATTATTGATTTTGTTAAAGTTTTCGTTGTATTAAATGCTTACTTGAAGACAGATTTTAAATAGAGGCAACATATAGAAGCTGCCTCTGAATCCTCACCTTTTTTCTATCTCTTCAGAAAATTCTATTTTACAATGATACGCAAATCTCTATCATCTATGCCCTCTTGCTGCATAATTGTAATCTGCTTGTTTTCTCTCTTATCAATAGATTAAGATTCATTTTATTGGTATAATCGTATACAAGTTATACACAGACACATACATACAATTTTAATATCATAGTTGAGGCGCTAGAAAATATTGGAATATATAAAAAAAAAAAAAAATGAAAAGAAAACGCAAGAAAATACAAAGAATTATGTAAAAGAGGAAATACAGGAAAATAGAAGGAGATAATCTCCACATTACAAGGAAAACCACCTTGGTCATCAAACGTTTTATTCCTCACACGAATAACATTCCAGCAGGAATATTTACCGATTGTATTTTTATTTATTTAAGAATTAATTGCTATAAAATATTGATTTGCTTACAAAAATAACAAGAAGCGAATGGCAAAACCTTAACCTTTTGCTTATTTGATTCTGTCACCCAACTAGGACTAGCTCGTTCTAGGGTGGACAGGGTATAGATTGTATTTAAAAGGAAAGATAGGAATTGTTTATTACAAAATACTTTTGAAGATCACAAAGCATCAAACCTTAAAAACTCTCTTGTTATGTAAATTTTCATTGTTTAGATGCCGCAACAGCAGAAGAAGGAAGCGTGGGAGAAGTTTCATTGCAAGTTGATCTATTTACGCATCCTGGCACCGGAGAGCATAAGATCACCGTGAAAGGTAATCATTTTCCTTACGAAATCTAAAAATTAAACTTTCAATGATAAAATATGTAAATAGGTAAGTAATTATTTTATTTCGACAAGCCGTCTCCGGACGTAGAAATTACAAATTGAAAATTTTGCAATTATTCAATAATATTTTATCCTATTTTTAAATGAAATTAGTAAAAAGTACATAATGAATTCAATAGACAATAGAATCATAATAATGATACAATTAATCATAGCAATAATAAGTTAAAAGAATTCGCTCAAAAAGGAAGTCGCATTAATGATAAAATCAAAAGAGAAATAATCAAATATATAGTACGTAAAATAATCAAAATAAGAACACAATTAATAAAATAAGCGGGATAAAATGAACAAATAATAAGGTTTTAGAGAGACATAAAATTACTTACAATATTATGCACACAAAAATAAAAATTAGGCAAGAAAAATAACTGTACCATTAACTAATTCTTCATCATAACAATATTCAAATAAGGTTGTGGACGATACATAGTTACAATATTATAAGGGAAACAAATCTATGTAAATGCAATTCAATAAACATAAGAAAAGGAAAAAATAAAACTAAATTGGATAGATGATAACACATTGTGACATAATTGATATATTGAAATGCCCTACAAAAAAAGTTATGGCTTTAACTAAAATACAGAAAACCAATATAATAATTAAAATAAGAGTGTTATATATTATATTTTAAATAAAATTAGAGTAATTAGACTCACTTAAATTGTATACATATATTGAAAATAAATATTGTTTAGTCCTTTTCCTAATTTTAATATAATTATCGATATCACTTATATTGTATGGTATCATATTGTAATAAATTATACTACTATGTACCGTTGTACGTTAGAATTCTGAAGTAGCAGCTTGCCATGAATGGATATAAAGTGGCTTGTTTCTTGTATCGCAATACATCCTGATACATCGGATAGAGCGACGGGACTGGAATATATTTCACTTGTACTCGTGCAGATTCTGTGATCTGCTCGTAGCATTACGTAACCAAGCCCAGTGTTGATGTTTTATATTTTTGTAGTGGTAGCCGCTAACGACCTCAAGTGGCAGATAGCGAGCGGTATGTTCCGGCCTTTCGTCGAAGTCAACCTGATTGGCCCGCATCTGGCGGAGAAGAAGAGAAAATTCGCGACGAAATCAAAGAGCAACAACTGGAGTCCGAAGTTTAATGAAACATTTCATTTGTACGTATTCGACTATACATGTATATATAATATACATGTATATATAATATAATATACTTGGTAAATACACAGATGTTGTTGTTTACAGCATGATAAGCGCGGCCGAGCAATTGGAACTGTTCGAGCTGCATGTGTGCGTGCGGGATTACTGCTTTGCGCGCGAGGATAGACTAGTAGGAGTCGCTGTCATGCGATTGGCTGATATTGTTGAACAGGTATTACTGTTTTTTTTTAAATTTTATTTGTAAAATAAGCCAGTTGGTAGGAATCCCAAATCTTGGTAGATTCAAATATATATTATCTACATGATTGTCTATAAATAATTTTTCTACCAATTGACATTTTTTTTAAATTATTAATAATAATAAATAATAATAATAATAATAATAATAATTAAACGCTTTATTTGCTTAAACAAAAAGGCGAGCTTATTGCCTAAAAGCAATATCTTACAGCTAACCTTAACCTAGTGGAATAACATGTTATGCGGTTAAAATAAAATAATAAATTAAATTTCAATCATTTAAATTCAGCAGGAAAACCAAACAATAAAGTTAAGGAAAAACAAACAATAAACCTATAATGACGCAGGGGACGCAATAGGGAGGAAAAAATAAGGAAAAGTTTATGAGCGTGGGTTCAAGTGTTCTTTGAGCCTGCGTTTGAAGCAAACCTAACTAGGTGCTATCCTTATACGCGTGGGTAAAGCATTCCAGAGACGGGCTCCACGTACAGAGAAGGAGTGCGAGAAGAAATTACTACTGTGACTAGGGATCGAGAGCAGTAGGTTGTCTTCAGATCTCAGAGGGCGCCCGTGAGAAGATTGAGGTTTTTTGGAAAGGAAAATTGTAAAACAATTAATAATCAAAATTATAATAAAAAATATAAAATCTTTTAAAATAATACGATCTGCTAATACCTAAGTGAAAATACGTGCTAAGAATAAATGACATAATACGTGCTAATAATAAATGAAAAATAAAGATAGTCAATTAATAAAAACTAGTAGTCACTTATAAAATAGTAAAATTATAAACATAAAATTACAGCAATATAAATGGCGCAAAAGAAATACTAAAAAAATCTTTTTCATATAATAATCCATATCCGATTATCAAAATGATTGAATTTAGTCAATAGCTCAAAATAAAATGTAATAAGAATAATCATGGAAGTTTAGATAATTCAATACGCCTAAAGTCCTCAATAGAATAAACTGGGTCCTTAATAAGAATATCCTAGATTTTTTTCTTAAATTGAATGTCTCCAAGATCCCTGGCGCACAATGGAATCTTATTGTTAAAAAGGTTGGACTGATACAGGAGATTATTTCTAACCTTACTTAGTCGCGCTTTGTAAGGACGCAAGCAAGGCTTGTTTGTTCCTCGTTATGCTAATGGACATCGAATTCGTTAAGAGTAATCTTAATGTTTTTCCTTGTATACATGACACCCTGGTATCTATAAGTATTAATTTATATGTTAGTCCTTGTGATTAACTGTCGTTTCTGCAAGTTAATGAAAATTTTCAGTTTTGTTGCCCCATATTCACAAGAGCACGATAATTAGTCACTATAGTATAAAGAAGACTGCTACTTAAATTGGCTAACATCACTAAATACTGATCCACTGTTAGCCTAATAGCAGGAATGCTATATAATAGAAGGTACAATGACCATACAGATGGACAAATAAGTCTGTATAATCATACAAAACGACTTATTGTAAGAATCGGAATTGTCCCCGCTATTATTTAATGGCTACATGGTTAACATAATCAGATCGCAAACTATCATGATGCTCAGGTCCTTTCCATATTGACACTTTGTAATGACTGCGCTGACTCTCTTGCACTGACTGTCGAATTGCACTGACTCTAGATGGTACTGGTGTATGGGATTGCTTTTGCCGATTAGGCCGGGAGATAAAGCAGAAAATTTCAAGTCATTTGTTACAATTATGGCAACCATTTAGAAGTCCAATTAGGTATGTAATTCGTGAAATAAAAATGGTCTAAGCGCTGAAGAGTGAAAAAAAATATGGCATTTCGCTAGGGCAGATTCATTATTTATCGAAAACCAAAAAATACTAAAATCTTTGTGTAACAAATCGTTTGAAAAACGTATTTCTTCCGACATGTTTAATTAATTACCCTGCGATTACCCCCCGACGCCCAGCGCTAGGAATATTTTTTTTATTTATTGAATTACTTTCGTGTCACTTACAAAGAAACCCTTACTTGATTTAATCCCTGATGTAATGTATATATTATATGTGATGTTCTTTGATGACAGGGTTCTTGTGCGTGTTGGCTGCCTCTGGGAATACGCATCAGGATGGACGAGACGGGCTGGACGATACTCAGGATACTGTCTCAGAGGCACAGCGACGAGGTGGCCCGCGAGTTCGTCAAGCTCAAGTCGGAGATGCGGGCCGAGTGTCCGGCGGGGCTGCCCCAGCAGCCGGGAACGTGAGCGCCGCCCGAAGAGCGAAACGCGTGGATTCAACCGACCTCTGTCCCTCCCGACGCGTCGGGAGCGTCGCTTTCCTTCGGGCGAACGCGCCGGCTCATCCCGGGCTCCGCGTCGCGCCGAACCGCAAGGGCCGATATGTGTTCAGATATTTTTACAGAGTATTTAAACGTATACTGCGTCTTCGGAGCGGGGGAGCGTTCCCTCGGACGTCGATTATTATCGACGCCCGCGCGAGTGACTACCGGTTATTGTCTAATTGTGAATGTCGAAGTAGATAAAACGCAATATAATCGTCGTCTAAATGTAAAGTGTGTATATTAAAACTGAAGAGCGGGCGTCCGGTGACCGCTCGCCGCTAACTTTGCTATGTCATATTCTGGACGGGCGCCTCGGCCGCTCGATCTCTTTCTTCTCCGCAACGGAATCGTACCGTAAGAGCCCGTTCCTACTATGACGGCCCGTCTGTTTCGACGAAAACCGTCGCCCGGAGATACACTGAGAAAAATATAAATACGCATGTTTCAACAAGGATTACGTATGTAACTCGAACTGTAGTCCATACATATGAATTAACATGACGCGTAACGGTATTGGCGTGGTGGTAGCTACCGTGACGTAATGTTAAAACAATGTTATTTCATTACGTCGCGACCTTGGGATCTCGCTTCTAACATGACAGCATATACTAGTATACGTACGATTATAGTCGGATACATGAATCATGTTAAAACTACAGTATACTGTTCTTTCTGTATTAACCGCAAGGAAAACGTTGATACATATAATCGGGTAATGGAGTTTTAGCAAAATTCCTTGTAATTCAACAAAAATACGATTGAAACATCGTTATTCTGTATAAAACCGTAATAACAAAATGGTAATGTAAGAATCAATCAAATATTTTTCTCAGTGTAGGTGTTTACATATAGACGGATCCGTTAAGAAAATCGGCCGAACTCAGTTGAGTCCAGACGTCTGTCACAGTTAACGCTGCCTCTATGCATTATGGACTAAGTTATAGTGCTTCGGTGGTACTTAATAAGACGTAATAGAGTAAAAAGTAAACATCGGATACATCCAATTTTACGGACAGATTTTCAATTGGAACATTTCAAACATTAATGAGTAAACTGAGAAGTGACAAAATAAAGTTCTTTACTTACTTTAGAATGTCTACTGATCTATTGGGATAACTTTTAATGGAATGCTTCTGACAAGTGTAGACGCCAAAATGATGCCTACGGAAAGAAAGATCTATATCCGCGGGTGGGCGGGGATGTATAGACACGTGTTATTTATCGGCCCGCTCTATCGCATTACGAAGGTCCTGGCGTTTACACGGCGCTCCGCAGTGACAAACCGTTCAAAAACTCGGGACGGATCCGTCTAAATGTGAACAGCTTCATATAAATTGTTCCGCAACTGGCACTTCCGTCTGTTTAGACGGACCGTCGAAGCAGACGATCCGTCATTGTGGGAACGGGCTCTAATCCATTTAGATAGGTAATTTTAAAATGCGACGTCTGCGAGCGTACTATAGACGCTCGACAAAAACTCAATTCTTTCACTCCTATGGATCGTTATTTTCTATAATCTTTTTCCCTCAGCGTCTCTCAAACTAGTGTTGATAAATGTACTTTTACGCCGTTCGAATGTTTATCCTCAATTTAAATATCCGATAAATCGTAAAAAAAAAATATCGGTAATTTTGGATGTACTTAATATTTAATTACAATAATTATTGTACACGGACCAATCTGACGTCGCGCGAGAGGAATTGGTTTCCTTAGTGACTTGTAAAAAAATGTTATTTACATTATCGTATTGAAATATGGCCTTATTACGGTTTCCGTTCTTTCGCTTTGAGAGGAAAATCACGCCGAATCGTTTCTTCTCATTTCGACCATCGCCCGTCATAAAACGATAAAAAATAACGCTATTGTATATAACCATATCGTACATGTGTATTATGCATTTATCTTTAAGCGTGTTTTATTAATGTTATCGCGTTCATCAGAGCTTTATCATTCATGAGACATATCTGTGAATAGGGAGTCATCTTTAGATTTATTTTTCAATGATTCTCACAAATCAGCGACACAAAATAACTTTTATTGTATTTTTGATGTTTATCACGTTGTTCCTCCTTCGTACCGTCGGTTTATCGTTTCGTTTTAGGGGACATTCCGGATAGATGTAATAAAAAAGAACTGAACGTATTTATCGATCTTCCATAAGAACATAATTGTCAAGTCTGTTTAGCGTATTCCATAAATCCGAATCGAATTTGAAGGTATTGTGCTTCGATCATACACTGGCTTTATTCACCGCATATACCTATGGAGATTTTAATAATTAAATACACCACTTGTTTCATTACAGAATTCAAAAATATATTTTAAAAGTACTACATAATACTAGCCTTATGTGCTAAACAAGAATTATGTGCTAAAAGCCCTAATTATCAATATTATATCAAATTAGAGTCCCAAAATTTAAACAACTAAAATAGATACAATCTGCAGTGAGATCTCGTTCGGTCGTTCTCCGAATCTTTGTTTTCACGCATATATCGTTTATTTCACATGGTCCCGAATTACTAACATTTAAAACACACACATATAGATCGCAGCCACTGCTCCTCAATACATAATTTTACCTCAATGTTAGTAATTTATCAGGATGTTCCCACGACGTGACGTCACGTTAGAGCACCGGTACAGCGCGGACGTGACCGCGACGTATTATTCCTATCGGGGCAATACCGTTATAAAATTTTGGAAAGCGGCCGGCCAGCGGAACTTTACTGAAATGTTTTTAGAGAACTCCCATGACGTTTCGCCGATGAATTATTCAAAACAAATAGAAAAATATATGGAACATATTGAAATGAGATAGTTAAAGAGATTGGAGACGATCCGTCGCTTGTATCAACCTGGAGAGAAACGTACCGTTTCCTGCAATTTTCGTTTTTTTTTTAAGTTTCTTTAAAAACGAAAGATAGAAACTTCACTGTATTTCAGTATTTCAATGGTCAAGATTTAGATACAAACCCCTTGAAAAAATAGAGAAATCTTATTTTTTGATTCTAAAATCCCGGCAATCCTTTTTGTGGAAATCGCTTCTGCAATTACAATCTCAACAACACATCAGTATATTTGCCAAAATGCAGTAAAGCTCAGGCCATGGGAATCGAAAGCGAGGAAGACACTGTCGGTACTACTCGCCACGTGTGAAAAATATAAAAGGAGGAGCGAGATAGGCGTAGACGACGTCGCCGGCCGTGGCGGTCGTCGTTGGCAATACGATTCCTATAGTCATGAACATGGCAAGGCAATTCCTACAGATTAGAACATGGCAAGACGATTCCTACAGATATGAACATGGCAAGACGATTCCTACAGATATGAACATGGCAAGACGATTCCTACAGATATGAACATGGCAAGACGATTCCTACAGACATGAACATGGCAAGACGATTCCTATAGACATGAACATGGCAAGACGATTCCTACAGACATGAACATGGCAAGACGATTCCTACAGACATGATGCTTTATGACGCTTTAAAGGAAGATGATTTTATTCTGCAGTAGCTAACTGCAGCAGTATGATTATTTCGCCAATGACTAAGATGAGACAAGAGTGTACACTTAGTTATTATTATTACTTTTTTTTCATATCGTTACAATTAATATTTTCACCTTACCTTACAATTTTATATATCGTTAATTTTAACGAAATTTTAGTAAAAAATCTTTAATTATGGATATTCGAGCTCCCTCTCTTAAATCCTTTTCGGCGCGCGTTCATATTTTGATATCATGTCATGTAATAAAAGTGTCGTCAAGATGTCACAAAACGCACTTTTGCCCTCACCAGCCTGAAGTTTGTACAAGATCACCGTCACCGTTTTTTGGTTAACAATGAAATACACACTAAACAAGCTCAAGAAAGCAATAAGGCACAATTCACGTGCCCATAATTGAAATCTAATTACATATAAATGTAATTATAAAATACAGTATGCCAATAATCAAAATATTATTGAATATCAGAATATCAGAATAATTTATAATGTATTTTAGAGGTGTTTACGTTACCTTTTACCGTTACCACTGTGGGGATGATTAGGATCCCCTATCCCGCTGTGTAGTCCGTTGTAGAGGGCGACCACGTTTGCAAAGAATGGTAATAGCGGCTCTCACCGTAGGCGGTGTGACGGCAATAAAAACACTGAAGGGGCGAACACACTATCGGACGCGTCCGCTGCCGCGGCTTATGGACAGTATGCACAGTCGTTTGGGACGTGCCTTGCGAGACCTCTATCGGACGTCCGAAGCCTCAAGGTCGCGTCTGCGACTTACGTCCGATAATGTGCACGGCTCAATAGAAATTCATTACACAGATCGCGCCTATCAGCCGCGGCTAACGGACGCGTCCGATAGTGTGTTCGCACCTTAATTGTCGCTGATGATTCAATTCGTGCTATCGAGCGGACGGGTCCCATCAAACTTGCAGAAGGCAGATTTGCAGACGGCAATCTTGCAGACGGCATTCTTGCAGGCGGCAGTTTTGCAGAAGGCAATCTTGCAGAAGGCAGTTTTGCAAATGTCAAACTGACGTTTCGAGGGTCGGCATTTTTGCAGACGGCATTTTTGCAGAAAATGAAGTTAGAAGCAAAACATCGTATTTAAAATTTAGTGTTACCAGAGTAGAAATCGACAAAAGCCGCGATTTCATATGTCAGGGTAAGGAAACCAGTCCACTTCTTTGAGTGTCCTCTCCATCGCGGATCTCAACAATCAACTTTCGATTTTAGGGAAAGAAAAACCTAACCTAACCTAACCTAACAGAAAAACTTAAAACTTTTTTTTAATGTTTAGTTTGATGTACTGAATCATCCACTACAAGGATGCCGGTAATTAATGTCACTTCGATTTTAGGGAAAGAAAAACCTAACCTAACCTAACCTAACAGAAAAACTTAAAACATTTTTTTGTTTAGTTTGATGTACTGAATCATCCACTACAAGGATGCCGGTAATTAAATGTGGAGAGGTAAAAATATTCACCACTTTAATTTACCCTGACATGATAATTTGCTACTTCTTTTTCTAAATTTAAAATTAATAACATATGACCGCTTTACTGCTTTATTTTTGGTTTGTAAAATAATATAAAATTATTTTATTCATGTAATCATGTCCTAATGCGCCATTCTCAAACGTTGCTAACTTCGGGTTTGTATGCAAGTTTGCTTTCTGCAAGAATGCCGTCTGCAAAAATGCCGCCTGCAAGGTTGCCGCCTGCAAGGTTGCCGCCTGCAAGGTTGCCTCCTGCAAATCTGCCCTCAACAGATTTGGAACTGTCAAAAGTGACATTTGTGCAAGACTGCCGCATGCAAAACTGGCGCCCCCCGAGCGGACGAGCTTCTCCGTACTCGCTCGAGTGTTTATAGCGATGTGACATTTCTATCTGGCTCTAATTATTACTTCGTGCGTTGTAACACTGTGCGCGGGAAAATTTTAATTATAATATTGTGACGTAGTAGCAAATCAATTATAATATTTTGACGTAATCTCTACAGAATCTTAACTCATAGTTTCGACACTATCTGCTCAGGCCGACTGTAAATACGTTCTGACTGCTTTACACACTGCAAGACGCCTGCACTTTTACCTCACTAAGCTACAAATGAAAGGAGTTTTAGTATGTTGATGAGAGTAAATACGTCGCTCAGGCCTAGCTCGGACTGAAGGAATATGACCAATTTGGTCAAAATATCTTGTCTGATAATCTCTCCCAGACTCCAAAAAAAGGTGTTTTCCTTTTTCTGATAAACAATGTATATACAGCTTTTAAATAAACAGAAATTAAAAATACTTTTTAATAATTTTCCAGACACAGAAAAGAGTTATAAAATTATGTACGCACATGCATCTTTCTTACTCTTATGTGTGCCTTCCCTTTCCGTTCAAATATCCATATGTATGCGGGTGAAACAAGCAAGTGCTAGATCGAAGATATTGTGTATACTGTCAACGCACACGACTCTCGCGAGGCTCATTATCGTTAGCGCTCCCTTTCACATCATTACAAAAAGTGTACTTTAAGTTTTCGGACAATACCCCGTGTGCAAGCATCTGCATTCATGCCCTACAAAGTTACGTTCTTGATTTGGTGATTGTAATATGTTTAACCGAGGAATAATGAAATTATATTGCATTACTGAACTTAGAATTTTTATGGAAAATAAATATCCGTATTTCATTGTGTATTCAATTATTTTCATCCTTTGTAAAACCCTAATATAAAAATGAAGACGTGAAAGATATCACTGTAGGAGGATGCGTTATGGGAGAAGATGAGAGAACTGCTAGAAAACTTTTTTGAGCGTTACTTCAAAATATCTTGGTTTATAACCATATTACCCCCCCCCCCCCCCCCCTCACAGACTGACTTAAAACTTGATATGGGGCAGTGTGCGGCCATGGAGCAGACATGGAGCCTGCAACTTTTTTGCGAATACTCTGGCGATTGGATTCCTTTTAGCGATTGAAAAGTAATAATCGTTTTATATGGCATTAACGGAGTAACAATCTTTCTCTCGCTTTCCTATCGCTACCAAATCATAGACTGCAGAAACCCAACTGGATCAAAAAAGGTGCGTCCTGAAGGTTTCGGTTTTTATTCCGTTAACATTTGATTAACATTGTGGCTGAGTTACGAAAACATGGAAAAGTGTAACAAAGTGATAGCGAAATTCCCCGACCTATCGAAAGCCTGCGACACTGTGCCCCATATGATAGTGTGTAAAAAACTTATCGCATAGGAAATTAATGATAAATCACTTAAATGGTAGGTCACTCATGGTAGGTTTCGATCATAGAACGAGCAGCATCGATGTTTTAGTTATTGACAGCGGTGGATGGGCGACCTTCCCAAATTCGGCTCCAATCCAGCTATAAATAGTCGTAATTCTAGGTGCGTCATCGCCTAAGGTTTGAAGCCGAGCGAGGCTCTGCCAAGCTGTTAAATTACACTTAAAATCGTAAAAAGGCATACAGGGATTTTTTTAAATTGTTAAATCTATCATAATGGAGACACGCAGTTTTTAAATCCACGTTAAAATGGAAAAACAAATAACAGTCTGATGAAACATACTATATTCTACAGCTGACGAGTTATATTTTCAAATGTTGTAATAAGTTTCTAAAGCTGTGGCCAGTTCCGGGAACTTTCAGTATGACCAGTGTATACAAATGGAACAGTTCTAGGAAAAAAAGACCAATAGCTACGGTTGATATCGAAGAAACTGCAATTATAGAAACCGCAGGGGAATTACAGTCCACCAAAGGCATTGAAAGTCCATCATTAAGGTTCACCTGGGGTCTATACAATAACGTCAGCTTCAGCATGTTTATGGAAATAAACATGAAGACCCTCCTAATAGTATGGACATTAGTATTTGAAATCTTGTTCAAGTTTAAATTTACAATAAGCCTTAAAGCAATATAATCGCCTTCGATACCCGAGTGTACCGGAATCAAACCAAAATAACCTCCACCCCAGCAACCCCCAGGGCCAGAATATGGCTTCAAATATTGTTCTTAATCTGAGTCGAGATTTGTAATACTGCAACAGGGCGAGCCGGTTTTTGAATGAGGCGTTCGAAGTCAGTTAGTAGTAGTAGGGTGCGGCAACTAACTTTGCTGATTTGAAAGGTATTCTTTTTTTTAAAGGAGTAAAGATATTTTATGATTTTTTTCTACTCGTGTAACACATTATTTAAAGATTTTTATCAATCAGTTTTAAAGATTGTATCAGTCAAGTGACGGCCCCCATTGTCAATATACTGAGCAAGCTGATTTCTAAAACTTCGCTCAACTTTGTCAAGCATTTCGATAGGTATGGCGTTGATGGTTTGGCGTATGTTGTTCTTAAGGTGAGCCAGGGTCCGTGAACGGTCGGTATACACAAGAGATTTGATATCCCCATAAAAATAAATCACAAGGAGCCCAGGTGACCGAGCAGGCCGCGGAAGATCGCCTCTCAATGAGATAAAGCGGCCGGGGAAGTGTTCCCTTAAAAGATCCATTAAACGTCGTGCAGTGTGTACCCTGGCTCCATCCTGCTGAAACAACACATCCCCTAGGTCTAGTTGTTCAAGGTTTGGGAGAAAAAAATCCTCAATCATTTCGCTGCAGCCAGCTGAAGTCTCCGCAACAGTGCGTTCGTTTTCTTCGAAAAATTGAGGTCCATACTGCCGTCGTAAATGAATCCCCAGTAACTTGAAAAAAGACGTTTTAAGAAAAACGCGGTCAAAGTTCAGTTGTTCAATATTTGTTTTCATTAACAAAGTAATCAATATAGATTATTTCTTTTAATCTTTAATGTTCAAAAATAGTTAGAACTTCAATTCTGCATAAAAATATATTAAATTATAATTGTTTAAATAATTAAATTAGATATTGTGTTTTAAATTAGGAAAATAATTTGATAAATTTTATATTTTTAAGCTATAACACCGTAACTGAGTGGTTACTGTGTTATAGGTAAATTTTACATTTTACATATATATATATATATATATATATATATATATATATATATATATATATATATATATATATATATATATATATATATATATATATATATATATATATATATATATATATATATATATATATATATATATATATATATATATATATATATATATATATATATATATATATATATATATATATATATATATATATATATATATATATATATATATATATATATATATATATATATATATATATATATATATATATATATATATATATATATATATATATATATATATATATATATATATATATATATATATATATATATATATATATATATATATATATATATATATATATATATATATATATATATATATATATATATATATATATATATATATATATATATATATATATATATATATCTAGATATTACATTGTAGTAAACTATTTAATAGGAACGGTAGGAGAACATCATTCATGGGGACCACCATGCTTTTTTAAATAGATGCCATTTGTAAAAAAATATGGCGAACTCCATGACAGATTTTCTACTACCGTAACCCCTTAATTAATACAATGAAATTATTATTTACGAACGAAGACGGAAACGTTAATGCTGGTATAAAAATCCTCTGGATTGGGATTTAAAGGGGAAGGACTTTCAACACGATTGATTAAAATTTTCGTACAGTTGATATTAATCAAAAATCAATACAAAAGAATTAATTTTAAAATTTATTATTATTTTTATTAAAGTTTGTAACAAATGAGTATATTACAAAGTTGTTAGTAAATAACATGTGTTTTTACAAAATGGCTGTTGATGATGACGAAAGGTAACCTAAAACAACGAAATTTCTTCAATATCAAATTAACACCGTGGACAAAAACGTTTTTTCGAATTTACCGCAAAATTAAAAAAAAAAAAAAAATATTGAAAAAAACATAAAAATTTTTGCCCTTTTTTAAAAGTTTCACGAAAATATTTTTTTTTTTGATCGTTTTTTTAAAAATATTTCGGTTAATCTTAAAACTCTGCAAATTGTCATAATTTCTGTAATATCGGTAATTGTTATCGATATTACGATATGCTCGAATGTGTGGGGCGCGCCAGTTTTGCATGCGGCAAACTTGCCTGTCATGCCACTTTGTCACTTTTTCATGTCAAAACATGTCACTTTTGACAGCTCCAAATTTGTTGAGGGCAGATTTGCAGGAGGCAACCTTGCAGGCGGCAACCTTGCAGGCGGCATTTTTCCAGACGGCATTCTTGCAGAAAGCAAACTTGCATACAAACCCGAAGTTAGCAACGTTTGAGAATGGCGCATTAGGACATGATTACACGAAATAAAATAATTTTATATTATTTTACAAACCAAAAATAAAGCAGTAAAGCATATGCTATTAATTTTAAATTTAGAAAAAGAAGTAGCAAATTATCATGTCAGGGTAAATTAAAGTGGTGAATATTTTTACCTCTCCACATTTAATTACCGGCATCCTTGAAGTGGATGATTCAGTACATCAAACTAAACATTAAAAAAAATGTTTTAAGTTTTTCTGTTAGGTTAGGTTAGGTTAGGTTTTTCTTTCCCTAAAATCGAAAGTTGATTGCTGAGATCTGCGATGGAGAGGACACTCAAAGAAGTGGACTGGTTTCCCTACCCTGACATATGAAAACGCGGCTTTTGTCGATTTCTACTCTGGTAACACTAAATTTTTAATACGATGTTTTTGCTCCTAACTTCATTTTCTGCAAAAATGCCGTCTGCAAAAATGCCGACCCTCGAAACGTTAGTTTGACATTTGCAAAACTGCCTTCTGCAAGATTGCCTTCTGCAAAACTGCCGCCTGCAAGAATGCCGTCTGCAAGATTGCCGTCTGCAAATCTGCCTTCTGCAAGTTTGATGGGACCCGAATGTGTCGGCCACGGTACGTACAAACAAAATGACCGCAAATTTCTTGACATTGCAATGAACATTTTGAACGCCTATATCTCTCTTATTTATTGAGATCGAATAAAGATTATGGAAGATTAGGAATCAGCGTGGCGAATATAGCGTGGTGAATTACTTAATTTTTTATTTTGGCCTGTTTTTAAAATTTAAACTTTGAATGCCTATCTCGCTTATTTATAGCGACCGACACAATTTTCTTCCAGATTTAGCATTAAAATGAAAAAAAAATGGAGAGAGGTTCCTATACTGCAGTTATTCCACTTTTATAACTATGTGATAATACTTACCTACATGTATATATTTTAATTAAAGAGTTTTGAACAATGAAGCACAAATAATTAAAAAGCAGGAATAATTTCACTGTATTACCTTCACAATATTTTGAATTTAGAATAACGCTTGCCCGACTATGACGTTTGTAGGTTTAACATAGCAGCGCCATCTATGGATTACTCAATAGATAACGCCATCTGTTAAAATCGTTTGGAACTAACAGATAATTGCGAATGTCAAATAATAGACATTGCAATAAAATAATATCGCGACTATAAATTAAGACGTAAGCTATCCTATCTTTCAAGTTGGATCAAACTGCACATTGTGTGCAAATTTGATTCAAATCGGTTAAGTAGTTTAGGAGTCCATCGCGGACAAACAACGTGACACGTAATTTATATATATTAAGATGATAAGGTTTGTAAAGAAATCCGTTTATAGGATGATGTTTTTATTTAAAATAAAATTAGTAAAAGCTACTTAATAAGTAGCGAAGGAAATCCCAGCTTGTATTGGGAAATGCTTATGTTTGAATGAGATATACTTACGGATGTGCACGACTTTCGACGGTGCAATGTAAGTTTAAAGGTCCTTTTGCAGTCGACTAACGATCACTATTCATCCATATATCTCATAAATAGGGCTTATCCTTATGCAACACAAAATGCCTTCAATTGAGACGAATTAAACGAAAAAATAAAAAAAATTACTATTAATCACTTCGGCAAAGCCGTTTTCTAAATGAAAGTGACATTACGAAATAATTCAAATTTCGAATGCCACCAACATTTAAAATATGATACAATTGGCTAAGTTTGTTATCAACGAGCCATTAAATCGAAATAAAAATAAAAAAACCTCCATATGCTCAATGAAATGAAAGAAGAAACTTCAATCTTAATTTCTGGCAGAGGAGTTTATAATAAAGATTGTATAATGTTATCAAAATAGGGTAAACCTATATGGTTAGGCCATTTTCAATTATACCGTATAATATATATTTATATCCTACCTACCTCCCAATTCCCAGTTAGTGAGAATTTACGCGCCGGCCGAACCAGACGTGCTCCTGTGAGTGTTCTCGTTATCGTGCTGTGATATTAATTATCGCGTCCGTGAGCTGGCCAGCCGAAGATTTGAAGACATTTTGGAGTAAAATTGCAGCAAGGAATTTACGCGAAAAATAGAAAGTTGCGTAAATTTGATTCCTTCTCCTCTCCACAATGATGCCTATAATCCCTTTAAATTAACCAACCTTCCTCACAGTCCACTATATATATATATATATATATATATATATATATATATATATATATATATATATATATATATATATATATATATATATATATATATATATATATATATATATATATATATATATATATATATATATATATATATATATATATATATATATATATATATATATATATATATATATATATATATATATATATATATATATATATTGATATTTTAAGTGTGTAAATTTTTTTAAATTATTTTCAATAATATATAAAATTAGATTCATGAAAAGTTACTTATCTGGGGTCCTGGTGGACCAGAAACATTTAAACGATAGTTAATGTCCTCTTTAAATACTTAGGGCAGCGGCACCTGTTTCCGCAATTGATAACCTATGATGTTCTTAGTTATTGCAGCCGAATTACTGTATGCCCTTGGATGTAATAAGTATAGGAGGATGGTTTCTGTAACAGAAATGGATGTTAGTAACTTATTTTAGAAGAAATTATATGATTGAGAATATTTCGACACTAGTCGTATTCATCTCTATGAAATGTCATAGAGATGAATACGACTAGTGTCGAAATATTCTCAATCATATAATTTCTTCTAAAATAAGTTACTAACATCCATTTCTGTTACAGAAACCATCCTCCTATACTTATTACATCCAAGGGCATACAGTAATTCGGCTGCAATAACTAAGAACATCATAGGTTATCAATTGCGGAAACAGGTGCCGCTGCCCTAAGTATTTAAAGAGGACATTAACTATCGTTTAAATGTTTCTGGTCCACCAGGACCCCAGATAAGTAACTTTTCATGAATCTAATTTTATATATTATTGAAAATAATTTAAAAAAATATATATATATATATATATATATACTTAAACCCAATATTTTGGTCCATACGATCCGGATTTAAAATACTTTGTCCATTTGAGTACGAAAACAGAATAAATACTTCCGCCATTACGGGTTGCCTTTTGGAATTTCGCATATAGGAGATATTATTCATATAATTATTATTTATAGACATCATTGGTAAAATTAAACATATCTACATAATAAAACATTATATTCGTGTTGAGCTGTTTAAAATTGGTAAAAAATACAGATCAGCCCACATTAATTAAATTCAAACGGCGGGTACTTTGTTTTACACGTAGGTACACTAGGCACATTAAATTACTGCAGAGTTCACACTTTATGCCGCGAGTATAGTACATATACTTATTGCATTTTGCATGGGTAGTATACTTGCTTAGCTGAGCTGAATGGTTGATAGCCGTAATTTATATTGAATAAATTATATTGGTCCTACATAAAATAAAATACCTATTTTGTTTGTTTACAGTAGATTACTTAATGTTTATTAATTGTTTAATTGTTATAAATTTGTCACCAAATCATATAAAGGCTTGCCGCTCACAATATTATAAATATTTTGTTAAATATTGGATACTGTCTCATTATTTATAGAGACACGTACGTTACGTTTGTAGAATTGCAACCGTTTATTAAAAAAACCGGTTTCACTAGCTAGATAAGGAAACAAAATAACATAATAATATCTTGTTTACGAATTTGGTTTAGCAAAACAGTTCGGTAGGATGAAGTTACCAGTTATGGGACTTTCATTTATATAAATTATATTTATAAAGGGATCGTAATATTTTATAATTATTATTCCTGAATATAAACTTGTTTAGTTACATAAAATATCTGAGTAATTAATAGTTTATTATCAAATTATATATTTGTTATTGTTTGCAAATTTGTTTGGTTCATAACAATTTGTCAAAGTAATTATTAAATATTGGTTTGTTTTATTGGATTGTTTACTTGTCATCCATTCATAGCTGTATAGACGATAAATAAATAAATTCTTATGAAATGTCTCGTGATCCCGATAAGGAAGCTAGCATGAATGCAATTAAGTTACAAATAGCACGTGCAAAACGTAATGCTCTATTTGAGAGAATGCAAAAAATATTTGATTTATCAAAGAATGTAGGCACTACCGAAAGAACAAGTGAGCCATTTCCCAATGGATCTATTTTTATGGCAGATATACGGTCAGAGTTTCGTGCCGTTTTAGATGATTATAATATTTTAAAGATTAGAGCTGACCCAACCGCGACGCCGTGTTACGATACATTTACCTCATTTGAGGACATGTATTGTACAAGTAAGCGTGTTCTTGACCGGCTGTCTGTTAAGCAAAAAATATCGACGTCCATTAGGGACACTGAGACTTGTCGTGAGGCGACAAAGCCAAGACTTCCACCTTTGGAAATTATGTCTTTCAACGGGGACGTAAAGAATTGGCCGCTGTTTTATGCCAACTTTAAATCTCTAATCCACGATAACACGTCGCTTACAGATGACGAGAGAGTGTATTATCTGATGAGTAAATTATCGCAAGGTGCTTTAAACGTGATTTCAGGTATCACTCCAGATGGTCAGAATTACTCTTTAATGTTAAAAACTTTAATTGATAGATACGAAGACAAACGTCTTTTGGTTTCGGCTCACGTAGAGCAGATTTTGAACTTTAAATTAAATGGAGGAGCATCACAGAATAATTTTCAGTCTTTTATGGATAGGGTTAGCACCGCTGTTGGTGCACTAAAGAATTTAAAATTGGACGATTTAGCAGATTATTTGTTGCTACATATAACGTTGAAAAAACTCGATACAGATACAATCAAAGGTTTCGAATCGCAGGTTCGTGATGTAGAAATACCTACATTTTCACAATTAGTTGATTTCGTGAGGACTCAGATTCGAGTTTATCAAACCTGTAATGTCCAATCTAGGACCACTATCAATATGAACAGCAAAGCTAGTCGTTTTAGTTCTAACCAACGTATGCCAAGCCCTCAATCATATGTTTCAAATGAGCAAAATAATTTTAAGTGTTTATGCAATAATATAACACATGAATATCTCTATAAATGCCCTTTGTTCAATAAAATGACACCTGCTCATAGGTTCGCTCATATTAAAGCAAATAACGCCTGTTTAAATTGTCTGGGTATAAAACATAAGACAGGTCTCTGTAAATCAAATCAGAAGTGTACGATGTGTAAACAGAAACACCACACGTTGTTACATTTTAATAATAATGATAAAATTAGTAGTTCCACATCGAACTCAGGTACTGTTCAGTCGGTTCGATGGTCATCTCAGATGCTTTCGCCTTCTAACACGAAGCCTGAGACAACCTTCGATAACGAAGCAGGGCGCGGAGACGCAACGTTGTGTGCTACATGTAATACAAACGCCAAGTTGTCGACTCTTTCGCAAAGGTCCAAGTCAGCTACAACTACCACAGTCGCGCTTCCCACCGTTCAAGTCGTAGTGAATAATCAGATTGTTAGATGTCTCCTAGACTCGGCTTCTCAAAGCAATTTTATAACAAATGACTGTTGTGAAAAACTTGGCCTCAAGCATTATGAAAAGTCGAAGGTAGTGGTTACGGGAGTAGGTGGTTTAAATAAACCTACTCTAGGTAAAGTTAATCTAACTTTCCTTTCTAGGTTTAATATAGGTATACGTCATGACATGAGTGCTCTTATTGTCGATCGTATTACTAGTGAGTTGCCGTCGGTTCCCATAGACGAGGCCGCGCTTCCACATTTGAGGTCACTACCTCTTGCCGATGAAATGTTTGCTACGCCTGGCCCTATCGAGGCTTTAATAGGCGCTTCATTATTTCCACATTTATTGCTACCAGGTAGGATAGTTAATACCCAGTGTGATAATATTCCACCAGTTATTGAAACTGTGTTAGGTTTTGTCGTCGTTGGGTCATTGCCCACGCTTCAGTCTACGCATATTCATGACTTGGTCTCATGCTGTTCAGTAGTGTCTCGAGATTCCCTGGACGTCGTTGTAAAACGCTTCTGGGAATTGGAGGAAATGTGTATTCCACCAGTCCAAGATCCTAATGATCTGGAGTGTGAGGAGCATTTCTCGGTCACCACGACACGTGACTCTAACGGTAGGTAAGTCGTTGCCTTACCTTTTCGACTGGATGCCTATTTATTGGGTGATTCTCAAAGGGTCGCTGAGAAGCGTTTTATTTGCCTTGAACGAAAACTCAAATCATGCGCTCCCTTGCGAGAAGCCTATGATAAGGTAATACGTGATTATATTGAAGATGGGTATTTGTCACCGGTGGCTATTGATAGCAGTGTCAGCACCCTCTCATATGTCATCCCTCACCACGGGGTTTTCAGACCAGATAAGTCGACAAAACTTAGACCGGTTCTTGATGCCACTTGTACAACTAGCACAGGCTACTCTCTTAACGATCTACTACACTCAGGTCCCAACCTACAGGGTGATTTATTTTGTATACTCTTGAATTTTCGTTTGTTTTCGGTCGCCTTCTGTGCTGATGTGAAACAAATGTTTTTACAGATATGTATGCGTCCTGAAGATCGTCGATTTCAGCGTATTCTATATCGCTTTAGTCCCCACAGTCCTATGCAACTCTTTGAGCTGAATAGGGTATGCTTCGGATTTAAGTCAAGTCCTTACCACGCCCTACGAGTAGTAAAACAATTAGCGTCCGACGAAGGAGATAAATATCCTAAGGCTGCTAAAGTTATCTCTAGTTCTCTGAACATGGATGATATTGCATATAGTCTTCCAGAAGAGTCTTCAGCTGTAGAGACAGTAAACGAACTGATTCAGCTTTTCAAATGCGGTCAGTTCGACCTAATGAAGTGGACATCAAATTCCAAGAGTGTATTAGAAAACATACCAGAGTCCCACAAAATTACTTCAGAAGTAGAGTTCGATAAGCAAACACAGCATAAGATATTGGGTTTAAGGTGGTCCATGTCTGATGATTGTTTTGTCTTTCAAATCAACGCTCCTGATAATAAGTGCACTAAACGTGCCATCCTGTCGACAGTAGCGCGTTTATGGGACATCTTAGGATTTGTGGCTCCTACTATTCTTTATGCCAAGCTGTTAATAAAGGAGCTTTGGCTTATTAAGTGTGATTGGGACGATTATCCTCCGCCACATATCGAAAAATCGTGGCACAACTTCTGTTCAAAACTACCCTGTTTAAATGGCTTCAGAATACCTAGACACTTAGGCGTAAGCGCCGGGGTGATTGTTAACGTCTTGGGATTTGCAGACGCAAGTGAGCGCGCGTACGGAGCGGTTGTTTACCTACACATCACTCGTGCTGATCATATCAGCACTCAGCTTGTGTGTGCTAAGTCTAAAATATCGCCAACAAAGACACTCACGGTTGCAAGATTAGAGCTTTGCGCCGTTGAGCTATTGTCAAGATTGCTCCGTCGTGTGTGCGACACATATAGTCCACGTTACGATATATCCCGTGTGTATGGCTTCACTGATTCAAAGGTTGTCTTATGTTGGTTGAATTCATCGCCACATAGATGGCAAATATTTGTGGCAAATCGGATCGTTAAGGTAACAGAGAACTATCCGCCTAGTATCATATTCCATGTGGCCGACTCTGAGAATCCTGCCGATTGCCTCTCGCGTGGTTTGTCTCCCGAAAAGCTATTGACTCATCAGTTATGGTTCAAGGGACCTTCGTGGGCTTCGTTAAAGCCGTCAGATTGACCGATTAATGAATTTATTGATATATCAATTGATGAGACGTTACCCGAGGAGCGATCAAAATCTTTCCCTGTAGTTACATCTTCGCGGGAAGAGAATGTTGTTTATCAGCTTTGTTTGAGAATTTCTTCCTGGAGTCAACTAATTAGAACGGTTGTGTTCGTGCTAAGATTTGTCAAAAGACTTCCTAGGAGAGAAAACCTGATTGCATCTCCAGAGGACCTTAAACAAGCCGAGCGCTTAATAATACGCATTCTCCAATATAAATATTTTGAAGAGGACATTTATAATATAAGGAATAATAAAAATTGTTCTCGTCTTTTTATCAAACTTAAGCCTTTTCTTGACGACGATGGTCTCATCCGCGTTGGTGGTCGTTTGTCAAATGCATCGGTTGATTACGATCAAAGGTATCCCGTCATATTGCCCCGTCGTGATCACGTAGTAGATCTCATTATAGATCACTATCATAATAAATATTTTCACGCAGGTCCGGTGTTACTTATATCTCTTTTAAGGCAAAGTTACTGGATCTTAGCGTCAAGAAGTTCGATCCGTCATCGAAACTTTAAATGCAATATTTGCTTTAAAGCGAAACCTCGTCCGACTTTTCCAATTATGGCTGATCTTCCAAGTTATCGAGTCAACCAAGTTGAAAAGGCCTTTACTCACGTAGGCTGTGACTATGCAGGTCCTTTAAAATACACCCCTTATCGTGGCAGAGGCGTTCAGTCTCGCAAGGCATGGTTGTGTATATTCACGTGTATGACCGTAAGAGCGGTACATATTGAAATAGTTACCGATTTGTCTACCGTTAGTTTCCTCTCAGCCTTCAAGCGTTTTCTCTCTCGCCGAGGACCCGTCAAGTGTTTATACTCAGATAATGCTACTAATTTTGTAGGCGCGAACTCTTATCTGAGAGACTTATATAAATTTCTTGAAAATGTTCATCAACCTCTATTGTCCGAGCTTTCCAAGGAAAGAGTCGATTGGAAGTTTATACCACCGGCTACACCACACTTTGGTGGTTGTTAGGAAAGTATAGTTAAAATAGTGAAACACACTTGTTTAAAACAATAGGTAGCCAAATATTATCATACGAGGAGATGTTGACTACGCTTACACAGATAGAAGCGTTGATTAATTCTCGCCCGCTCACAGTTTTGAGTAGCGACCCGTCAGAGCCTTCAGCTCTCACACCGGCACATTTTTTGTGTTCAGGTCCCTTATCATCAATGCCTGTAATAGAAGCGACAAGTTATAACCTGCAGGAAAGACACTCGTTGCTAAGCTCTTTAGTTCAAACTTTCTGGCAGCGATGGCGCCTTGAGTATCTGCACCAGTTGCAATCTCGCGCTAAATGGAACACTCCTTCCGTCCCCATTGTAAAGGGAACTGTGGTCATTGTCATCATTGAAAACGCTCCGCCATATACATGGCCGTTAGGGGTAATACAGGAAGCGCATACTTCTAAGGATGGCATCACTCATGTTGCTACTGTTAGGACGTCGAAAGGCAACTTTGTTCGTCCTATCATTAAACTATATCCATTGCCTACGCAGTGACTAGTATGTCTAAATAGTTATAAGTTAGCACCTAAGTTATACCATATTGCACTTATTTCTAGTTTCTTATCGTAAAGCTTGATGCTACATAGTACGTAAGTTAGCTTTAGCTATATAATAATACATTTCTTAAAAGCAACCCTTTAAGCCCGGGGGTAATGGTTAGGCCATTTTCAATTATACCGTATAATATATATTTATATCCTACCTACCTCCCAATTCCCAGTTAGTGAGAATTTACGCGCCGGCCGAACCAGACGTGCTCCTGTGAGTGTTCTCGTTATCGTGCTGTGATATTAATTATCGCGTCCGTGAGCTGGCCAGCCGAAGATTTGAAGACATTTTGGAGTGAAATTGCAGCAAGGAATTTACGCGAAAAATAGAAAGGTGCGTAAATTTGATTCCTTCTCCTCTCCACAATGATGCCTATAATCCCTTTAAATTAACCAACCTTCCTCACAGTCCACTATATATATATATATATATATATATATATATATATATATATATATATATATATATATATATATATATATATATATATATATATATATATATATATATATATATATATATAATATATATATATATATATATATATATATATAAACTTAAACCCAACACTATATAAAATTGTATAATATTAAAAAATTGTAAAGAAATATTGTAGAAAACAGTATAATATTGTTATATTTGATAAGGTTTGTAAAGAAATCCGTTTATAGGATGATGTTTTTATTTAAAATAAAATTAGTAAAAGCTACTTAAAAAGTAGCGAAGGAAATCCCAGTTTGTATTGGAAATGCTTATGTTTGAATGAGATATACTTACGGATGTGGACGACTTTCGACGGTGCAATGTAAGTTTAAAGGTCCTTTTGCAGTCGACTAACGATCACTATTCATCCATATATCTCATAAATAGGGCTTATCCTTATGCAACACAAAATGCCTTCAATTGAGACGAATAAGCGAAAAAATAAAAAATAAAACTATTGATCACTTTGGCAAAGCCGTTTCCTAAATGAAAGTGACATTACGAAATAATTCAAATTTCGAATGCCACCAACATTTAATATGATACAATTGGCTGAGTTTGTTATCAACGAGCCATTAAATCGAAATAAAAATAAAAAAACCTCCATATGCTCAATGAAATGAAAGAAGAAACTTCAATCTTAATTTCTGGCAGAGGAGTTTATAATAAAGATTGTATAATGTTATCAAAATAGGGTGAACCTATATAAAATTGTATAATATTAAAAAATTGTAAAGAAATATTGTAGAAAACAGTATAATATTGTTATATTTGATAAGGTTTGTAAAGAAATCCGTTTATAGGATGATGTTTTTATATATATATATATATATATATATATATATATATATATATATATATATATATATATATATATATATATATATATATATATATATATATATATATATATATATATATATATATATATATATATATATATATATATACATATATATATATATATATATATATATATATATATATATATATATATATATATATATATATATATATATATATATATATATATATATATATATATATATATATATATATATATATATATATATATATATATATATATATATATATATATATATATATATATATATATATATATATATATATATATATATATATATATATATATATATATTATAAAAACACGATAAAAAGTTCCTTAATTTACTAAAGAACTTTCAGAAAATTTGCATTATCCCAAGTAACAATACACGAAACATTTTGAATCCAGTTTCCATTTCAAATTACAGTCATTCCAACGTTAACAAAACAAGGAATTCAAATTCACTTCGAAATGTTATCCCAGCAGTTCACCAAGGTACTCTTTCCTCTCCGATGCACACCCTATCAGTAAACCAAATTACTAACAATATATTTCCATTAGTATCAGATTCCGTACCAATACGTGCCACATTAGTAAACCAAATTAATAACAGTATAACACCATCAGTATCATATTCTAATAATATACAAGGTCCATCTCCTAGAGAAAAAAATGCTGTTAAAAACTTGTCATCTAAAGTAAATTAACCACAATGAATATTTAGTATTAGCTAAAGGTCTAAATTTCACACCGACTCAAAATGTGAACCATTTTAGTTTTGGTAATGATGTTGTTAAATTTTGTCGTAATTTAAGATGGCGCGAATTTTGGCATTCAAATCAAAAGAATAACAATAATAATATTAAATTACACAATGCACTATCTCAATTTCGTCCACACTCTAATAAAGAACCCCCTCCATTACCAAAAAATCATCCGGTAGAAAATTTTATTACTATTTTATTAAACAAAGTAACACAGCCATCTTTTCTAAATAGCCTCAAACCAACATCAAACTTGTCAGTAGATGAACGTGCAGCTCTTGAGAGTCTTAGCAAGGATACCAGCATCGTCATTTTGCCGGCTGATAAAGGTTCCACTACTGTCATACTTAACAAAACTGACTATGTTACTGAAGGCTTGAGACAACTTAGAGATGAAACTTTCTATAAAAAACTATCCAGAGATCCAAACAAAAATTTTGCAGTGAAAATAAAAAAATATATTGAACAAAATAAATCAAATGAAAAATTATCAGACGAAGATGTTAAAACTTTAATTCCTGATCCTATCCGAACTCCAAATTTTTACCTATTACCTAAAATTCACAAGCCTAATAATCCTGGACGACCGATAGTCGCAAGCTTTAACTCTCCGACAGAAAGAATTTCAGCTTTTGTAGATTATTTTTTACAACCTTTTGTGAAAAATCTAAATTCTCATATCAAAGACAGCTATCATTTTATTGATATTTTAAATAATACTGTAATTCCAAAGTCAGACGACCTATTATTTGTTACTATTGACGCCATATCCCTGTATACCAATATTCCTCATAATTTAGGATTGGAAGCCATTTCTTATTTTCTTGATGAGAGACCTCATCCTCAAATACCTTCTACAGATTTTCTTTGCAAATTAGCCGAGTTTGTCTTAACGTGTAATGCTTTTTCCTTTGAAGATGAATTTTATCTTCAAATTAACGGGACTGCTATGGGAACTCGAATGGCACCATCGTATGCCAACCTTTTCATGGGATTATTCGAGCAAAATTTTCTTCAAACGCAAAATTTAAAACCCATATTATGGTATAGATTTATTGACGACATAGTAATGATTTGGCCACACGGACAAACTACTCTAACAACCTTTCTTGACGACCTAAATAATTTTGGCCCTTTGAATTTCACTCATACCATTTCTAAATCACAAATTACTTTCTTAGATGTTGATTTAACAATTTCCGAAGGTAAAATTAAAACCGCGATTCATATAAAACCTACAAATAAAGAACAGTATTTACACTTTGATAGCTGTCATCCATTTCACACCAAGAGATCCATTCCCTATTCAATGTCCATTCGCGGACACCGTTTAGTTAACAACAAAGAAAATTTAGATAAATATCTCAATAATCTAAAGCAATCTCTTCTTGAAAGAAAATACCCTGCTCCTCTATTGGATAAACATATTCTAAACTCTGAAGTAAAATATATACCAAAACCTAAAATTACTTCAAATAAAAATAATAATAATAATAAAATCTTCCTTAGCACCACTTATTTTCCTGGTGCTGAGAAACTGCGAGATATATTATCTGATTTATTCCCCATCATTTCTAATGATGCATCCACTAAGGATCTCTTAGATTCACCGCCAATTTTATCTTTCCGCAGACCACCTAATATTAGATCAATATTAAACAAAACAAAAAATAATCAAAATTTCATTGGTAATAATACTTTTGGACTTCAACCTTGTGGTCGTACACGTTGTAAAACTTGTCCTCTGTTAGATCTAAGTCCTTTTTTTACCAGTCCAAATACTACTAATAGTTACAGGGTTCCCTTTCATTGCAGTTGTATTTCAAAAAATATAGTATATCAACTTCTGTGCAGGACTTGTGATGCCTTTTATATCGGTGAAACAACAACACCACTTAATATTAGACTAAATAATCATAGGGCTAGTGTAGGAAATGAAAGCCAACTCCCAATATCTTTACATGCCAGGGCGCATAATTTATCTTTTGATCAATGTTTTAAAGTTAAAATAATAAAATGCCTGGGTGATAATGCAAAAGAAAGGGACGTCAAATCTTGGGAATTAGCTTATATTTATATTTTAGGCGCTTGCAAAGGTTCCGGTCTCAATAGGCAAAATTAATAAGGTTTATCATATTATCATAATCATCAAATGCTTTTTATTTTAATTTATAATCATTCATTTAAAATAACGTTTTGCACGGTTGGTTATGGTACCTTAACTAAATCGTGTAAAATATTATTAATCCATTTCTTTTTGTTCGATTCCTTGAATTTAAATTTTCAACGAATTGTTCGATTTCAGAAATGTCACATATCTTGACGACGGCTGAGCCGAAATATTGATATACATTTTATAACAATCATTAATATTTAAGAAACACTAATCGCCTATTATTTTCCAGCATTCATTCTCGTCTCGCATTGTTGTGTTACCGCTGCCATTTTGAAATACCACAGCAGGAAACACCTAGCAAGCGCTGAAGGAAGAGAAGAATAAGGCGTGGAGTCACTCCTGGTCACCACAGACCAGATAAGTGCCCTTTCATTATTTTATCATTTCATTTATTTAGTAATAAACATAATTTCAATTTGAAAAAATAATAATTTACACATTTACAATCAAATATTAAAATATTACCTAATTTTAATTATGTTGCAATCACATCCATTATGTACACTCAGTGGTTAAACCAAATAAATTACCATTCACTTAAGACAGCTAAATTCACGGGACACGTTGAATTTCTTTCTAAATGTTTAGAAAACAACATTTGCCCTAAAGGGTTATTACCAAAATTTCCTTCCGCAGCAATTAGTACAGAAATTCAATATGATTTCACCGCAATCCGTTTAAGGTATTCAATGGAAATTACGTCTGTTTTGCGAAATGAATATCAAATTTTAGTTGATAAACATTTAAACTCACTGTGTTTTTATGTTAACATGATAACAACACATTCTCCTTTCTTATTTCAAGAAGCTCATAAAATAGTTAACAATTCTGTAACAGATTTACGAAATATTAGATTAAAACACGATAAAAAGTTCCTTAATTTACTAAAGAACTTTCAGAAAATTTGCATTATCCCAAGTAACAATACACGAAACATTTTGAATCCAGTTTCCATTTCAAATTACAGTCATTCCAACGTTAACAAAACAAGGAATTCAAATTCACTTCGAAATGTTATCCCAGCAGTTCACCAAGGTACTCTTTCCTCTCCGATGCACACCCTATCAGTAAACCAAATTACTAACAATATATTTCCATTAGTATCAGATTCCGTACCAATACGTGCCACATTAGTAAACCAAATTAATAACAGTATAACACCATCAGTATCATATTCTAATAATATACAAGGTCCATCTCCTAGAGAAAAAAATGCTGTTAAAAACTTGTCATCTAAAGTAATTAACCACAATGAATATTTAGTATTAGCTAAAGGTCTAAATTTCACACCGACTCAAAATGTGAACCATTTTAGTTTTGGTAATGATGTTGTTAAATTTTGTCGTAATTTAAGATGGCGCGAATTTTGGCATTCAAATCAAAAGAATAACAATAATAATATTAAATTACACAATGCACTATCTCAATTTCGTCCACACTCTAATAAAGAACCCCCTCCATTACCAAAAAATCATCCGGTAGAAAATTTTATTACTATTTTATTAAACAAAGTAACACAGCCATCTTTTCTAAATAGCCTCAAACCAACATCAAACTTGTCAGTAGATGAACGTGCAGCTCTTGAGAGTCTTAGCAAGGATACCAGCATCGTCATTTTGCCGGCTGATAAAGGTTCCACTACTGTCATACTTAACAAAACTGACTATGTTACTGAAGGCTTGAGACAACTTAGAGATGAAACTTTCTATAAAAAACTATCCAGAGATCCAAACAAAAATTTTGCAGTGAAAATAAAAAAATATATTGAACAAAATAAATCAAATGAAAAATTATCAGACGAAGATGTTAAAACTTTAATTCCTGATCCTATCCGAACTCCAAATTTTTACCTATTACCTAAAATTCACAAGCCTAATAATCCTGGACGACCGATAGTCGCAAGCTTTAACTCTCCGACAGAAAGAATTTCAGCTTTTGTAGATTATTTTTTACAACCTTTTGTGAAAAATCTAAATTCTCATATCAAAGACAGCTATCATTTTATTGATATTTTAAATAATACTGTAATTCCAAAGTCAGACGACCTATTATTTGTTACTATTGACGCCATATCCCTGTATACCAATATTCCTCATAATTTAGGATTGGAAGCCATTTCTTATTTTCTTGATGAGAGACCTCATCCTCAAATACCTTCTACAGATTTTCTTTGCAAATTAGCCGAGTTTGTCTTAACGTGTAATGCTTTTTCCTTTGAAGATGAATTTTATCTTCAAATTAAAGGGACTGCTATGGGAACTCGAATGGCACCATCGTATGCCAACCTTTTCATGGGATTATTCGAGCAAAATTTTCTTCAAACGCAAAATTTAAAACCCATATTATGGTATAGATTTATTGACGACATAGTAATGATTTGGCCACACGGACAAACTACTCTAACAACCTTTCTTGACGACCTAAATAATTTTGGCCCTTTGAATTTCACTCATACCATTTCTAAATCACAAATTACTTTCTTAGATGTTGATTTAACAATTTCCGAAGGTAAAATTAAAACCGCGATTCATATAAAACCTACAAATAAAGAACAGTATTTACACTTTGATAGCTGTCATCCATTTCACACCAAGAGATCCATTCCCTATTCAATGTCCATTCGCGGACACCGTTTAGTTAACAACAAAGAAAATTTAGATAAATATCTCAATAATCTAAAGCAATCTCTTCTTGAAAGAAAATACCCTGCTCCTCTATTGGATAAACATATTCTAAACTCTGAAGTAAAATATATACCAAAACCTAAAATTACTTCAAATAAAAATAATAATAATAATAAAATCTTCCTTAGCACCACTTATTTTCCTGGTGCTGAGAAACTGCGAGATATATTATCTGATTTATTCCCCATCATTTCTAATGATGCATCCACTAAGGATCTCTTAGATTCACCGCCAATTTTATCTTTCCGCAGACCACCTAATATTAGATCAATATTAAACAAAACAAAAAATAATCAAAATTTCTCTATTGGTAATAATACTTTTGGACTTCAACCTTGTGGTCGTACACGTTGTAAAACTTGTCCTCTGTTAGATCTAAGTCCTTTTTTTACCAGTCCAAATACTACTAATAGTTACAGGGTTCCCTTTCATTGCAGTTGTATTTCAAAAAATATAGTATATCAACTTCTGTGCAGGACTTGTGATGCCTTTTATATCGGTGAAACAACAACACCACTTAATATTAGACTAAATAATCATAGGGCTAGTGTAGGAAATGAAAGCCAACTCCCAATATCTTTACATGCCAGGGCGCATAATTTATCTTTTGATCAATGTTTTAAAGTTAAAATAATAAAATGCCTGGGTGATAATGCAAAAGAAAGGGACGTCAAATCTTGGGAATTAGCTTATATTTATATTTTAGGCGCTTGCAAAGGTTCCGGTCTCAATAGGCAAAATTAATAAGGTTTATCATATTATCATAATCATCAAATGCTTTTTATTTTAATTTATAATCATTCATTTAAAATAACGTTTTGCACGGTTGGTTATGGTACCTTAACTAAATCGTGTAAAATATTATTAATCCATTTCTTTTTGTTCGATTCCTTGAATTTAAATTTTCAACGAATTGTTCGATTTCAGAAATGTCACATATCTTGACGACGGCTGAGCCGAAATATTGATATACATTTTATAACAATCATTAATATTTAAGAAACACTAATCGCCTATTATTTTCCAGCATTCATTCTCGTCTCGCATTGTTGTGTTACCGCTGCCATTTTGAAATACCACAGCAGGAAACACCTAGCAAGCGCTGAAGGAAGAGAAGAATAAGGCGTGGAGTCACTCCTGGTCACCACAGACCAGATAAGTGCCCTTTCATTATTTTATCATTTCATTTATTTAGTAATAAACATAATTTCAATTTGAAAAAATAATAATTTACACATTTACAATCAAATATTAAAATATTACCTAATTTTAATTATGTTGCAATCACATCCATTATGTACACTCAGTGGTTAAACCAAATAAATTACCATTCACTTAAGACAGCTAAATTCACGGGACACGTTGAATTTCTTTCTAAATGTTTAGAAAACAACATTTGCCCTAAAGGGTTATTACCAAAATTTCCTTCCGCAGCAATTAGTACAGAAATTCAATATGATTTCACCGCAATCCGTTTAAGGTATTCAATGGAAATTACGTCTGTTTTGCGAAATGAATATCAAATTTTAGTTGATAAACATTTAAACTCACTGTGTTTTTATGTTAACATGATAACAACACATTCTCCTTTCTTATTTCAAGAAGCTCATAAAATAGTTAACAATTCTGTAACAGATTTACGAAATATTAGATTAAAACACGATAAAAAGTTCCTTAATTTACTAAAGAACTTTCAGAAAATTTGCATTATCCCAAGTAACAATACACGAAACATTTTGAATCCAGTTTCCATTTCAAATTACAGTCATTCCAACGTTAACAAAACAAGGAATTCAAATTCACTTCGAAATGTTATCCCAGCAGTTCACCAAGGTACTCTTTCCTCTCCGATGCACACCCTATCAGTAAACCAAATTACTAACAATATATTTCCATTAGTATCAGATTCCGTACCAATACGTGCCACATTAGTAAACCAAATTAATAACAGTATAACACCATCAGTATCATATTCTAATAATATACAAGGTCCATCTCCTAGAGAAAAAAATGCTGTTAAAAACTTGTCATCTAAAGTAATTAACCACAATGAATATTTAGTATTAGCTAAAGGTCTAAATTTCACACCGACTCAAAATGTGAACCATTTTAGTTTTGGTAATGATGTTGTTAAATTTTGTCGTAATTTAAGATGGCGCGAATTTTGGCATTCAAATCAAAAGAATAACAATAATAATATTAAATTACACAATGCACTATCTCAATTTCGTCCACACTCTAATAAAGAACCCCCTCCATTACCAAAAAATCATCCGGTAGAAAATTTTATTACTATTTTATTAAACAAAGTAACACAGCCATCTTTTCTAAATAGCCTCAAACCAACATCAAACTTGTCAGTAGATGAACGTGCAGCTCTTGAGAGTCTTAGCAAGGATACCAGCATCGTCATTTTGCCGGCTGATAAAGGTTCCACTACTGTCATACTTAACAAAACTGACTATGTTACTGAAGGCTTGAGACAACTTAGAGATGAAACTTTCTATAAAAAACTATCCAGAGATCCAAACAAAAATTTTGCAGTGAAAATAAAAAAATATATTGAACAAAATAAATCAAATGAAAAATTATCAGACGAAGATGTTAAAACTTTAATTCCTGATCCTATCCGAACTCCAAATTTTTACCTATTACCTAAAATTCACAAGCCTAATAATCCTGGACGACCGATAGTCGCAAGCTTTAACTCTCCGACAGAAAGAATTTCAGCTTTTGTAGATTATTTTTTACAACCTTTTGTGAAAAATCTAAATTCTCATATCAAAGACAGCTATCATTTTATTGATATTTTAAATAATACTGTAATTCCAAAGTCAGACGACCTATTATTTGTTACTATTGACGCCATATCCCTGTATACCAATATTCCTCATAATTTAGGATTGGAAGCCATTTCTTATTTTCTTGATGAGAGACCTCATCCTCAAATACCTTCTACAGATTTTCTTTGCAAATTAGCCGAGTTTGTCTTAACGTGTAATGCTTTTTCCTTTGAAGATGAATTTTATCTTCAAATTAAAGGGACTGCTATGGGAACTCGAATGGCACCATCGTATGCCAACCTTTTCATGGGATTATTCGAGCAAAATTTTCTTCAAACGCAAAATTTAAAACCCATATTATGGTATAGATTTATTGACGACATAGTAATGATTTGGCCACACGGACAAACTACTCTAACAACCTTTCTTGACGACCTAAATAATTTTGGCCCTTTGAATTTCACTCATACCATTTCTAAATCACAAATTACTTTCTTAGATGTTGATTTAACAATTTCCGAAGGTAAAATTAAAACCGCGATTCATATAAAACCTACAAATAAAGAACAGTATTTACACTTTGATAGCTGTCATCCATTTCACACCAAGAGATCCATTCCCTATTCAATGTCCATTCGCGGACACCGTTTAGTTAACAACAAAGAAAATTTAGATAAATATCTCAATAATCTAAAGCAATCTCTTCTTGAAAGAAAATACCCTGCTCCTCTATTGGATAAACATATTCTAAACTCTGAAGTAAAATATATACCAAAACCTAAAATTACTTCAAATAAAAATAATAATAATAATAAAATCTTCCTTAGCACCACTTATTTTCCTGGTGCTGAGAAACTGCGAGATATATTATCTGATTTATTCCCCATCATTTCTAATGATGCATCCACTAAGGATCTCTTAGATTCACCGCCAATTTTATCTTTCCGCAGACCACCTAATATTAGATCAATATTAAACAAAACAAAAAATAATCAAAATTTCTCTATTGGTAATAATACTTTTGGACTTCAACCTTGTGGTCGTACACGTTGTAAAACTTGTCCTCTGTTAGATCTAAGTCCTTTTTTTACCAGTCCAAATACTACTAATAGTTACAGGGTTCCCTTTCATTGCAGTTGTATTTCAAAAAATATAGTATATCAACTTCTGTGCAGGACTTGTGATGCCTTTTATATCGGTGAAACAACAACACCACTTAATATTAGACTAAATAATCATAGGGCTAGTGTAGGAAATGAAAGCCAACTCCCAATATCTTTACATGCCAGGGCGCATAATTTATCTTTTGATCAATGTTTTAAAGTTAAAATAATAAAATGCCTGGGTGATAATGCAAAAGAAAGGGACGTCAAATCTTGGGAATTAGCTTATATTTATATTTTAGGCGCTTGCAAAGGTTCCGGTCTCAATAGGCAAAATTAATAAGGTTTATCATATTATCATAATCATCAAATGCTTTTTATTTTAATTTATAATCATTCATTTAAAATAACGTTTTGCACGGTTGGTTATGGTACCTTAACTAAATCGTGTAAAATATTATTAATCCATTTCTTTTTGTTCGATTCCTTGAATTTAAATTTTCAACGAATTGTTCGATTTCAGAAATGTCACATATCTTGACGACGGCTGAGCCGAAATATTGATATACATTTTATAACAATCATTAATATTTAAGAAACACTAATCGCCTATTATTTTCCAGCATTCATTCTCGTCTCGCATTGTTGTGTTACCGCTGCCATTTTGAAATACCACAGCAGGAAACACCTAGCAAGCGCTGAAGGAAGAGAAGAATAAGGCGTGGAGTCACTCCTGGTCACCACAGACCAGATAAGTGCCCTTTCATTATTTTATCATTTCATTTATTTAGTAATAAACATAATTTCAATTTGAAAAATATATATATATATATATATATATATATATATATATATATATATATATATATATATATATATATATATATATATATATATATATATATATATATATATATATATATATATATATATATATATATATATATATATATATATATATATATATATATATATATATATATATATATATATATATATATATATATATATATATATATATATATATATATATATATATATATATATATATATATATATATAAGATGATTATAAAGTAAATAATTATAAAAGCCACTTACATCGTGACGAAGGATTCCCTTGATCGGATTCGGGAATGCTTTAGGTGTTAACTTTGCTTTAGGTTTAAAATTTGGTGTTCTGATATATATATATATATATATATAATATATATAAATATATATATATATATATATATATATATTTATATATATTATATATATATATATATATATATATATATATCAGAACACCAAATTTTATTATTATATATATATATATATATATATATATATATATATATATATATATATATATATATATATATATATATATATATATATATATATATATATATATATATATATTATATATATATATATATATATATATATATATATATATATATATATATATATATATATATATATATATATATATATATATATATATATATATATATATATATATATATATATATATATATATATATATATATATATATATATATATATATGTATGCGTCCTGAAGATCGTCGATTTCAGCGTATTCTATATCGCTTTAGTCCCCACAGTCCTATGCAACTCTTTGAGCTGAATAGGGTATGCTTCGGATTTAAGTCAAGTCCTTACCACGCCCTACGAGTAGTAAAACAATTAGCGTCCGACGAAGGAGATAAATATCCTAAGGCTGCTAAAGTTATCTCTAGTTCTCTGAACATGGATGATATTGCATATAGTCTTCCAGAAGAGTCTTCAGCTGTAGAGACAGTAAACGAACTGATTCAGCTTTTCAAATGCGGTCAGTTCGACCTAATGAAGTGGACATCAAATTCCAAGAGTGTATTAGAAAACATACCAGAGTCCCACAAAATTACTTCAGAAGTAGAGTTCGATAAGCAAACACAGCATAAGATATTGGGTTTAAGGTGGTCCATGTCTGATGATTGTTTTGTCTTTCAAATCAACGCTCCTGATAATAAGTGCACTAAACGTGCCATCCTGTCGACAGTAGCGCGTTTATGGGACATCTTAGGATTTGTGGCTCCTACTATTCTTTATGCCAAGCTGTTAATAAAGGAGCTTTGGCTTATTAAGTGTGATTGGGACGATTATCCTCCGCCACATATCGAAAAATCGTGGCACAACTTCTGTTCAAAACTACCCTGTTTAAATGGCTTCAGAATACCTAGACACTTAGGCGTAAGCGCCGGGGTGATTGTTAACGTCTTGGGATTTGCAGACGCAAGTGAGCGCGCGTACGGAGCGGTTGTTTACCTACACATCACTCGTGCTGATCATATCAGCACTCAGCTTGTGTGTGCTAAGTCTAAAATATCGCCAACAAAGACACTCACGGTTGCAAGATTAGAGCTTTGCGCCGTTGAGCTATTGTCAAGATTGCTCCGTCGTGTGTGCGACACATATAGTCCACGTTACGATATATCCCGTGTGTATGGCTTCACTGATTCAAAGGTTGTCTTATGTTGGTTGAATTCATCGCCACATAGATGGCAAATATTTGTGGCAAATCGGATCGTTAAGGTAACAGAGAACTATCCGCCTAGTATCATATTCCATGTGGCCGACTCTGAGAATCCTGCCGATTGCCTCTCGCGTGGTTTGTCTCCCGAAAAGCTATTGACTCATCAGTTATGGTTCAAGGGACCTTCGTGGGCTTCGTTAAAGCCGTCAGATTGACCGATTAATGAATTTATTGATATATCAATTGATGAGACGTTACCCGAGGAGCGATCAAAATCTTTCCCTGTAGTTACATCTTCGCGGGAAGAGAATGTTGTTTATCAGCTTTGTTTGAGAATTTCTTCCTGGAGTCAACTAATTAGAACGGTTGTGTTCGTGCTAAGATTTGTCAAAAGACTTCCTAGGAGAGAAAACCTGATTGCATCTCCAGAGGACCTTAAACAAGCCGAGCGCTTAATAATACGCATTCTCCAATATAAATATTTTGAAGAGGACATTTATAATATAAGGAATAATAAAAATTGTTCTCGTCTTTTTATCAAACTTAAGCCTTTTCTTGACGACGATGGTCTCATCCGCGTTGGTGGTCGTTTGTCAAATGCATCGGTTGATTACGATCAAAGGTATCCCGTCATATTGCCCCGTCGTGATCACGTAGTTGATCTCATTATAGATCACTATCATAATAAATATTTTCACGCAGGTCCGGTGTTACTTATATCTCTTTTAAGGCAAAGTTACTGGATCTTAGCGTCAAGAAGTTCGATCCGTCATCGAAACTTTAAATGCAATATTTGCTTTAAAGCGAAACCTCGTCCGACTTTTCCAATTATGGCTGATCTTCCAAGTTATCGAGTCAACCAAGTTGAAAAGGCCTTTACTCACGTAGGCTGTGACTATGCAGGTCCTTTAAAATACACCCCTTATCGTGGCAGAGGCGTTCAGTCTCGCAAGGCATGGTTGTGTATATTCACGTGTATGACCGTAAGAGCGGTACATATTGAAATAGTTACCGATTTGTCTACCGTTAGTTTCCTCTCAGCCTTCAAGCGTTTTCTCTCTCGCCGAGGACCCGTCAAGTGTTTATACTCAGATAATGCTACTAATTTTGTAGGCGCGAACTCTTATCTGAGAGACTTATATAAATTTCTTGAAAATGTTCATCAACCTCTATTGTCCGAGCTTTCCAAGGAAAGAGTCGATTGGAAGTTTATACCACCGGCTACACCACACTTTGGTGGTTGTTAGGAAAGTATAGTTAAAATAGTGAAACACACTTGTTTAAAACAATAGGTAGCCAAATATTATCATACGAGGAGATGTTGACTACGCTTACACAGATAGAAGCGTTGATTAATTCTCGCCCGCTCACAGTTTTGAGTAGCGACCCGTCAGAGCCTTCAGCTCTCACACCGGCACATTTTTTGTGTTCAGGTCCCTTATCATCAATGCCTGTAATAGAAGCGACAAGTCATAACCTGCAGGAAAGACACTCGTTGCTAAGCTCTTTAGTTCAAACTTTCTGGCAGCGATGGCGCCTTGAGTATCTGCACCAGTTGCAATCTCGCGCTAAATGGAACACTCCTTCCGTCCCCATTGTAAAGGGAACTGTGGTCATTGTCATCATTGAAAACGCTCCGCCATATACATGGCCGTTAGGGGTAATACAGGAAGCGCATACTTCTAAGGATGGCATCACTCATGTTGCTACTGTTAGGACGTCGAAAGGCAACTTTGTTCGTCCTATCATTAAACTATATCCATTGCCTACGCAGTGACTAGTATGTCTAAATAGTTATAAGTTAGC
>OX155961.1:3848087-3895163 GCA_944548615.1 Micropterix aruncella | reverse complement strand
ATATCAATATATATGATTTATTATTAAAAGTAATTACAAACTTTTTCAATGATTTTCGACGCGTAATTCTCTTAGTACTTGGAGTTTTAACGAAATGAGACTTTAATTAGAAAATAACTACTTTAAACCGTCATCTACTCATCTATATGTAATTTAAAATTATGATATTTGTAATTCTTCAGAAATTGTGATCTTATGAAATGATGTTCTTCAGGTTTACATGGTTTCGGTTATTCAGTGGATTTATGTCTATACTCATAATAATATTTTTTAAAAATACTTTTTATTTCAAGAGAATATCTTCCTGAATATCAATTTATAATCATAGGAGACTTCAATATGTGTTTAATGTTTTAAATTACTCTCTCAGTAAATTCTATGACTTCATTATAAATATTGTTGTTGTGTCTCGCCTCATTCATCCATTAACATCTCGAAGAATTAGTTTTTCTAACATCTATTTTTGGAATACCTCTTAATAAACGTTTTCCAAGGTTTATGCTAGGCATTGATTCTCCTGTAAATTAGTAACAATTAAAAATTATTAAACGCATACATGTGTGTTTCAAGTAAAACTTATATGACTCTACGCACACAACCAGGATATAGGTTCAGTTGTAAATTTTAAGTTCCACACTGGTGAGGAAACGAGGATTTATAGTTTAGTAATTGAGTGTCAGAGTGAGTGCAAAATGCGTTTAAGTAAAATGTTCGTTAAAAAATGTGAATGCACGTGCGTTTCGGTGAAATGCAATTATATGTGACGTGTACGTGGTTTTAGTGCTAATTAACAGTATCCGGTTCCGGATGCGAACTGACAATAAATGACAGTCAGCAGTATTGTGCTGGATTGATTTAGCGGGATCCCGCCAATCGGATTTGCCTCTAAAATTATATTGCACGAAAAGTACATTTGATGGAGCTCGAGGCGTTCGCGGCTGCAATAAAAACATGTGCAAAAGTTGGTTCTAGAAAGAGAGTTGCAAAAAGTATGTATTATAACAAAAATAACCGTTCACAAAACTACGGTTTGGGGGTGGGAGAAAGAGAAATAGGGGGCATGATAACGCTAGTCATTTCATTAGGGATGCTTCTAGATTTTTCTATTTCGAAGAATTTGAGAATAGAGATAGATAGTTTTTAGTGTAGGTACGGAAAGAAGGTGAAATTCGTTAAAATTGAGAAGATAGGTTGAAGAAGATAGTTTAGTGTTGAAGATTGAAGATGAAATAACTGTTGAATCAGTCGCTATTCACACTGTTTCTCCAATGAATTTGATTTAAATATATCTAAATTTGTCATAAAGTTTCTTTGTATTTGTGAATATATTAAATTTAGTTGCGAAAGGTAATCCAGGAGATTTACGAATTTCAATAGTTATTTCTATCTTTCATAGTGAGAAGTGTAAACCCGCCATCCATTAGAGGTTAGGTTAGGTTAGATTAAATATTAGCTGCTGTGTAGATGCTGAATAGAAAAAAAGCACGAGCTTTTTGTAGCGGATGTTCCTCCGGACCAACCTGTTATGGCAATCTTGCAAGACCACTTGGAAGTGCCTTCGATATTAATCTGTTCAGCTTGTTCAAGGGAATCTATGTGGGTGTCTGGGTCGATGTTGTATGTGCGCCTGGGCAGCCGGAGCCATGAAACGGAAACACGAAAAAACTTAAACACCACATTCTCAATACTGGTCATCTAAGCGGGAGGGAGGCGACCTTAAGAGTTGTAAACCGTACCTTCCATCTGCGCTCTGCTCTACCGACCTTCTAACGACCTACCAATCACGTCACAACATATATTCGAAGTATACGACACCAAAATAGTCACGACGTAGAGAGCTATCGCAGCATTAAGCCCGCTGGCCACAAACCTGTGATGGCTATCTTGGCGCTCCACTTGGATGTTCCGTCCAACACGGACTGCTTTACTGCCTTCATGTGGTTCCCGTGTGGCGGCTGCTCCACTCCGAATACGGCCCTGCACAGTTCAATTCAAATTACGCATGGACACGTGACGTCACCAACGTTTCAAAAATCCTGTAAAAAACGTTTAATCAGATAATCCCGCCGATGTTTATGCTAGGACGAATGGGGCTGGATTTACAGCATAGGCCTTAAAGTCAGTGTAATTTTTGATTGGCCCAAATCATTGATTAACTCCTATCCAACAGACTCCTCGAAGATTGAGACTATAGGGGATTCTGCAAAGTTTGTGCAACCAGCGAATTGTTTTAGGGCTCCTGAAAACATACGTTTCCTACGAAGCAGAGTAAATGTCCAATTGTTATTACCTATCCTTAGAAACGGCTAGTTGGCTACCCGATCGCGAGTAACAGTCGGGCTAAGGGTGCCATAGGCCTGCGAAAGTCAGGTAGAAGTACGCGTTTAAAACACATGCGAATTCGAATACATGACCAGACTGGAGGGTGGAGAAATCTACCCAAATCTGGTAATACAATATATACAGTGAAACCTCTCATAATTAGGACCTCTCATAACGAGTAATTCGTAGCATTTCCTGATAACGAGTAATTCGCACCTTTCATGACGAGTATGGGAAAAATTGATTCGCTTAACGATTAAGAGTCTGAAAAGAATTATGTTCGATATGAGAGGTTAAACTGTAATTTCGCAGAATTGTGCTTTCAATTCGAGGTTAACGAAATGCTTTAATTTTAAAAGAAACACGAGAAGCTGCAACATTACATGTTTGTTACAATGTTCAATGTTATTTTATATTCATAACTTTATAATTTGTACATTTTTGAAAAAATAGCTGGGCTGGCTTCGTCAGCTGTTTCTCAGAGTCAATTATATTTTTGCCATCAGTAATTCTGTAAATTCCTCTCATAAACCCTCTCCCAAATCAACTTTCCTTCGAAATAGAAAAGGTTCGTAAATTTCGAATTCCTTTATCAGATACTCTCTCTTCGGCGTCCCCTCCTTATCTGTGTGATCTATTTCAACTCTCGCCAGCCCTTCGTTCCGTAACAAATTACACCCTCGAAATTCCCACACACAGCCTTTCACCCATCGCACTAAATCATTTAACGCGCGAGTCGCGTTGCTGTGGAATAAAATTCTCCTTTGATGCTTTCATTTAGCTTAACTCTTCGAATTGTGGCGTCCATCGCTTATTTCCGGTACCTATTTAGAATAATAGTTATTAATTCAATTCGCATTTAAAATTGTAAAATACCTTCTTATAGCTCTTAAAATAATATATGGTTTAGTGACTTTTACTTAAATATAAATATTAATATCAAAACAGCTCAGCGGCAACCAGTCATGGAGTGAAAACACGTTATAAATATAAGCTTGCTAGAAAACGAAAACCCACAAATTAGGTTGTTCGGTTATTTGTTTGAAAAACTTTATTGCTCACACAATAGTGTGGTGGACCTATTGCCAAGAGGCAATATCTTCCGGTCATACCGCCAGGGTTATTGTGGCTAAAGGTTTATGTGGGCAAATTGATTTATATAAGGAGTCATAAATAAATACACTTACGCAATAGTCATCATAAAGGATACAAAACAGTGATTAGTAACGTATATCAACTCCATATTATATATGATGATATTATTATACGGATATTGGGGGAAGTCCCCTAACGCCGGACGGCATCTAGCGTCGGACACTAATAGTATCTCGACAAGTCGCGGCGCGATCGATACAAAGACGGGTGAAAAAGGTGCGGGGAAGTGTACGCTTTCCTTTTCCTACGTCTTTGTATCGATCCCGCCGCGACTTGTCAATATACTATTATTGTCCGATGCTGGATGCCATCCGGCGTTGGGGGACTTCCCCTATCATACGGATATTATTATACGGATGGTAATTTTATTTTTATTTTTATTTTATAAATTTATGTACAAAAAAAAGACAAGGACATACATACTATTATATATGCAAAATCGTTAAAAATAAACTTTAGTATAGAGAAAAAACATAGCTCTATGCATAAAAAAATGTGCTAGCATATCCGAAATGGGGCGAAGTCGCACAATCAACTAGACTTATAAGGTCTGTATTTGGCTGTGCTGAGTTAACATTTGGTTGTTGACGCGCGAACTGACGCATTTGATTCAAATTTTCAGAGACTTTTTATATCTAACAAAGGATTTAGTTTAACAATATGTTTTTACACAAATTAAAACTAAAAACAAAAAGAAAAAATGTATGCAATTAAATGTAAACAAAAATATTATTTTTTTATAAACTTTGCATTATCTTATATATAAAAATGAATCGCCGTGCGTTAGTGTCGCAGGATCTCGGAAATGACACCACCGATTTGAATTATATTTCTTTTATTTTGTTTAGCTCGATTCAGGGGTGGTTTAGAAAAAAAAATATTTAGAAAAACCCAAAGGAACAGCTAAAAAATCGAAAAAATCGAAATTAGTACTTCTAGGGATGGCCACTTCGTATTTCTGTCAATAGATGGCGCTCTCTATATTTTCTAACAATAGATTCTATTGTTTGACAGCTACGCCATTCATAATTCATTCCGCGCTACTGTGTGAAATTGTTATTACATTTAACGTCGTTTTTTCTTTTAAAAAAGGTAGTGGGATTGGAGAATAGATTTGTTTCAAGCGAATTTAATTGCATTTTGCAAAAAATCACTTTGATCAGCCATTATATAAAGGTAAATAGACTTTGCAGGCTTATACATAACTACAAATTTGGCCTTAGTCTGAGGATTTCAATATTGTTAAGTTCTCAAGGAATGTTCGACAGATTTGAGTGACTGAAAACAATTCCGTGTCTTTTTACAGTGTTTATTATAATGCCGAGGAGAATAGGTAACATAGGTCGTCGAAGTCAGTCAAATGCGCGGCGATCTACTTCACGTGCAAGCCGCACTGATGACCAGCGAGCGACGGATAATGAAAATAGTCGTATTGGCATTGTCCGAATTATGTTTGAGAGCGACTAAAAATGAACGACAAGCGAATACATTGAGAATGCAACAATTTCGTGCACAACATACACAACGCCAGCAATCACGACAAAATAAACATGACCGATTGCGCCGTCGCAGTGTTCCTGTCAACCTGGAACAAACGGCATTCCATTACTTTCACGTTTCCTTCTCCGACAGACTTACTACTTCGTACATCATCCCTCAAACAGTTTTGATGAAAAAACCAGTAGGGCAGTCCCCACCCTAAACAATGTAGTATTTTCTGACCTTATATTGTACCGGTCCCCTGGCTTGGACATCATATTTACAGACGGCTCTAAGGCAGAGGTTAGAAGTTCTGTGGGCGTGGGAATTTTCTACCACAACTGTAGAGTTGTCATGTTGTGGATTTATATTAATAAGTTTACCTTATGCACACATTTCAAATTATTTGATTTTGTTTGTATTTCTTTTGATAAATTATTGACCTATTTATCCTTTGCAATATGCTATGATAACCGTGTTTGTCCGTTCTACAATATTTCTCATTTTTGCTTTCATGAGTGTGATTCTTGATTTCTTCCTATTCTTTGCTATGGTGTGGATTTGAAATTTTAACATCTTAGTCTGCTGTGAACATGCCCTTCAAATGATAAAGCTCTTTTCGTTTTCCTGTCAGGTCCTATAGATCGTAGACCACAGCCGATTTATTTTTAACCGACTAAAAAAAAAGGAGGAGGTTATAAATTCGATCGTATTTTTCTTTAAATGTTTGGGACCTCAGAAATCCGTCATTTATGAATTGCTTTGAAAAATTCTTTTTATTTGAAAGGATGTACTTCCAGATTCGTCATATCTATATCAAAATTTTGTTCTGATGATGTGATCCATGAGGAATTGCAGGAACTCCTCAAATATTAACATATGAAGTTGAAAATTTACATGTTGGTTCAGCTCCGATGACAATGCATTTTATATAGGAAGCATGCCCTGATTCTATACCCAGGATTAGCTCCCAACGAGGGGACTCCTCAGCGGTCAACAGCACAGTCACGAAATTTTGTATATGGATTCAATTATGACAGCCCGATATAAGTTTCATCAAGACAGGACTGCGGCACCCAGGGTTGGCTTCCAACGAGGGAACTCCTCAACGGTCAACAGTACAGACACGAAATTTTGTATACGCATTAAATTATGATAGCCTGTTCTACGTTTCACCATGACATGGCTGTTGCACTTATAAAAAAAAATAACTCGGTTATTTTTGTTAACATTTTGCTTATTACCTGCAAATTTGCATTACAAAGATCTAGGGGCTAATTTTCTTGAGAAAAAATACGCTTTCTTTGATATGAAATATGGTCGTAGCTATACTGTACCACCCACGCTTTACTTAATCCGTTTTCACCGTAAGCATGGAATCGTCCATCGATTAAGACTTCTCCTCCGAAGAACAAATATGAGGGGCTAAACGTCGCCGTCATACCGGCTGTGTTCAAGGCATGTTATACAAGTGGTACCTACTTTTAATTCCTTCCATGACCTGATTATCTCGCTTACTGTCCTTTATTTTTTTTTCGCGTGTCCTTTCAGCAGTTTCATGTATACCACCTACGGTCTTTTTTCCATAATGTTTTATTCTATCTATCTTCTTATATCTTATATAAAAAAATGAATCGCCGTGCGTTAGTCTCGCAAGATCTCGAAAATGACTCGACCGATTTGAATGATTATTTTTTTGTTTTGTTTGCCTCGATTCAGGGGTGGTTTACATAATAAATATTTAGGAAAAATTAAAAGAAACAACTGAAAATCGAAATAATCGAAATTGGTCTTTTTGGGAAATAAGCCCCTTTCAATAGATGGCGTTCGCGGCGATCCTATTGTTTGACAGCTGCGCCGTCCATAACTGTTATTCAATCCGTGCGATTGTGTAAAATTTCAAAAAGTCGAAAAGTCGAAAAAGTCAAAAGAGTCAAAAAAGTCAAAAAAGTCGAAAATTTGAAAAAGTCGAAAACGTAGAAAAAGTCGACAAAGTCGGAATAGTCGGAAAAGTCCAAAAAGTCGAAAAAGTCAAAAAAGTCGAAAAAATCAAGAAAGTCGAAAAATGCAAAAAAGTCGGAAAAGTCGAAAAAGCATTAATATTTTATCATGTAAATCAAATACATTGAATTTATTTTAATTATAAAACGATTTTCATTTAATCACCGAACGAAACTCAAACCGTACACGATTCGGCCACATTATAGATTTCAACGAATTGGATTTGGAAGGTTGATTAGAATCAATAAACGCTTATGAAGAGTTACAAACAAATCAAAGTTAGGTGGTACGAAGTTCACCGGGTCATCTAGTATTCAATAAATTTAAGTAGAAAAATGGGTAATAATATATACAATTATATAAGCAGAGTACATAAGGGCATAGATGAAATATAAGGATAGGAGACGGGATGGGAGAAGAGGTATTCATGAGTTGAGTAAATGTCTCTTTAGATGTTTTTAAAACCGCTCAGGTTTTCAAGTTATCATTTATATAATAGGCAAAGACACGGAATTCATTGTCGTACACTGAAGGCAGGTATCTCGACACACGAGCACATCCGTGAGCTCGCTCTACTGCACTCCAATATCCGTATAATAATATCATTATTATAATTTATATAATAGGCAAAGACACGGAATTCCAGAATCGCCTGCACCGCGAAAGATCTGGACATGAAAGTTGATTAAAGCTGAGGTATAGCCAGTAATATGATTTCCTGAGACCCTGATTTGATGGAAGGCCATGGGATGAAAGCGGGGAGAAGGGATTATATATACAAGTAGGCCTGTTTGACTGTAGTACACAGAAGAGTAGGGCCAGTATGTGAAAATTCCGATGTCGTCTAATGGGAAGCCACTCTATTTAAATTACACTCAAAAGTTACACAAAAAAATAGCTGCCGTCGTTTTTTTTAATCAGTGAATGCTTACCGATATTATATATAAAGTATATTAAACATATATTTGTCCGCGAAGTTTTTCACGTCAAAATGTCCTGAATTAAGCTGACTTTATAGTTTTAAGTATCTAATACAATTATTATAAATATTGTTTTCAGGATATAATAATCAATTTATGTAATAATATAATCTGTCCAAAACATTGTGTATTGTGTAAACCACTATATGTATGATTAAAAAAAACCAACTTGATTTGATTTGGTGTACTCTCATTCTGATTATTTATTCATACACGCAATACTTGAAAAAAAACAAAAACGAAAACAATTTTTAGCTATATAGTTGAATTAAATACCGGCCAGTGTCATTATCAAATCAGAGTTATTGAAATAAACACGGTCTATCACCATTCGATAACGCTCGCCCGACACTACTAATGCCGTTACTAACGTGACATTAAGAGAGAATACGCCGATACGGTATAAAGACGGACTCGCGCCTGTACCAGTCGACGCTGCAGCCGATGCTTCGTTTCGCCGCGATCACGGTGGAGACACGACTGCTGATGCTCAAGATATACGTGAGGAAGAAACTCGTTGGCGGCACCGGCTTGGTGCCACGTGATCTCTGCAGCTCAGCGTAGAAATATCCAACGGGGGTTCCGAAAGTATCGGGAGCCCCATGATACGTCCTAAACGCGACTTTAGCAGAACAGTGTCCGCTGAGGAATATCTGAAGCGCCTCGCGCGCGTCGTACACTGAAGGCAGGTATCTCGACACACGAGCACATCCGTGAGCTCGCTCTACTGCACTCCAGGCCGCCAGAAGTTCACAATCCTTACCCGCGTAATCTGCTAAACTAGCGGACCGCGGCTCAACAGACTTTCGCCGAAGAAGATGCTATGCATCATCCCCCGTTAATGGACAACATCTAAAAGAAAGGCACCCGTATTTGCGGCCCTTTAACTAAATCTACAGTATAGCGCGCAGCCCTGCATTGTTTCCCGAAAGCAGAGCCAATGGGCTTGACCAACGAGAAGCCCCGATAAATGCAATATAATCGACTCTCGACTCTAATAAAGTCTCGGAACTGCGCATCGTTACACCAAACGTTGTGAAATTTTTCGAGCTGTTTGTGTTCGCGGTACTGACACCGCACGTCGTTCCGCGCACTGCGAAGTGTAAATTCCGTTCGATTCAATCAACTCCCCTTGCAACTCACGAAGGTAGTCCATCGTCTAATGGAGTTTTACTACACGCACCTGCCCATGACAGCTTCGACGTCGCGAAGAAATTTGATTGAGTGACACAAAGGCGTCCACTTAAAGTTAGTGAGCCAGGCTATGACACCGCGCCTGCTCCTAGACATGGTGGCTATCTTATTCGCCGGATGGGATATTCTTCGTCCTGGTCAAAAACGCGCAGTCTACGATGCACCCCATCGTGGCAGGAGTCCTACGGGGAGATTTTCTATCGGCCGGATGTCTACGGCTCAACGAAAACCCTCTCAGCGCCGGAACGAAGCTCAACGCGATCTATATGGCGACTTCGACAAAACACCACCACGCGGTCAAGACTCTGGAGTATCAACTAGACACTTTGCCAGAAAGGCTACGCAAATACTTAGAAAGTGTCATACAGTTACTCCAAATATTTTTCCAGTCGTTCTCAGATATCTGCATCGTCTTCATGGCTATTTCAGAATAAAATAAGACGGACCGACATATCAAGAAAGTGGAATCTTGACAGAGAAGCAAATCCGCGTCGAGGGTCCGCCCGCCACAGAGTTACACCCTTGTGCAAATTAATGTGGACAAAACATTTTTTCTTTAAAAATGTGTTTTATTCTTACAAAAAATATAATCAGATACAAAGTCATAAAATTAATATTTGATATGTCCACCCTTGGCTTGCAGCACCATATTAATGCATTTCGGAATTGATTATACCAGCGATTTGCAGTTGTTTTGAATTTTTGGATCCTGATGCCACACTTAAATCACTGACTCGATCAAGTTGGTTTTCGTTGTGAAGTCCATCTTTCTGAGCCTTATCTTGCAGATAGACCACAAATTCTCAGTTGGATTGAGGTCTAATGAGTTGCCAGGTTAATCAAAAACGTTTATCCCATTGCCAGTGAAGATTTTTTTTACAATCATCGATGAATGGCAAGGTGCCAGGTCTTGTTGGAAAATGGGGGTTTCCAAATTTATTTTTGAGAGCTCAGGGACCATTCTATCTTGCAAAACCTTTATGTATTTTTCACTATTCATCATCCCTATGATGGGTACCAATGGTCCTGTACCATTAAAGGAGAAACAGCTCCAAAACATTTGCTTCACGGATGATTGACTGATTGCTGAATGTGAGCTAATGAAACTGATTCACCATCGGTCCGGCGAACAAACTGATGACGCATGCCCTGGACAAAGAAATGGCTTTCATCTGAAAACAACACCCTTTTCCAGTCATCTTGGGTCCACCCTTTATATTTCTGTGCCTAAACCATCCTTTTCTTCTTCATCACAGCAGTTAAGAGTTGCTTCTCGAGCCTTTCGCCCAACTTCTAGCAGACGACGCCGTACTGTCGAAGCATGTACACTTGTCCCAGTAACAGCTAGCTCTCTCTGTAAGTCTTCGCTGGTCTTTGTGGGGTTTATTTTACTGTTCCTCAACAAACACATATCATTTTTCTTGGTGGTTTTTCTTCCTCGGCCACATTTTCCCTCTCTTCGTGGTGAAATTGAGTCAGTTTCTCGATTGAGTTTGATCAGTTTGTTAAATGCACTTTTAGAAATGCCGCACTCTTCTACAATCTTCCTTTGAGTCATTTCAGTATGTTTAGATAGTGTAATAACCTTAGAACGAACTTCTATTGAAATATACATTACTCATATACACCCAAACTGTCACTGAAAACTAAAGAAAAAGTAAAAAATCTCAGACGTATCGCCAAAAAGTCGAAACACTCAAAAATTTTAAAACTACTCATGCAACAACACACCTGTGTGATTGATTGAGGTTACCTGACACTAATGTGACGTTGACAGCTGCTAATATTGTTGACATAACGAAACGTGAAGCAAAATCTCTACCAGTATGAAAAATATGCTTTGTCCACATTAATTTGCACAAGGGTGTAGCTATCCGACATCAGCCCGGCTTTAGCTTCAATATGCCGGGAGAGGCAACTCGGATTCAGCGGGGTCGATGCCGTCTGCCTGAGATATTTTCGTCTACCCGCAAAGCCCGATCTGTAACATTTTCATTGATTACACTCACTCTACCAGGCTCTCAGGTTATTTTAAAATAGAAACCCGTACTATGCAGCTATCGCATTAGTGCGATTAGATACAGATAGGCAAAGTATTCGTAATTATTTCTTTACGGGTGTCTCTTTTCGGTGTTCCATCATTTGGCGTATGTTTTTTTATAATTTATTTATAAGTACTTATTACAATGGTTACGACTAATTATACCAAACAAGTTCAAGATATCTAATACTAGCGGATTAATAAGAAGTATTGCATGGGTAGAATTTTGTTCAAAATTGTGAGATTTTCAACACAACACAATTTTCTGAATTGATTATTTTGCTTGAATTTCCGAATACGACTGATCGAATAATCCCCTTTTTACCCCCGAATATATCCTGTATAAAACATTATAATAGTCAATTTTAAAATTTTAGATTTTCGTTTGAAAAGCATGAGTTGCAGCATAAGTTCTTTTGAAAGCAATGAGTTTTATCTCATAGGAGTTCCCGTTATAGCTAGAGCGAGCTATCTACTAATGGAAATATAAAACAATCCCCGTTTCGGAACCGAAGGGGTACAATTTTAGAAAACCCGGAGAATATATTATTTTTCCTTCCATAAGGCGTTTATTGCTGTAGATTGATAATTTCCATTTTAAACTATTACTAAAATAAGCGTCGAATTTCCTTTTTAGACTTGAAATTTAGCAAACTTTTGAATGCGTATTTTTTACTTTCATAGGTAAGAAAATTATCTGAATTTCAAGCTATAAGTACAAAAGTTCAATAATCTGAAACTTCTAACCCCTCCCACTTTTTACAAGTTAGTGGCTCTACTTAACTTTACACGAATTTCCGAATTCCACTAACAGAAAATAAAACAATCCGCTTTTCACTCCAGAATATATCCTAAATGAAACATTATACATAAGAGGCAATTTTAAAAATTTTCGATTTTACTCTGAAAGCATGAATTGATAGATAATAGAATCTTTAGTTTTATCTCGTAGGAGTCTCCGTTATTACTGGATTATATACATTAAAAAAACGCCATACGTGCATTTTACAGATTTTATAGCCCGTTTGCGATAAGACATGTTCAACTTAAATTGAATAACTTTATATATCCGCAACATTTATATGTTGTTAAGTGTAATTTTGTTAAGAGTGTTATATGTATATCCGCAACATTATAATTCCATGCATGTGTGTTATCGTCTATTAATAAGGTAATCAGTGCTACCTGCTTATAGCTGTACTGGAAAATATCTATGTATATCGCGAACGCTCTCTATCCTGATCGGCATTAATGAAGCTGTATTATCTTCTTCTTCTTCCTAGATCCTGTCCTATTTACTTGGGGTCGGCCTTCCTTGTCTTTCTCCTCCATTGAGCACAATCTTATGCTGTGTCGGCGTCGAGTTGAGCTTCTCTCAGGTCTTTTTCAACCGTCGTCAATCAGGTGGCGGATGGTCTTCCAAGAGCACATTTCGTCGTTGGCAGGTCTAGCGCAAGCTTCACCACGTTATCATCTGGTCGTCGCTAGACGTGACCATACCACTGTAAGCGTCTTTCTTTGATTTTATCAATTATCGGAGCGACTTTAAAACTTCCCCTTATGTACCCATTTCGGATTTTGTCTAATAGTGTGACAACCGCTGACCAGCGTAGCATACTCATTTCTGTTATATGTAGTTTATTAAGATGTTGTTTGTTAGTCGTCCAACATTCTCATCCATATAAAACATATACATTTGCCATTTGATCTTAAGGGCATTTTTCTGTCGCAATATGACCCCTGTTAGTTGTCTCTACCTCATCCATCCTGTTGTAGATCTATCAGTATGGTCGTTGTAATGTTGCCATCATTGCTTATTATTGAACCTAAGAATTTAAATTGCGTCACCGTCGGTAAAGGCGTAAATAAAACGTAAAGTAAAATAACCTAAAGAGATCTTGATGTTATTAGGGTTAGTGACATCATCAAAAATGAACGCTTTGTGTTCTGTCTTCTTTCTACTCATCTTTTTTTTTTTTTGTATATGTTTTTTATAACAGCTGCAAATAAATAAATAAATAAATAAATAAATCTTCAGTCGATTTGTTTCGAGTGCTTCAATTCAGGGGCTGAAGTTTTGATGTAGGTCGTCTACATCGTTCGTGGCCAAAAATGAAGCTGTATTATGATTTAAGTTTATTGGCGAATACGAAACAGGATAAAACTCTTTTTGAAGCGAATTGAGTGAAAAATCGATAGGTGTTTATTTCACTAATCGTGTCCGCACCCAGGTATATATATTTTCGGGGCCCGTTGGCCCTGACGCAAATAAAAATAAGCGACGACACCTTCATCCAGGCTTGCCGGGTGCTCGTCAACTCCACTGACCAGGTAAAGACGCCAACGTGGCGCTTAGAGGCCAACTGACTCCTGACTCCCTTGCGGCACTGGAATGTGATATATATCTTCGACCGTTACACCTGACAGTGACAGACCGTTAACAGTGAGAACTTTTTATTTATTTTAATCGGTAATGTATAAGTCGGTAACGTTTACAAAGCCTGCAATGGAGTGGCACGGCGGTATATTTTCGTTTATATTCGTATATTTGTCTCATTTATGCACTTACAGTATTTAGGCACTAGAAAGATAACGTAGAGTACATTTCCATTTTCAGAATGTTGCCAGATGTACAATTTGGCCCGGTGGATTAAACGATTCCAAATATTTTAAAGCTGCAAATATAAACTGGCAATGGTAATAATCTCGAGGAACTTTTAAAACAGAATATATTTAACGCGTTCAATCACCCGCGCGCGACATTTTGTTAGAAACACAATGACACGAAGTTAGTTTCATAATAATGGGGTAATTTTGAATAATAACACTAATGAATTGTACATGGGCAAAACGAATCTTCCTGGTAAATATTTTGTCTCGATTCATTTATGTTATAATCGAGTTTCAGGTACCGAAAGAAAACACAGCCTGTTTATTACGTAGGTTTCCATAAGACATATCTAACTTTATAAATGAGGGTTTTAATTTCCTCGCCCGTATCTCAGTTACTACCAAGTCGCTAGGCGATGCTGTCTGTCCTGTCAAGTCTGCTTGTGCAGGTTATGGTCGATGGTGGGATCGCCAGCACTTTATTCACTGCGTTTAGCGTCAATTCATGTTGTCTAATTTTTAAAAAATGTATGTTGTATTATTACCATTGAAAAGTGTATAATAAATCCACACATTTAAGAAATTCTAAACCACAGGGCAGGGCAGCAGATGGACTCGAGCGAACGGCGATGCATATTTTATGAAAGCATAGCCGTCACATTAAAAGTTAACCATACATATACCCGACGAAAATGAACACTTCTGCTCTGACTTTGCGATCCGCGAGTTTGGATCTAGGCACAGATTATGTAAGACATCTATAATAATATGTTAGATGCGTCTTCGTGTATCGTTATAAAAAACATTTTGAAAAAGATTACTACCAATTTAAACATTATTTTGCTTTGCTATAAGGCTATTACATCGGCAAGAAATAGGTTAAAGGAATATTATTTTCATCCCATCTATTCGAAAAGGACGACTTGGTTCGCCTTTAAGTGCGCCCAAAAACGGTGTTTTCTATAAGAAACTTTGTAAGTGCGCCTCAATTGTCTTTTCATCCTATCTATTCGAAAAGGACGGCTCACTTTTTGAATAAGTGCGCCGCAATTTATCTTTGCGGCGCACTTTTTGAATTTGGAACATCTTAGTCGCAACGTCTAACATCTAGAACGCAAATATTGTTTGAATAAAGACTGGCTGGTACGACGGCCCCTAGTCGCGCCGTCAGCTGAATAAAAAAAAACAAATGAAATTAAAAACGCGCGAACGTCAATTGTTTTTGTCGCCCGCGTTTTTGACAATTTTCACAGATTGTAAAAAATTCATCGTTTTGTTTTGAAAAATGAGTTCTTCAAGTGACAGTGAAAGTATAGATTTAACTCCTGAAAGCATTAGAACCGAGGCAAGAAATGTGATTGATTATCTATTACCTGCAAAATCCCGGGAGAAATATATGAAAGCCTATGGAAATTTTATTGAATGGAGAAATGCAAGAGGCGCCTTTTATTTTATCATAGAGCGTGATGAAAAGTAGAGTGTATCACTCGGGCGCAAAATATTTTTGGCCCGGGCGCTTTTTGGAATCCCTCGCTACGTAAAAATATTATTTTGCTCCCTTGTGATACAATCTACTATTGCGGCTCATTTTTTGAATAAGTGCGCCGCAATTTATCTTTGCGACACACTTTTTGAATTTGGAACATCTTAGTCTTCAGCGCCGAAAAAATCGAACGCAAATATTGTTTGAATAAAGACTGGCTGGTACGGCGGCTCGAGCGCTTTTTTAAATCCCTCGCTACGTTCAGGATTCTACTAAAGAATCCCTCGCTACGCTCGGGATTCTACTCTAGAATCCCTCACTTCGCTCTGGATTAAAAAAAGCGCCCTAAACATATTATTTTGCTCTTATTTTGCTCCCTTGTGATACAATCTACTATTAAAATAATTCAAATCGCAGTTTTCATCTGATTTTCTCTATTTATAATATCTCAATAAAGGAAGCAATGATTTGTAAGTCTTAAATTCATGTCTTAAATGTGCGTTTTCTTTTAGCCAAAAACCTCCCTCATTGTGAGCCATTTTTATTAGATTATCGCATAAGAGTCCTTTATCGATATCGGTCAAGGTATACCCGCGGTTAATGTTATGGTGTTTATTATTTTTTCTACTGATCTATACTATATTGAACAAAGAAGATGTTACGTTAAACAGAGAATTTAAACCGCCTAAATGGCGGCACATTGTTTTCTGAGCATGAATAGCGCAGCAGTTGGTCAGTATCGAGACATTTCGATACAATTGAATTCCACATTGAATTCCTGAACATTGAATCCAACATTGAATTCCTGAAACTAATTATTTATACTATAGCCAAAATGGTTCCATATATTGCTAAAATTATACTTTTTTACATTTTAAGATCAATGTTATATACAGAAAAAAGCCAGATCGATGTTATATACAGGAAAAAGCCAGATCGAAGTTCTAACAGTGGTTCTCAAGTTATTAACACACAGACAGACCTACGATGCATTTTATACTATGTAGAGAAGAGGGAAAATGCTTTCCGGGGTCAAGTGGAGGGCAGAAGAAGCAGAGGCAGATCACCGGCCAGATGGAACGACCTCATCAAAGAAGTTACAAAAGGGTCAATACAATCTGCGACCCGCCATGCAGAAGACAGGTCGAAGTGGAGGAGCCTCGTAGGCAAACTGTTGTCTAGTAGCCACGATCGTTAGTAATGAGGGAAGGATAGAAAAGAAGAAGAGAAGAGACCTGAATCCCTAATTCGCAGAATTCAGGAAAATATAAGCCCTTACCTGAAATTCAAATTGCATAGTCAACCCCTTTTTTAAAATGTCTACATCAATTTTATTATAACTGAAGCACCTTATTTGGTATAAATTCCTAAGAGTAACTAGATGCGCATAGTAGTAACCAAACCGTGCCATCCCTGATTCACAAAAATAACTTAAAATGTAAGCCATTGCCTGAACTTTATTTGCAAGAGTATAGTCACCACTTTCTTTTAAAATGTCTACATCGATTTTGTAATAATTAAAGCACTTCATTTGCTGTGAGCTTCCAACAGTAACCTGATGCGCATAGTAGTAACCAATCCGTGCCATCCCTAATTTACAAATATAAGGTAAAATGTAAGCCATTACGTGAACTTTATTTGCAAGAGCCCTTCCTTTAAAATCTATTTTGCAATAACGACGCGCATAGCGTAACTAATCTCTACTACTCCCTCAAAATAAAATGTTTTATTGTTTGTTCGTGTCGTACTCGTATATCGGCAGTGAGTACATCCACATATCTCATTAATCTGTGCCGTAGTCTCAGAGAAGTGGAAGGGTATGCAGTGTCGTCTGACTTTTAGCAACGTGTCACGGATAACTTTCGCAGTGTAAGTGACGGGACGCCGCTGAAATGTTCGCGGGAAACTGTATCCGATTTCAAACAATGTCGGGTGGATTCCATGATTGATGTCGTTGAACTTTTAAGGTAAGAGTTTTATATATTGTGAGGAATGACAGTAGGATGAAGAACGTAAGATTGATAGAAGGAAAATCATGACTTTGCCGAAATAGTTGAATTTATCGCCACTGTAGCTGTTTTGATATTACACACTGATATAGATGCTAATGAAATTGATCAGTTTGGTAAAGCTATTCAATAGAAGGAAGGATGGGACAAAACGACCCCACCGACCAATAACGACCGTATATATAGCGTTGAAAACCTCTTTCATTCTTAAAGAAAAACCTACTATGTCATTGTATCTAAAACATGTTTGTTACAGTATAGAAATAGAAATAGAAATATATTTATTGTCCGAAATTGTGGTGGTACATTTATGGTGATAATGCGTAAAACTATGTCTCTCACAATTACCTGTTGTTAAAACAGATTGACAAATTTTGTTTATCTGCTAAATTTACTTATCTGCTAATTATAATATCTTATTAAAAAATTTAATTATTTCACTGGTTAACATGAAAAAATCTAAACAGACCGGATAAGTAGAACTAACAGTAGAAGACAATTAATAAAAATAGTTCACCAATAATATAAAAAAAAAAAACAAAATCAAGGAATAATCAAAAATCCGCCTATAAATACGAAATGTATATAATTTAAAATGTAACAGTAGAAAATAATTAATAAAAATAATTCACTAATAATATAAAAAATAAAGAAAAATATCAAAATCAAGGAATAATCAAAACTCCGCCTATAAATACGAAATGTATATAATTTAAAATGTGTAATCTTCCTAATTGAATTATTGTAAAAAGAAAATGAAAATGCATGCCTACAATATAATATTATGAGAAATATTCGTTTAAAGTGTAAAAGCTTTTATCGATTAGCCATTTTTTCAACGCTGCGGTAAACCCTTTTCCTTTTATTTCTTTGATATTTGCAGGTAGGTGGTTATAGATTTTTATTGCATTGTATAACATTCCTTTTTTAAATAGAGTTAAATTTGGCTTGGGTGCTTGTAGCTCATGTTTATTTCTTGTGTTATAGCCGTGTTCAACATTGTTTGTTTTGAAATACTGATCGTGGTCCCACTGATATAACATCGTTACTACACCTTGGTGGCAGAATAACAAACTAATCGCTATATATTAAAACTGATAATGCATCACAATTGTTATATTTGGCGGCTCCTCTTAAAAAAAATATTATGTGGACGCGAAACATGGCGACGTGGCGTGGGTCCACATACACGGTCGGTTATAAGTGATGATTTCTTATGTAACGACACAACTAGAGCTGTCAACTGCAATGGGCGAACCGGTAACCTCAAGAAGTTTAAACGATATTAGATCGTTCTATCTCCCGTGAGGTCAGCGTAGAGGACTTTGGGCGAGAAACTATCCACTGTCAAGTTACGCCACTCGCCCTAAGAAGCCAACGCCTTCCTGCGAGTTAACCAGCGACCCTTACTTCCAGTTGCAACCAGATTAATCCAGTCTCCCGACTCGTTACAGGTTTGAGGTCGCTTGCGCGGTCCTCTTTCTTAAGTAGCGTTGATATGGTGTCTACCGAACGCGGACCACGGCATCCTTTGCCCGGCTGTTTACCCGATATCGGGTAGCCGAATGGTCGTTTCAAGATCAGCTGCCGTAAGGTTATCAACTAGCCCCGCTCTATAGGAAACGATACTGTTTCCAGACTCCTGTGGCTGTCGGTCGGAATGCACAATCGATTGGCTGATACCGCACGGTGCGCCAATCGTCCAAGAGCGCCGGAAGGTTGACTCTTAGGGGAGACTGGCCCGCAGGCCAGAGTCCTACCCTGGCTCGCACTTCTGCGTGGAGGCCGCCGGTTGGGTGTAGAACCGTGAGTATGACCGACCCTAAACACATGGGTCTTCGTGGCCAAACTGCAACAGGGCCTATTAGCTCCCAAGTAATCACAGAGATTTTTCTTTTAGCTGTATAACTGTTTTCCCACAATGATTTGAGACTGATAGGTATAGAAACAAATTACAGTTATAAAAAAGCTTGCCAACGTCGCTATTGGTCGTTATTTGTCGTTATTTGTCGGTAGGGACGCATCTTATACAGTTTGCCCATCCTCCTTTTATATCTTAAAAATATATTACAAGACATGTAAATAAATCATGATTAAAACAATACACATAATGATTGAGATAACACACAGAAAGGTTGTAAAATATATTGGTATGTAATTGGCAAGTATTTTATTTAGGTTACTTTTTAAATAGTGCAATCCTTGCGTGGGTGAATAGATTGGACAAAATAAGCAACTTTTAATACATTTTTGAAAAAAAAAAATATTTTTTTTTAGAAAAAAACGTTGAGTGCCCTGTGCCATCTAGAGATAGGTAAAACATCGCTAACGAACAACCTTAGCGATATTTTAAATACCGCTAGATAGCGCATCGTGCGCATAGCTTTTATACTAATTAAAATAATAAAAATTTAAAAAAAAAAATCTTAAAGGTTTATATCAAAACTGGCTAAGTTCGTCGTACTGATTCACCCACTACAGGGATGTCACTAATTCAAAACTCATCATGTATAATTTGTGCATAGACATCTGACTATCATAAACGTTGAAAAAGTACAAAAAAAATAATTTGGGTTAAACGTCGTTTGCCATTTTAAATAATGATTGTAGTTTTTATATCGACGAAAGATGTTTTACTTACTAACTCAAACGCTTCAAATAAAATGTGTTTTACCTGATCAGCTCGAAGATTTCCGGTTTGTCCCGCTCCCGCTGCTTCATCCTCTCCTTCATGGCTGTGATGATGGAGTGGGCCTTGTCTTCAGCCCCGTGCTTGGACGACTTCTCGGCAGCCCCTGCGAAGCACACTGCTCAGGCGATGCTGATACTGTTCTCGGGAATGCGCGAGTTCAGGGAGGACATTGACATACGGACCTTACGCTATAACCTCGGCCCGCCGCTATGCATATAGGGAGCATACACATAATCATAGTGACTGACACGATTATATCATCTCTGATTAGAGCAGCGGTTCCCAACCTTTTGAAGGCTATTACCCATGAAGCGGGTTAGCAAAAACCCCCAAAAATGTTTGTTTTTAAACAATATATAGCATTTATTTTTTTCTTTAAATTACGAATAATAAATAAAGAGGTTATGTTATATTCAATATAATTGTGTTAATTGAATATGAATAGTATTAATTGGATTTTTTTTTGTATACCCTCTAGGCTGGCCCATATTTTTATATGTTCAGGGTTCCTATGTATATGTTCCGAAACATTATTCTACCATATCGTATAAACACTTAAACCGATTTAGAAGTGTATGGTATTTTTAGAAACGTTATTTTATACCGATTCTAAAAATACCTTACACTTCTAAATCGCTTTAAGTACACAGTTGCCTAAATGTCCAAATCTAATAATGTCAATAAATTAACATAAATATATCGTGTCTAGTGTCAAATCAAAAGTCTGATTAAGTAAATTTCAGAAATATACATATATCTATATAGATAAATACACAAACCAAAATATTTCATGAAAAAACCGTAATAAAAATAATTATAAATACAATAGTTCACTTTCTGTAACGGCAGTCGTGTTTTTTTATTCTATTTAATATATATATACTTGTTTATTAAATTAAGAAGTAAGACAGTTCTAACGGAGAAATGAACCGCGCATGCACGAATTGGTCAGCGACAGGCGAACGACTGACTGACTCAACGAACAACGAACGACGAGCGAGCCGATAGATGCGCTATCAAGCGGCGCTGCGTTGCAGGCGTGTTTTCGTATTATAGACAAAAAAATATAACCTAAAATTTTCAAATTCACTTATTAATCCTTAATGATTAGTTAACTCACACATACTTTTGATTTGTGACTGAACGATGATACAATCCTTGTCGTTATTTTTACCACTTAGAAAACCCCATTTTACCCCTTTAGGCGTAATTACCTCCAGGTTGGGAATCACTGGATTAGAGTCACACTCATGTGTGAGTAATGAAATCCAACTTAATAAATTATTTCAAATATATATAATATGCTCCCTGTATGCATACCCACCTTAAAGCAACCCATTTATAGTAAAATAATAAAATTTAAAATAAATAATTTATTTTGTTTGTATTGAATGTTTAACATGATTCATGCAACATTGTCTTAAAGCATATTATACATGCGATATGTTTTTAAAAATAAATAAGGTTTACACTTAAACATTTAGTTTATGCATTGTGAAACAGACGATAAAAATACAAATATTACAGAATGGTAAAACGATTTTGTTTACACGTACTCTATTACGGTCCATTCTGTTCATTTTTCGAATCAGCTCTCAAACTCTTTCAAACATGCACCTTCGTTGCTCACATTCAAGAAGTTGTTGAAGAAACATTTGCATTCACACAAACACTAACCAAATACACACATCCAATGCCCTCCTTTAGCGTTCCTGGGGAATTTTACTTTATTACTTCTATGAGTACTGCACGATGATAATTAAAAAATAGCTTATCTAATGGTTGACTTTAAGATATCGCCGTCCGTCAGTTGTGCATCAATTGCTTTTTAAGCCAGTGTAATCATCATTATTTAATGTTTTTTTAACACGAAAAACTTAATCTGTTCTAATTTGACAAGAAACTTTTAAGAAACCTAAGTAGATCATCAATCAGGTATATTTAAGGCGACATGATACCTGGAAGCGACCATATCTGAGGAATTTTAGTTTTATGATTTAAAAAAATATATAAGAAATAATTAAAAAAAGTTTCTAAGTGAATCCCTCAATAAGGAACCAATTTAAAATTTGGACTCAAAAAAGTTGCTCATTGCCTTGGACATTAAGGCTTTAAACTGACTTCGAAAACTTTCAGGCGCGTTTACTCCTACAATGTAAGCGGTGAGTGTGTTTTTTTATAATTTCATTATATTGACTGGTTAATTTTCTAGGGCAGTACTTAACCACATTTTTTATTTAGGCCCTAAATTAATTACAATTAATTAAAACGTGAGAGCGCTCTGAGAGTTACGCTAAATATGGTTTGCCATTAAAACCCTTGTGCCACCACTGCGTAAAGGATAGTTATTCTGTGCTAGCGCTGCGATTGACTGTTTAGTATGCGTCTGGTTCCCGGCGCTTGCGGACGTGGAATCTGCGCTTGACCCTTCGACAACGCTGGGTTTTTATTGGTCAAACCCTACAAAATTGACTCCGCCTATTTTTTCGGGTGTCCGCCCGTTTCGGATATTTTTCTGAGGTCTCATGGCGCCTTAAGTCATAGAAAGTAAGTCAAATATAGTCAGCGAGCTAAATACCAGATTTTGAAATAGGCAATGCAGCAGTTTTTGTGTTTGATTAAGAATTAATACATCATAATTTTCTTATGTATTAAATGTACCAATACCAAAGTGAGTCATCTTCATTTTTGGTGAGCGCTCGATGGGTGTGACAATTGCCATAAACGCCTTTTATCGAAGCCGATAGCGACGATCCATAAAAAAGGGGCGATTTAATAGGTAATAATAACCCATTATATTTCCCCATCCTCGTCATATAGATGCCAGTGGATCGATGCTACCATTAATATTGGAAATAGTCTAAGGGGCAGCGACAAAAAAATGCAAAAGTTCCGTAAAAGCTGATAATTTCAGATGAGACAGTATTTTGGCTATAGAATACTAGATCCGAGACACCTGGCACTGGCGTACTAAGAAAGGTGTTATTTTAATTAATACCCCCAAAGTGTTTTGGAAAAGCTGAAAACTCATCAGTAGACAGTGGATGCAATAAAGAACTCGAAACAAATGGTCAGACTGCTTAACAATATAATGCGTGGCGTCAGCATTACTCCATACATATCACAAAAATGAAGTTCATTACATTGCGCGGCATGTTAGACCGATGCGTATTAGATACCGACAAATACGTGCCGGCGTATTTGCAGGGATTTTTTTATTATGTGACATTATTTATTTATTTATTTTAATTATTTTTTTGTTACAACTTGGTAACAATAAAGAGAGTTAACAGTGAGATCGTACATATATGATTTGTAACTATTTATATAAGCAATAGAAAATGAACTCAACCCATACGATCATTCTAGACGAATGCCCAAATGGACCGAACAGCCTGTATCTGGGCATACGAAATATATAGCCTTTGTTTTTGAGTAGTACTGATGTTTGAGTAGTACTAATAGACTACTTTCAATACTAACACTAAGATAATGGCATAAAATAGTACACATATTAATACAAATATATATGATAAAGGGTTACTTACATACATATATACATATATTCACATACATACATAAATATATAATAACACACACACACATACATCTACATACACACATATTTTAAATTATTGTATGAAGCAATTCTTTTTCAGTCTTTGTATGGAGTAGTGCTGTTTGGAGTAATGCTGACTAAAGCAGCCTGACCATTTGTTTCAAGTTCTGTATTGCATTCACTGTTTACTGATGAATGTTCAGCTTTTCCTAAACACTTTGGGGATACTAATTAAAATTACACCTACTACGACAGCGCCAGGTGTCCCGGAGTCTGGCCTGCTAACACTACCCCAGCATGCTATGGCCAAAATACTGTCTGATCTGAAAGTATCAGCTTTTACGGAATTCTAGCACTTTTTTGTCGCTGGCTCCCAACTACAATGTTAGTCAGCGAAGTAATAGCCACGGCAAAAATGTTAGCTAGTATTACTAGGGAGCACACAGCGGGATAAATTGCTACGGCATCGCGAAGCCGTACACAACCGAAACGATATAAATTACGTCCCTACGATAACTCGGCGACTACGATGAAATCGAAGCGTTATCATTTACTGCCGAAGTTAGAATATATGGATAATTGTTTAGAAAAATAACGATACCACTTTTATTTGCTAATAACGATCTACTCTGAACTCATTTAAAAGCGCCTATTGCCAAAATGGATACGCTAGATTTTTAATAGTAATTTGCTATTTTGTGAGATGAATATCTAAGCCACTATTAAAGAAGGAACCTGGTTTAGACAGCCAAATTTTTTTTTTTTTTTTTGGAAATATTTTTTTGACTCTTTTTACTCCTGGAATATCTGACAATCTCAGATCGCTGTAAACGTGAAAAACTTACTACTTTCATTTAAAGAAAACTTGGAACACGTTTTCTCAAAACCATATTTTTGGTGCCGGTGATATAAAAATAACCTACTGAACGGATCGATTTGTTGATGATTGTTTAACCAAAAAAAATTAAGATTGTAAAATTCCCTTCTATATGAACTCAAAAAAAAATTGTAAAAAAACATTTTTGGGCGAAATTAGTTGTTTTTTAATCGTTGAAAAAAATATAATAGTTATAATTTTAGTATTTTTTTTTAGTTTATCTACATAATACGAATGTAAAAATTATTATCTTAGTATATATTTTTGTATTACCGGCGCAAGCCGATACCGTCACAGATGCATTTGCATCTTGCATCGTCTTACATCGACTTGCATCTTGCATTGAATCGTCACAGACGTATAAACATTAGCTATTCAGTATCTCAAAAACAGTGTTTTTTGCTATTTAAATAATATTTTTGTTTTTTAAATGTTAATCAAATTGATATAAAAGTTTCTTGTCAGATTTCAATTTTAGGTTAATTTTTAAAAATGAAAAACGTGTTACTTAGCCTTCTAAGCCAGGCTCCCCCTTAACATAACGAACATAGCCGTCATTATGATATTTGTAGATTATATATTAGCCAAAGCCCTATTCTAGTGTCTTTTCTGCTCATATAATTGTTACTCTGTCATATGTATTGTCCTTTATATCTTCTGACATTCTTTTAAACATTTACTATTTTTCATAGGCAGTTTCACGTTTATTCTACATTTATTAAGTTCTTAGACTTAAAAAAAAAGCAGAGTCTCTAACGTTTAGCATTTACCATTCACAACTATGTATGTTATTCATGATTTTTTGTTTTTTTTTTGCTCATGTAAAAATATCCAATCATTTTAATATATATTTAATTTTAGTTAAAATAAAAAATTATATTTAGCAGCTATTTTAACATCGTCCTGCCATATTTAATAAAATAACTGTTGCTTGCTGCATCATGAAAAATATTTATTTGAATTCATAAATAAAATCTTCATTTTCCCAAATGACATATTGTTGTCATTTAGGTACTTCTCCTCTGGCGACTACGATTTGTGAATTTGGAAAAAAGGAATTAAGCTCATTACCAATACATATAATATACATTTTATTATTTTACTTATTAAGTATAGATTCATTCGCCATTACCCTTATTATTATTATTATTATTATTATTTTAATTATCCAATATGATTAATAGATATTTACAAAAAAAGATTATTATTTTAAATACCTTTAGAATATTTTTTAGCAAAGCAGATTAAATGCTATTTGAATGGTTTTTATCACTTCACTATATTTTATGCCTGTTTCGGGGTGATAATATTTCAAACATAGTGACTTCACTTTTTTCTCTAATCATCCAGACCGTTCATCCATTATTAAAATCTAAAAAAGATTTATTCAAATGAATAACTAACTAATCTACTAATATTAATTATATTCCAACCCATATCATATTTCATCTCCTATGTTTTCCTACTGGTATAAACCCACAATAATCCTGCTGAGTAAAATCGTCTAATAACATTTCACGTGTTTGCACAGCGACTGATACAGTGGATGCTCAGTTGGCTTTCCGGCGACGTTTCCTGCGGATATTTCGGACTTGCAAATGCGCCCGTGTCTGTGCTGTACTACCTCCATTTGCATTAGCAGTAGAAGCGAAAAGGGGGTAGAGAAGCTAAGAGGAAAAAATCGACAGCAATAAGCCGCTTAAGGTTGCGCTCTAAAAGCAAACCGTCGTTTCGGGTTTTATGGGATCGAGTTGATAGCTGGTAAATAAATAACATTCGTTCAATTCGTGATCTAAGAACCAATCCGTGGCATGGCTTCGTATTATCAAACCTCAAACCTGAAATAGAAAAATCATCATTTTCAAAAACTTCATGCTCTAGAGTCGCTTGTTAGGATAATTTCAACCAGGGATGGCCACTGTTTTGATAAATGACGGTTGAACAAGGTTGGCGATTCCTGGTTCATATATTCCTCTAGTTAGTCAGTCAGCTACTTTAAGATGGGTTTCTGGAGCCGGGGCTGACGATCTGAGCAGACAGACGATTCGGGATCCTACGTGAGCTGACTTCTGAGCTAACTGCTTACATCTGTTTTAAAAAAAGTGCCGGATTTTTTTTCACACCAAGTGCCACACATTTAACAATACAAACAATGTTGATCGAAGCAACAGATTTTATTAAACACATAGGCAGCGAGCTCATAATAGTAGTAAATGGGCATGCTAAATAGAAGTGAGATATGAACTAAATTACAGACTAAAAGGTGGTTGATGAAGTATACATATAAAAGTCATTACCTGCAGAGGAGTCGGTAGTATTGAAGACACACATTCAAGAAGAAGACACATTATATTGAAGAAAAACACATATGAGTACAATAGTAAAGTCAAGCCTTGTTAAGCGCATGTGTAATGAAATAAACTTGAAATAAATCATCTTCCTTTTACACATACGCCTACAAGGCTACAATAATATATTTACATTCACACAGAAACATGACAGAAGTGGATGGCTAGTAATCGCATTGATTTTGAAAAAAAAAATTAGAGATGATGATTTTGGGAAAAGATGATACTAAATCGATAGATTGACTTCCATTGACCTCTAGAGATATTTAATTTTATCAAGACTTAGATGGTCTCATGCCTATAGGTGGGCTTAGACAACAATCAGAACCTGACAGGACACTACAATTTAATGCACATTTTTTATTAATATTTTAAGGGTTTTCAAATTCTGTTCTGTTGGAAGACATAAAACGGAAAGCAGAGATTTGTAGATTAAGCGTGCGTGATAGTATATGTGTATCAAAATTGAGTTTGTAATCTGTAGTATCAGATTTTGGAGTAAGCTGTGTTATGCGTGAAGGAAGTTTAAAACTGATGACATATATGTAATTTCACGCATGTAGTTTTTTTAAAATTGAATTCTTTATGTTATATCAAACACTTATGGCGTGCAATATCAAAACGTCGACCGACAAGAACGATCAGGCGCAAATATGCTATATTAAGGTGATCGGAGTATGACTCACTCTGTAAGCAGTCGGCGTTTAGCAGATCCTTGCATTTCTCGTGACACTTGACGCCGCACTCTGTGCAGCGAACTCCTTGTCTTGCGATGCCCCAAAGAAGACCTTCGCACTCGTAGCAGTAAGTTGGAGAAGTCGCAGTCCAAAGGACGAAGTTGTGAGGTGTAGTTGACGAGATTGGGTAGATCAGCGCTTGCAGTGTCTTTTTGTACACGTGCATTTTCTAAAGGAAGTAAAAAACATAGTTAGCAAAAGTAATGGAAATATCTAAAATAAAACTAAGGATCATAACTTATCAGGACAGCCATTTCGAAAGATGTCGGGCTTTACAATGGTGAGGATATGCGGTCGACCACAGAGCTAACTTGAGTCTCTAACGTAAGTATTGCAGAATTAGATAAAAAAACGTCAGAATTAACATTTCTAAACTTGGAGATGTTACCAACCGGCAGAAATTTTCAGCTGCACGACTTATAAGCTCTAAGTGAAAGTGATAATATATCCGAACCAGCTAATATTCATTTCTGAAAATCAACATAATGGCAATGGCGTTTAATATTTTTGCCAATAACTTATGCGAAAACAACTGTTTCGAAATTTGTCTGGATAAAGGATGGTAAGTAAAACCTTCGGCATATCAGTGAAAGCAAAATGTTCCTCGTTCCTCATTATTAAAAAAAAAAAAAAATTCTAAAGTGACACAGCTCGAAATGTTTAGCAAACAAAACGGCACAACGAAAATCCTGATCAACCTATAAAAATAAAAATAGGAGAAAATAGTTGATTATAATATAAATATTTTTGGTAAAGTAACAGGAGAATTAGATAGTCTTTCGCTCGGCGTTTGGAAAACTGTCCAATAGTCCAAAGGGCAATACTAAACAACTTTATAGAAATTTTTCAACTAGTGTTTCTTCACGAAACTGATATACGGTACCTAAAATATAGAAGTGCTACAAAGACCCATGGAACACATCATGCTTTTCATCACACCCATCGATCAATAGAGAAATACACCAACCAAAGAGAAAACCATAATATGTAATGTTGAGGGTGCTAAAGCATTCATAAAATGAAACTGGGCACATTGTCAGAATTTCGAATAAAAATTATGGGCGAAATGATTTTCAAGCACCGGATAGGAACTGCAACATAATTTTAGTGAGAATCAAAGTCATAACTGAACATTATTTAATACGTAAACCTCGTAATATTTACTGCTATCAAAAAAGTAGATAAAATCTTGGGATACTTTATGTAACATACTTAATTCTTCTGATGAAATGACCCTGAACTGAATGATCCTGAATGACCCTGACTGAATGATCAAATTTAATGGTCATATGGTTTGATCCTCAATCCGAAATTATGTTTAAATAACATCAACAGACAAACAAACACTTACCAATTCTTCATCATTGAGTGTTGCTCTTGGAACAGCTGATGTCAATCCGGCATTCCTTTTCGTTGCCGCCATTGTCTGTACACAAAACCAAATATATAGCTTACAATATTTTATATTAAAATAATAAAAAAGACCTTAAAAAAGATATAAATAAACAATTCAAGCCAGGGCCGTGCCGTGATATAATAAAGAGAGAGACCGTAAGAGACCACATAAGCTGCAAAATTTACCCTTTCAATTCAACCTGCAATTTAAAACTTTCAATAATTAAAAATCTTTACGCAACGGTTTTATATATTAGTTTCCTATATTCGCAACAGTTTTCTATATCTTGTTCTGATATGAATGTATACGATTCATGATTTATTGCACGATTTCGGTTTCTGGTGATTTCTTTAATTTCGGTTTCTTGTGCAGGTGCAAGTGTCTCGATGACTTGCGCTGCGGCCTGGCGAAATTTCTGTTTACTGGCGAAATTTCTATTTACTTGTAACACTAGATTTCTGAAGAGATGTTTAGCGTTGGCGCTATTTTATTTAGGCATCGAGAGAGACAGATATATAATCTAAATAGATATATAAACATAGGTTTTTCTCTCTCACACGCGGAATTCTGCATCGGCTGCCGCTAAATGACCAACCAATATTGCGTCCTCTAATAACGTCCGTTTCTTTACGAGCTGACTTGTGTTTCCGTTTCTCTCGTTAAAAGTGTTATTCGTGAGAAGCGATTGTTGAAACATTGGAATTTCCGCACTGTGCTATGCATTTGTAGTGAAATCGACCAAGTGATGACGTACTAAAAAAAGTGCAAAATATACGGCCCTAAAACCCGAATAAATCCCACTGAATTAGGATCGGTAAGTAAGTAATAATTCATTTTTATCTATTTATCAATAATTTACTTGACAATTTTATCGAATTCAAGGATTTCCATTCTCCTAACGTATATGTCGCGTTAAGGGGAGGCATTTAGGAGGCGGCATTTCAAAACATTTAATTGGCGGCATTTCGAAAGAGAAAATCTACCGCATGGCCCTGACTCAAAAAATTTATCATATGTAGATAACTCCCTTGATAATACTCACATAAATCCAAGTCATTATTGCTTAAATGAGGGTACCAACCAAATCAACTTTAACGAAACATGTGCAAGCAATAATTAAGTTCATGAAAACAATATCGTAATAAACAAACTGTATAGTTTGGACAAAGTTTATACGCAATAGAAGCAAAAAAGTGAGAAATATAAATATTTAATTATTTCAGTCAACTTTGAATTGTGCAAAACTAAATTTTCTTACACCAAATGTGTCTTGTAATATTGCCTACCAAGAACTTAAAAATATAAGTAAATTACATATTAGAATAATATAAATATATGAAAATATATGTAAATTAAATCTCTAAAGGAAAAACATTATATAATCGCTAAATGGATACACACAGAAAGCTTAGAGTCATGCCACAATAAAATATATAATAATATATAGATAATATATATTTTAATACCTTGAGCACCTGCAGGGTCCATCCAGACACAGAACAAACATTATATTTCAGTATTAGTAAAGACGATCATTCGAAAGAGAGAAGATTAGAAAGAATGGCAGAAACGTTATAGTTAGGGAGCCAGCGACAAAAAGTGCAAAAGTTTTGTAAAAGCTGATACTTTCAGATCAGACCGTACTTTTGCCATAGAATGCTGGGGGCAGTCAGCAGGCCAGATTCTGGGACACCTGGCGCTGGCGTAATAGGAAAAGTTTAATTTTAATTAGTACCTACCTACCCATAAAGTGTTTTGGCAAAACTGAAAATTCATCAGTAAATAGTGGGTGCGATACAGAACTCGAAATAAATGTTGAGACTGCTTAACAATAGAATGTGTGGCGTCAACATTACTCCATACATGTCACAAAAATGAAGTCCATTATATTGCGCGGCATAATAGACCGATGCGTAATAGTTACCGACAAATACGTACCGGGGTATTTGCAGGTACTTCATTTTTGTGTCCTGTATTGAGTAATGCTGACGTCACGCGTTCCATTCTTAGGCAGTCTGACCATTTGCTTCGAGTTATTTATGATATCCACGGTCTATTGATTAATTTTCAGATTTTCCAAAACACTTTGGGGGTACTAATTAAAGTTACATCTTTCCTAGTACGCCAGCGCCAGGTGTACCTGAGTCTGGCCTGCTGACTACTCCAGCATGCTATGGCCAAAATACTTCCTGATCTGAAAGTATCAGCTTTTAAAAAACTCTTGCACGTTTTTGTCGCTGCCTCTTGTACTATGAATTCAGTATTCTGGTGATTATTTGAATGCCACGTCGTCCTAAACATCAATGACAAACATAACACGAAAAGTCTGCGACTAAACATTTTTCTTAAATAGTTCGTTAGACAGAAAGAGATAGTTAGAACGAAAAGAAGTTTAGATAGGTAGGTACACCTATTAATAAGCTAGAACATTGATGGTAGTGTATCTAATAATGCGAGCAGGAGTGTATGTTATTGTAAACTGTTTGAGATTAGCTTCTTTAAGCTTTTTGTATGAAATCAGTGTCGTCAGTCCACCCAGTCGCCTTGTTGGCCAATGGATGATATGACGTCACAGTTATATGTAAAATATCCATTGCTTTAGGAGCTTCAGAAATGACCTATAGGAGATGGTAAATTTCTAGACAAACCTATATATGGTAATGCAGGAATGGCGGTTCAGATGATAATTTAAGATGATAAAGTGAAATTTATACTTACAAGCTCCGAGACAAGCGGAATAGATTTTCTTCTTGGCCTGATATCCGGCATACTGTCGATGGTACTGTAGAAAGGGTTGTCCCCGGGATGCCTGTGAGTACAAAATTATTATAAAATTAGAGGTATATACATGGATATATGTATTAGTATTTATCTAAATATAGATACAATCAATTTGAAACTAGGACGTATCTGTACATTAAGCGGGCAATTTCTGGAGCCCAAATTTGCCATTTTTGCCAAAAAAAATATTTGTACTAAAAATACGATTCGTAAAATTCGGAATAATACCCAAGCTAATATAGAGTGGCTTTATAATTAAAAGTTATATTAAAAACTATTACAAATACAGTATTTGTTTTAATTATGGTTTCATTTACAGAGTGCAAGGATAATTGAAAAGATGGCTGAAGTGTAATAATTTTGAATAAAAATATGCAATTCAGACATTAAACAAATCAGTTCAAAAACCATTTTTAAATATGATATCGAAGACTATCGCGGTTGGTTGATATTATAAATAGGATAAAACGAATTTACGCGTGAAATTTGTAGCACCCGACGTTTCGGCGATGTTACAGTCGTTGTTGTCCAGGGTAGACTAACAACGGCGGACTAACCTGCCTAGCCTCTCTATCAGTCTACCCTGGACATCGGCTTCTGCAACGTCGCCGAAACATCGGGTGCTACAAATTTCACTTGGTAAATTCGTTTTATCCTAATTACAACATTTTTAAATACCTTTACAAAGCACTCTTTCGAACTTTATTTTAATAAAATTTTAAATATTGATCTTTTTGGTCCGAGAAAAAAGGTTCCATTGAATAAAAGGCCTTTTCAATAAAATAGACTTTCAAGCAAGACTAAATGCATTAACGCTTATAAAATCACTAAGGTGATTGTATATTTTTATCCTTCAGCCCTTCGTATTTCGCGAGAGAGTGGTTTGTGTGCCGCAAAAGATGTTGGGTTCATGTCCCATATATAACGTTTGTTTAGAAGTTATTACAAATTTAATTAAATGGAATAAAAATATATAAAACACTTGAGAGGCGTATATCATTGATTTTTTATTATTACACGACTGCCCAACAAGAAAGGAGTGTATTATTTTCAGGGTTCGTCTATGTATGTTTTGTGTTTATTTATTCCACCATAACTTCTAAACGCTTATACTGATTTAAATAAGTGTATGGTGTTGTTGGAATCGCTATGTCGAGTGTCATAGGTTACCCTTAACTGTCCAAATATCAAGTAAGTAGTTATCTAAATGTCCAAATGTCAAATTGTCAATAAATTGACATAAATTTATCGCGTTTAGTGTCAAATTAAAGGTCTGATTGAGTACATTATTGAAATATATATGTGGATTAATATATAAACCACAAATTAAGTAATAAAAATAATTATAAATACAATAGTTCACTTTCAGTAACAGAAGTCGTGTTTTTTATTCTTTTCAATTTACTTGTTTTGTTTCTATAAGTCGTAAGAACGTATAAAATAATACGCTATTATGATCTTCTAAAATATCTTTCTCCCTCTTGGACTCGACATTGAAAATGAAAACGAAATTGGACTCCAGAAATTGCCCCCTTAAAGATATTATGAAAAACTAATGGTGTATAGAATTGTATATATAATCCGAGATTTTAGGAATCCTTTAAAAATTTGTCATTGTCTTTTTGCCTTTATATTTATTACCTAAATACTAAAAAATACTGAAACGAATTTAATGTGGTTTTTACTATTATATTCCTTATGATCCAGACTGTAAAATAGGGTTTATTTATTGCAACGTATTAGGTAAGGAACAAAATCAATTTTTGAATCCTAATGAAGAAAATGTATTACTACCTTACATTGCATAACATCATCTAGAAATTAAGTGTCAAATAAATAATTATTAAACAAATTGAAAAGCGTATTTTTTTAATATTTGGCTAAGGTACTTTCACCTGTATATCTCGACTAACTAAAACAGCATGCCTGGTGAGAAGGCTCACAGGGCTTTGTGACCTGAACACACATGTAGTACCTCAAGCTCCGAGATTTGAAAAAGTGTAGGTTCTGCCAAGAGGCAGAGGAAACTCTTCTGCACCTCATGTGCGAGTGTGGCCCGCTGATGCGTAAAAGATACACCCACTTGGGTGGTAAATACCTCCAACCTGAGGAGGTAAAACAATCTGGCGCCAAAAGCCTTTGCGGTTCTTAAATGACACAAGGCTTAGCGCAGAACTATAGTAGGTGGCTAACACAATAGATCAGCAATGGTCGCAGTGTTACAAGGCTCATAAAGACATTATAAAAGCCCCACACAACAAATAAAATAGAAAAAAACGAAATCATCTAAGTGAATAAAAATACAAAACTTTAATAAAACAGCCTTTATTTATGTGTATGTACACGTATATACACGACTGGCCAAACGTTTTGCAAGATTGAAAATTGTATTTTTTTGTCGATTTTCTAAAAATAAATTTTGATTTTTATATCAATATGGTAAATTAGTTAAAGGAAAATATTTACGCAAGGTTATCAGAAATCAGCATAGATTTTGGTATTTCGGAATAAAATGAAATTAGCAAACAATTTAGAGTTTAACCAAGTTCTTCTGATCTGAAAATATAATAAATGGACTGCTTTGATCTGGCTTTGATCACAGCAGCCACTCTTTTAGGCATGGAATAAACAAGGTTTTGCAACACTTTTTTCGGTATTTCTTTGTGCCAAACTTTAATTATGGTTTCCTTTATCATTTTGTCTTGGGATATTTTCCTGTCATTTATACTACATGAATTCTAGATAGGATTTAAATCTGGCGAGCTTCCTGGCCGCGGGACGACCCTAATACAATTTTTTGAACCTGAACCTTCAAATTCAGCCTAAACCAAAAATTACATATATAAATTTCTGAACTTAAAATTACAAATTGAATGTTTTATTTGATGAATAAAAAAAATACTATAGGAGTGGGCCAAGGTTCACAAAAATTGGAGTGCTTCAAAATGGAAAAAAGTTTGTTCGCCGATGAAAGTCGACTTTTCTATAATGTCTGACAAACCCGCCTTGCCTGACGTTTGGCCTAAAACAAAAGAGAGTATGAGCGCAGACTGCCTGGTTCGTACAATAAAACACCCATAAAGACAAGCGGTGAGGGGTTGCGTGTCATACAAGTCAATTGGACGACTCCATTTTGTACAGAACATATTTAATTTTCTACTCTCTTTGTTTTCTACTCTTTATTTGAAATTTTACGATGGGCGGGTTTATTGTCATATGACAATCTCTTACAACCAACCCTACTATGAAATATTTATATGTACATACATATGCGTGCATGTAACATGTGTGTAAAAGTGTGTCTTGTTATTGCATTTCATCGACAGAGTTGAAAATGCAATTCCGTTAATTTGATCCCAACGGAAAATGGTGACCCAGACGGGAATCGAACCCGGGACCTTACAATGTAAGATCAGGCGACCTAAACGCTACGCCACCGGGCCGTGTCCATGTTGTATTTGTATTTTTTATATGAAAGTGAACAGTAATAATGTGCTGGAAATCGGTTGCTTCCTAGTGCCCTTGATCTGTTCCCAAAGCAGTAAAGGCAACAAAGAATTAAATGTCAATAAATTAAATATTAAATGTCATGCATGATGATTTCACTTAATATGTATTTTTTGTTTGGATTTTTTAAATAAAATTTGCTGATTAAATTATTGACCTTTCAAACAGTGCTCTCGGCAATTGTTCAAAATCTCTCACTCTGTAGTTGTTGGAACGCGAGAGCGCAATTAATCAGTCTACTTAGATTAAAGCGTATTTATTTTCAAGCAGAGATTTCGTTTGTAATTAAATTTATCGCTTATAAGTTCATGTGTTCAGACTAGCGGATTTTGCATATTTCATTAAACTTCCTTTAGAATTGTCTTCTTTGATGAAACATGAACTATTATTAACTTCTATCGGAAAACCAGGAAGCATCTGCCTATAGTATGAAACTTTACATCGAATAAAATGTAACACGAAAGCTTAACCGGTATGGAAAGTGCCGAGTGTAAGTTTCTCCTGCACTCACCCGAGACTGCAGCGCTGTTAGGGATGCAACTTTGCCGTGATAACTTTTTCAATTTTATACGGGGGCTATTATAGAAGGAATATTCTTCCATAATGTTCATTGCTATATTATAGCAGTAATCCGTTACAGTACATATAAATAAATATACTGCGTATATGTATCCTGTGTATATGGGAGCTAATGGGTCCATGATGGGTTGGCCACGAAGACCCATGTGTTCAGGGTCGGTCACACTCACGGGTCAACACCCATCCGACGGCCTCCACGCACGGGGTGCGAACCTGGGTAGGACTCTGGCCCTGGTCAGTTTCCCCTGGGAATCAAACCTCTGGCGCTCCTGGACGGTCTGCACACCGTGCGGCGCAAGCCAATCGATTGTGCTCTCCGACTAACAGTCGGGGGAGTCTGGAAGCTGTATTGTTTCCTATAGAGCGGGGGTGGTTGCGTACCTTACGGCGACTGCTCTTGAAATGACCATTGGCCATCCGATCCCGGGTAAGAGGCGGGCAAAGGACGCCATGGTCCGCGATGGATTCGGTATTCACCGTTTCACCGCTTCGTAAGGGAGAGGACCGCGCAAGCGACCTCGAACTCGGAACCAATCGAGAGACCGGAGAAATCTGGTCACAATTGGTAGTAAGGGCGCGAGTATCGCCCGCCAGGTAGCATTCCTGGCTATCTCGCGGTAAGGCGTTGGTCTCTTACGGGTTGTGGCGAAGCTAGACGCCGGATTGTTTTGTCCAAAGTCTTCTACGCTCACTGCAGGTCGATAGAATGACTAATCGTTAAAACTTCCTGTGGTGACGGGCTCGCCCGTTGTAGTCGACAACTCAAGTTGTGTATATGTATCCATCTTTGGTTGGATATCTCCAGACGGAGATATCCTGCCAAAACTGGTAGTCAGGGGACGAGGCTGCCCGCTGGGTACCTTTCACGGTGCCTCGCCGTAAGGCGTTGGCCTCTGATGGGCAGGTGGCGGAGCTTGACGGTGGCTTGTTTTGTACTAAGTCTTCTGCGCTCACCTCACGGGAGACAGAACGATACATTTCGTTAAAACTTCCTGAGGTGACGGGTTCGCCCGTTGTAGTTGACAACTCTGGTAGTGTTTATACACCGGGAGCTATTGGGCCCTGTTGCAGTTGGCCATTAAGAGCCAGTATAGGTTTGGTCGAACGCACGGGTCAACACCCATCCGGCGGTCTCCACGCAGAAGCGAGAGCCAGGGTAGGACGCTGGCCTGCGGGCCAGTCTCTACTAGGAGTCAACCTTCGGGCGCTCCTGGACTGTTTGCGCACCGTGCGGCGTCAGCCAATCGATTGTGCATTCCGACCAACAGTTGGGGAAGTCTGGAAGCTGTAATGTTTTCTATAGAGCGGGGGTAGTTGTTAACCTTATGGCAACTGCTCTTGAAACGACCATTCGGCAACCCGATCCCGGGTGAATAAGCCGGGCAAGGAATGTCGTGGTCCGCGATATATTCTGTAGACAACGTATCACCGCTTCATAAGAGAGAGGAGCGCGCAAGCGACCTCGATACTGTAACCAGTCAGGAGGCAGGAGGTATCCTGAAGGGTAATTCCAGATGGAGATATCCTTTCAAACTGGTAGTCAGGAGGCGAGGCTGCCCCGCTGGATACCATCCCCGGTGCCTCGCCGTGAGGTGTTGTCCTCTGGCGGGCAGGTGGTGTAACTAGACTGTGAATTATTTTTGTCCCAAGTCTTCTGCGCTCACCTCTCGGGAGACAGAACGATCAGATATCGTTAAAAATTTCTGAGTTGATGGGTTCGCCCGTTGTAGTTGACACTTCTAGTTGTATGTATGCATCATGTGACACACTTTTATGTCTTTTCTATAATTCCTATTAGATCATTAAATAATATAAATAATTATAATGAATAAAAAATGCACATACCCATTTGCTCTTCCAGATTGGTCTCCTCCAGCTCCGCTTCCATTCTAAAAAAAAGAACAAAAACAAAATAAATAACAAATAAAAAAATCAACTTAATATTACATCGTTTATTTAAAAGAATAATAAACAACTACATCGATTTGAAAATGCAGTGAAATATTTTTTATCGTTAATTTAATATGCCATTACTCTGAGACCCGTCCAGAATCAATAGTCGAAATACTTAAATGTGGCTAATCTATTTGTGGCTAGAGTTATATTTATGTAATGGGCTCTAATAAAACATTTCCAATATGTTTCCCTTTTTTATCATTATTTTCAGAATTGAATTTATTTCACTGCATTTTCATTACAAAAAATACAATAAAAATCAATAAAAACAACAACATCGGTGGGTACAATGAATCAGCTTATATCGTAGGGCAATTTTAACAATTCAATTATCTTAGCAAAAGATTAAGTTTCAGCTGCAGAATTTCTGCAAAGGTTACATAAAGTTAGACCGTCGCGTATTAAAAACGTACAAAAATTCGGCTGTAGAAGTAAACAATAGAGAATACTCTTAATTCGACAAAGGCCTACGGTAAATCTTTCTAGAGAAATTATTAAATATCTTTTTAAGCGAGTGAGTGCTCTTAAGCAGAATACTAAAGGTTTGTAGAGAAACTATTTCATTCGAAATATACGACTAAAATAGTTACAGAACAAATCTATTTCACTTTTATTTCTATTTTATCGTACAATATTTTTAAGTGCATACATATATCGTATTATTTAATTCTTGTAAATTTGTATACGGTTGTTTTAATTAAATGTTAAATTTAAATTAGCTGTTATTATATAATAATGATGATCCATTTTGATGATATGCTTGATGATACGATGAGAATTGATTTGATAATGACAATGCGCAATGAGTGAAAATGACTTTTAACACTCGAAAATTGATTGTTTTAAATAGACCGTAAAGAGTATAAGTATAAAATCGTTGGTACGGGGTGAAAAAGTAACGAAAATCTACTTATATCGTAGATAATATTCGCATTTTTTGTATTTTATTTATGGAAGCATGGAAACTTTTATTCAGTCTGTATGCTAAGAGTAATAAGCCGAGAGAAAATTCATTTTCGTTTACTGTAATAATATTTCCAGTTATATTTAATCTACTAGAGATAAGCTTAGCTAACAATAACTAGCACAGGATAACACAACTACATGTCCCTAATTAATCGCTTATAAATAATCAATAATCATTAACAAATGAATTAGTAAATAATTCGCGAAACAAAAAATAAAGCACCATTGATTATTACTTTTTGTCAATAATTGCTTTTCATTTAAATTAGTCGCTTCATTAAAACTATCATTAGTATTAAATAGGTTAGTAAAAGTTTAATAACTGATAATTTCAGAGATGATATAAAAATATCCTGAAATGGTGGGATTTTTTCAGTAGTTTGGTGAGTCATTTTTATTGCAACTTTTAAAATACTTATAAAAATGTCAGTGACTAAATTAATATTGTATACGTTAGATTTATACAACCCGCAAATTCTTGACTCCACATGTTATTTCCACTGTGGACGGTAAAAATATGAAAAAAATCGACTAGTTTGTCAAAATTCTCTAAAAGACAGAAAATCTATTTAACTTTTAACTCTAATTTCATATAGCTTTTGCATAATATAGCTTACACTCGTACTAACTTTGTCCTTCTCCGTGGTTGTAGTTGACTGCTTCTCGGCTGTAGTAAGTTCCTCTGCTTTCCGGTCCTTGAGCGCCTTCAACAACTTCCATTTGCTGCCCAGCGGACCAGATGCTTCGGTCGACTGCTGGTGAACCGTCTTCGGCGCAGGTTCAACGGTTTGGGCCTCGGGTTCAACGGATCGATCATTTTCTGGCTCCTCTAGCTCATCTTCGCTTCTGCATGGACTATCAGGTCCGGAAGTTTCTCCAGAAGAATGTTCACCATCACCTTCAGATTGCTCGATATCTGATTGAATTTCTTCATCGGGCTCGCGCTGCGTCTCTTCGTAAACATTCTCTTCGTATTCTAATTCTTCGTCTTGTTTGCTCTTCCACGACTGGTAGTCGGTGACTCTCGTGAATTCTGAGAACGCAGATTTGTGCGCAGTCAGAGTGTTTGCTTGCAGGGCTTCCGGTCGTTTGTTTTCTAACTCCTTTATCGGTTCGGCCATTTTCGTTTTGAATTTAAGTTCTTGCAATACTTCCGACATTCTCTCTTTAACTTCTTCGTTCGGCTCAAAAGGTGTGAGGCTCATTTCGTATTCTGGCTCTTCTGGAACGGGCTCTTCTCGATCTGCTTCCATATGCGATTGACGCTCCATCTCTTCTAACTTTCTCAGTTCGTAGCAGTACCATTCGTCTTCTGAGTCGATGCTGTCTTCGGTACTTTGTCTGCGCGATGATACTCTAGAACCACTTCTCCACGAGTGGGTGCTTCTATTGTCATCGTCATCATGGCGAGGGTTAGGTATCTCTAAACTTTGTTGATGACGAGGAAGAAATTTTGAATGACTTCGAATACTGTAGGCCGAAGGACTGCCCTCTGAAGGCGGAACCGGTTCATCTACCGATTTACTAATGATCTCTGGAAGAGGTGTTTTTCTTTGGGGCTTTTCTTTAGGTGGGGATTCCTGTTTTTTCGTCATCGTTTCTATAATACCTTCTTGCGTATCTTCAATTTTAGCGTCGCCATTTTCGAGACAAATCTGATCATCTGATATCGATGAGGATTGACGTAATCGATACTTTCCGATCGCTCTAGAAACAGCGAACTCCATCGGCCCACCGACAACATTAAATTTACTATCGCCATTAGTCTCTTCAGGCCCTACCGTTGATCTTTTCACATCGCCTATAGTCGCAAATAACGATGAACCGCTATGACTACCTAAGCTTTTGGTAGTGTCGTCTTCTACCTGCTCGCGTATATTCTCATGAGGCAAATCGATCGATTGTTCCGAATGAGTGGAGTGGCTTTTTTCTCTTGAACTTCTCCGACTCACTTGAGCGATTGGAGCAGGTTGCATCTCTTCAAAGAAACTAGCTTCAATTTCATCTAACGGAGCGTCTTCTTCTTGAAGATTTCCTAATTCTTCAGATTTGTGATCCATTACGGATTGGATTTTAGGAAACGCTTGACCTTGTTGTTGTAATTGTTGTATTCTCTGCTGCTGCTCTATTATTTCTTGCTGGTTCAACCTTCGTTGTTTTTTGTTGACTTTTGAGAAAACATTGTTGTCATGTGCGCTATCTGAGAATACGCTGTCGCTATCCTCTGACTGCACGCTCGATCGACCACCTGACCATTCAGTTTCAGACGTTTCGGGATCAGAGAGCGAGTGGTGACTACCGTGCGCTTTTCTTTTCGCTTTTTGCAATAGACCTGACACAGATGCGACGAGCGGATATTTCTTCTTCCTCCTAGATTCCTTCGCTTTCAATGCTTTTTGCTGCTCCTCCACAGTGTTGACCCCGGTAGGCAAAGAATATGATCGGTGCTTCTTTGGCAAGTGTATTTCTGGCAGCCAATGACTCACCGAATTCATCGCCGTTTTTAATGAGGATGCTCGACGCGGTTTTTTCGGTTGCTTATCATTTTGTCTGCCCTTTAAGTTCGCCGATATCGTAACGTAGCCAGATTGCGTCACTATCATGTCTCCTTGACAGTACGGCTCTGATTGCTGTCTCGTGATAGGGTACGGTCGTTCATTGCTCGATCTTTGAGAAACACGTTCTTGGTGCATTTGATAATTGTCGTACTGTTGCTGTCTGTAATACTCTTGTTGTAGTTGGTTTTGGTATTGCATTTGAGATTCAGCTTTTTGAAAACTTTGAGATTGTCCCAGCGGTAGAGTTTCTACGGAGCTCGACGAATGGTCTTTTATGATTTGCGTTGAATTATCGGTGGTCAGCCAGGCTGCAGGATCATTGTAATTCGTGCGCGGTAAATTAACCGATACATTGTCGTACCTGGACGAGGTGGGGTAATAGGTGAGCGCATCGGTTATATTACTCTGGGGATAGATTCTGTGTTGTACTGGTTTATTTACGTCCTCCGTCGGCACTGACCCGATCGACATCGCTCTTGCGAGTAGACGCCGCTGTGACGGTGCACTAGTAGTCGTATTAGTGACTAGCACAGTTTGAGCGTGATAGCTGGGCTCTGGAGGGTATGCTATTTGAGGTTCTTGCATCTCGTTATGAGGTTCTAATAAGAGGTCAGGGTAGTTTGATTGTTTCGACTGATTAGCACTTTTGTTTGTATATATCGAGGTAAACATTTGCTCAGTCTTACCAGCAACTGAATAAATAGCTGATCGATCATTTTTTGGGAAATAATCGGTGATATTTTCGATGCTACTTGCTGCGGGTGCCGGATGGCGGATCGGACTTTTTTGAAGTAGTGCTCCATAACTATCCATTTCTGGTTTTTGTAGGGTGTCGGTATTTTTAATAATTTTGTAAGAATCGACTAGGGTTTCGAGGTATTTGGTTTCTTGCGCATGTCGACTCATGTGCGGAGATTTGACTTGTTGCGCTGGCGTTTTGGTTGCTTTCGGTGATCCTGGACTTTTCTCGAGACTCGACCACCCGCTCATCGACGACAGGCCGGAGTCTGACTTCGCGGCGACAATATTATGCGAGTCTTTTTTCGCATGTTTTGGCGACGTTCTAGGCGATTTCGGAGATCGAGGGCTCAGTTTGTGGTGTTCCGGTTTGTGTTCCGAACTTAATTCGACTGACAGAAATGGGTTCGTGCTGTGCAATTCTTGAGGCGCGGGTGGCGGTGGACTCGGCGAGAGAATCGTTCTTTCGTCTGCTATTGATTCTAAATAGCCAGACTGTTGAGCCAACATACTGTGTATTGAAAACGTCGGCGATAATACATTTGAAGGTGGCATATCGGATGATGCGGAATACGTAGATATGAACATTTGATTGTAATCGCTCATATTTGGAAATCCTTGATAGCTTGCGTATTCGAAGCGATCTCTGGGGTGACTTCCTGGCGATTTGTTTAGTTTTTGCGCGTCGGCGTTTGCTACTGCTGAACTGTAAGCTAAGCGACCGGCTATTGTGGAATAAGGTTCTGGTTGACTTTCTGCTACGAATTTTCGCCTTGGCGATAAAAGTGTCGAAACGTCTTTATCTATTTTGCTTGTGCTTTCAGCGACTGATAAGCGAGATGATGTACGAATTGGTTCCGGCTTTTCCGCAATAAACATCATTTCTTCGAAATTTCTCATAGCATCGCCGAACTCCCAGTTTTCTGAACCGTATAACTGTCGCAATTGTTCGTCTATAATATTTCCGTCTTCTACTAAAGTGATGGATTCGATGTCGCCGTCTTTCCTCAAATTTCTATGCTCCGGGCTTCTTAATCTACCCTGTAAATCTTTTAAATCTTTAGAATCTTTTTGTAATTTTTTAGTTAGCCTATCTAATTCGTGTAGTTTTTCAACTGTGACTTGATCGAGCGCTCCTAATGTAGATAATTGCGCCATGTCTTGATCACTTATGCAAGGTGAGTTTCCTCGATAGTCTTTATAGTCTACTGCACTGTATACATGTGCGGTTGAGCGAATTTCTTCGTCGGTTTCTTCGGGCGCTTCCCAAATCATGCCTAGCTGAGATACCGGGCGAGACGCTTCTTCGATTACGAGGTCTTCTCGATAGGATCGATTCAAGCTTTGGTAGAAGGCTTCGTCCGATTCGAGAGACTCGTCCTGCAGGTCGACTAGTGTTTGGTTGTGGCCCGCCTCGACGCCTTCTTCGAGGCCGTCTTCGACGGTGCCGTTGCCGAGGATTTCGCCGATCGCCTCGAGGCGCGTCATCGGATCCCGTCCGCCGATCGCGGTGCGGCCCATGTAGAAGTCTAGCAGTGTGGAGATGACGCCCTGCTGGTCGGCTAGCAGGTTCTCGAGCCGCTGGAGCCGCTCCCACATGCGCACGTACTCCTGCGAGAGCAGGTCGAGCGCGCGCCACGCGTACTTGAGCTCCGCCTCCAGGATGTTGAGCCTCGTGCCGAGCCGCTCCATGTAGTCGCTGATAATGTAGTCGCCGTCGAAAGGGGGCACGCTGTCGTTGATAGCGATGGCGACCTCGCCGGGGGGGCTCGGGCTGGGGGCCTGGTCGCCGTGGATCGAGCCCCCCGCCCCGCCGTCCAGCTCGCGCGGCTCCCTCATCATCTCAGCGCTGCTGTCCCACCAAACAGTTCAGCCATACTCACTACACATCACTAGGTACACTTCACCGCTTCCGCAGCCAACAGAACGCATTCGCTCTGCTCCCATAACCAATTTTTCATTTTCATTTTTAAATCATTAATCACTGTATTTCACTATAAAAGTCACATTGTGTCTCTGTGTTTTATTCTCCAAATATGTAAAAAAACACTTTCTTTATCAGAGTCTAAATCATAAATCGATTATATAAAAACACTCAGAAACCTATAAATATAAATTAACCATTAAAAATTTATAATGATGGATTAAGGAACAGAATTGGGGATAGTCACTGTTATGGAGCGAGTTAAAAGAATAGAGTTTAGTCCTGAAAGAAATAGTAAATCTAATAGGATTTTGTATCAGTACGTAAAATATGTATATGTAGATAAAGTATCATTAGGGATTTAGAATACGGGTAGCAGTCAATGACTTCACCCACAGGCATCAATTTAAAACCGCTTTAAATACCACCTCTATGTGTGACGTCATCGATTGGTCCACGTATTCTGAATTCGATTCTTGGACTAGAACTTCATATTTTATATACTAAAACTAAAAATATAAATAAAAATGGTGATAAAATAGGAAACGGTAGGACACCTCATTGTTATACCTTTAACTAATCATGAACCGAAAGCGAGAGTTTCTTGAGTGTTTTTATTTTTGCTGGGTATATGGCAGTATTTGCTTGAGTATTTATTCTCATTATTTTTTTTATTTACTGATCCAACTCTATTACATTCATTTTAAATTTATTATAACTCATTTTAAATTTGAATTTTATATTATGATTTTTAAAAAACTCATATTTAACTCTATTACAACTCATTTTAAATTTGAATTTTATATTGCTTCTGATTTTTTAAAGTTTTACTAACAATTTATTATATTATTTCTATAGTTTTACTTTAGTTTTACAATATTATATTATTTTTATAGTTTTACTAACAATTTATTATATTATATTATACCCTAATTTAATTTATTAGTACTGGTTTATTAACTGTTTCATTGATATTTCTATTTTACCCATTAATTATATTATTTTAAATAGGATACAACGCATTTACCACGTGAAGTTTGTAGCACCCGACGTTAAGGCGACATTGCAGCCGCCGTTGTCAGAGTAGACTGAGTCTACCCTGGACAACGGTAGCTGCAATGTCGCCGAAACATCGGGTGCCACATACTTCACGCGGTAAATTCGTTTTATCCTATTTATAATGCCAAACAACCGCGACAGTTTTCGATTTAAAATTATATTATTATTTAAATTTTTTATTAATTGATATTGGTTTTAATTTTTTAATAAATTATTACTTTTGATACTTGTTCTTTGTCTACTTTAATTTTTTTTATGTTATTCATGACGGTGTCTTTTGAAAATCATTTTTTTTGTTTACTGAAATGAGACTGGCACTTCTCACCACCACTTTTGAATTTCATTTCTATTTTTGTTTTTTTCCTAGTATTCTAGGTATTTTCTTCATCTGGCTGTGTTATGTGTCTCCATTTGATAATTTATTATTAAAATTGGTTCATATAATGTTATTTATAAATTGTGTACCCAAGTAGGGTACCTGGAAATAATATAATCGTGACTTGAACTTGATTGAGTTTCGAATAATATAAAGATTTCAATGCTTTGTAATTAAAGATAGTAATTACTACTTGGAGAAGCACTATACACTATGCGATTGCACCCAGCTGATTATTGGAAAATAACCTGCAAGCCGAACGCTCTGTTTCGAATCTCAATCGCAACCGCAATTGTTGATTTCGGTATTACAAAAACTATTGTTTTAAGTCACCCCTAGCCGCGATTATCAGAACTTCCTTCGATAGTAGCGAGAAACATTTCTGTCGATATCGGTATTAGGAACGTTATTCTACGTCGCATTCAATCGCAAAAGTGACAGCAGCGATATTATATTCGCTCTTGTGCAATGATATTGTTAAAGAAATCTCGGTATTTTTTTTAATGGCTTAGTAAAAATTAGAAAATTATCATCGTTCTACATTTTTAGAAGAGGAAAAGTGAAAAAGCCGTTGTAATAACATTCCTCCACGAGTTTTTATCATGTCGTGTGACTAAATTGTGCCTTGTTTTGTTTAAAAATATGTGTTTATTTTATAGCTATAAAATATGTATAATTTATGTGATATAATAAAGATTATTGTGATAATGACTTTTTTTTCAATAACGTTTGTAAAATATATTTGTTTTGCAATGTTTACCATATATTGGAAAAAGTATAAACTTTATATTTCTTAATATCCTGGTCACAATGGCGTTGTTCATAATGTGGATTGCTTTAGTCGAGTGCTCGCAGCAAAATATTTGTTCGTGTAAATATATTTTTTCAAATCAGTTTTTAATAATTTCTTAAAACATACCTTTATTTTTACCATTATTGTTTCGTAACTCAGCGACTATATTAGTCAATTTGTGACGGAGTTAAAAGCCGATTGAGCATGCCGGGTTTCTGTAGTCTATGATTTTAGTAGCGATAGGAAAGCAAGTGAACGTTCGTTATAATGCTATAGCGTTGGCAAGATTGTTTGTGATGCCATATGTAACTATTATCGCTATTCAATCGCTAAAAGCGACCCAATCGCGAGATTATTCGTAATAGGGCTGCTTTTGGAGAACCGATCCTATGGTTAAAGCTGCAATTTGATTTAAAAATAATTTAAAAACTTAGCACAGACCAAAATCTGGCTTCGGATTAAAGTACTACCCAACTACTCAAGAAACATGTCTCCGATAACTTTCCTCTGTCTCCAAATTTAAATTCCCCTGTCCGCGGTTCATGAAAACCAGAAGTGAATGAGGCAGCTCGGCGGTTCGCTCGGGAGCGCGACCCCACGTGGTTTAATCCAGAGGTGGGGGGGCGCCGCTTCAGGACCAAATAGGAGGGAGAGGGAGAGGGGGAGAGCAGTGAGAGGCGAGGGAGTTTCAGGTGATTTGCGCCACCGCTTCGCTGGGGGGGAGGAGACACTCAAAACTACTAATTTATTTCGTACTATCGTGGCGAAAGTATGAAGCTTTCTATGCGGATCAGGTGCGTGCATTAATATATATATATATATATATATATATATATATATATATATATATATATATATATATATATATATATATATATATATATATATATATATATATATATATATATATATATATATATATATATATATATATATATATATATATATATATATAT
>OX155961.1:3833136-3847887 GCA_944548615.1 Micropterix aruncella | reverse complement strand
AATTTATATATATATATATATATATATATATATATATATATATATATATATATATATATATATATATATATATATATATATATATATATATATATATATATATATATATATATATATATATATATATATATATATATATATATATATATATATATATATATATATATATATATATATATATATATATATATATATAAATATATATATATATATATATATATATATATATATATATATATATATATATATATATATATATATATATATATATATATATATATATATATATATATATATATATATATATATATATATATATATATATATATATATATATATATATATATATATATATATATATATATATATATATATATATATATATATATATATATATATATATATATATATATATATTTTTTATTTAAAATAAAATTAGTAAAAGCTACTTAAAAAGTAGCGAAGGAAATCCCAGGTTGTATTGGGAAATGCTTATGTTTGAATGAGATATACTTACGGATGTGCACGACTTTCGACAGGTGCAATGTAAGTTTAAACTTACATTGCACCTGTCGAAAGTCGTGCACATCCGTAAGTATATCTCATTCAAACATAAGCATTTCCCAATACAACCTGGGATTTCCTTCGCTACTTTTTAAGTAGCTTTTACTAATTTTATTTTAAATAAAAACATGATCCTATAAACGGATTTCTTTACAAACCTTATGAAATATAACTATATATATATATAAATATATATATATATATATATATATATATATATATATATATATATATATATATATATATATATATATATATATATATATATATATATATATATATATATATATATATATATATATATATATATATATATATATATATATATATATATATATATATATATATATATATATATATATATATATATATATATATATATATATATATATATATATATATATATATATATATATATATAAATATATATATATATATATATATATATATATATATATATATATATATATATATATATATATATATATATATATATATATATATATATATATATATATATATATATATATATATATATATATATATATATATATATATATATATATATATATATATATATATATATATATATATATATATATATATATATATATATTTATATATATATATATATATATATATATATATATATATATATATATATATATAATATATATATATATATATATATATATATATATATATATATATATATATATATATATATATATATATATATATATATATATATATATATATATATATATATATATACATATATATATATATATATATATATATATATATATATATATATATATATATATATATATATATATATATATATATATATATATATATATATATATATATGGCACTGGTCTGGGGTATGGCAGTACAACCACGAGCGACGTGGACTTGAAGAAGTCTCTTTTGCGGGGAGATTACGATAGCAAGAGTATGGCTCATGCTATTGGCCTTCAATGCCAGAATGATTGGACAACAATTGGGGACTTTTGCATTCCGCCTCCAATGCACTGGAAGGTAATGCTCTATGACTGGACGCCAGAGATGCTGAAATTTTATTTGAATGCCTTTCAGCATACACTTCCAGACCCCAGTAACCTCGCTCGTTGGAGCTTTGCCGAGGATAGTTCTTGTCCCCTCTGTAGCAATACCCCTTGCACAGCTAGACACATTCTAGCTGGCTGCAAGGTGGCCTTAGATCAAGGACGGTACACTTACCGCCATGACAAAGTTCTCGCTGTTATTCGCGAGGTAATTAGTCTCTCAGTGGCTCGTGCCAACAAGGGTTTGACAGTATCCTCCAAACCCCCAATACAGTTTGTGCGGGATGGCTCTAAAGGCAAAAAACATTTAACTACAAAACCTTTCTCAATAATCGAGAAAGCTACAGATTGGATTCTGGAGGTTGATTCGGTCTCTAAGCAGTATAAATTCCCTGAAAGTCTCGGATGCACAGCCCTCCGTCCAGATATAACTCTTTACTCTCTATCTCAGAAGGTGGCTCTTATTGTAGAATTAACTGTTCCATGGGAATCAAATATCCCAAAAGACCACGAGTACAAATTAAATAAATACCATGATCTTGCAAATGCCGTAACCCGGAACGGCTTCACTGTTCACCTTCACGCGGTGGGAAGTTGGCGCTCGTGGCCTGCCAGCTAAATCTCTATTTCACCTCTTTAAAGATCTTGGCCTTTCCAGAAAAATAATCAACTCTTTCTTAGAAAAATTATCTAAAACTGCGATTTGCGCATCTCAAATTCTATGGCTTCGAAGGGGGAGTGAATGGGTGGCAAGGTGAACGCTCACATGTGGCAAGACAGCTGTCCTAAACCTACCACAGCCGGTTCGTAAGTCCGGAATCCACTGCTCACCCCCCAGAAGTGTAAAAAAAATAGTATTATGATGGGCCCGACTCCGGTCGGTGAATTCCATGGCAGCTCCGTTTGTATTTATTTATATATATATATATATATATATACATATATATATATATATATATATATATATATATATATATATATATATATATATATATATATATATATATATATATATATATATATATATATATATATATATATATATATATATATATATATATATATATATATATATATATATATATATATATATATATATATATATATATATATATATATATATATATATATATTGTATATAAATATATATACGATTATTTTTTTAAAACCTTTGTACCTCTTCCGGTAATAGCCCAACTGAATGTCTAACGACAATTATCTTAAAGCTGATTTCTTTCCTAACATAACGTGGCAATCATCAGGCGATTCAAGTAATGACCACGGCCGGCGATGCTTAACTTAGTGATCTGACCGGAACCAGCGTTTCAATGCGACTACCGATGTTACATTCATAAAATTTACGCTCTTTCGATTGTACTTACAAAATTTGGTATCCCTCACTCTCGCCTGTCTACCTTTGTCACGGTACTGGCCCACAGTCATTATTATCATAATAAGGGTGTTGCAAAAGGCGAAGAAAATCAAGATCTTTTCATAAACAACTTATTTATCCTTCTAGCGTCGAAAGTCTAGACTATGTATCAATCGCGATAGGCAATATTTATCGGTTTCCCATATATATCATAGAGAATAAAAACATGAAAAAATGCCTGTTTAGTGAAAAAACCATTAATTTATACTCATTTCAAAATAGTTTCATATGTTAGTTAGTTAGTTATGATAAATACCGTTTAAAAATCGTTAAACTGAGTTAGAACTTGAAACAGAGCTTAAATCATATGGAATCCTATTAAACTATGTTATAACTCAGCTTATACACGTTTAAACTGATCAATAATTACCGATCAACAACTTAAAGTAGCCATTCTAAAAATATCTATCAGGATACATTCGAATCTATTCGCAGAGCCGGAAAATACAGACGTTACGGCACAATTTAATGGGACGTATTAAACTGGGTCGCATTAAGTGGGATATGGTGGACAGTGAGTGATAGAATTGTGCGGTGAGATGAGAACAAAAAAAAACAAATTGAAAACGTGACAAAGCTGTAAGAAACCCCCTCTTAGGGTCGTACAAGAAGACAACTCGCCAACTTTCAATTGGGGAAGATTGAAATGCTGGCGATCGTGCGAATTTCGCCCGCTCTCTGCATAATAATATCCGCTATCCCGCTCGGGTATACGGCCAAAAGTCGTCATCTCTCACTTGCACTCTCCGATCTTTTATATTTGTCCCTGTCTGATGAAAAGAAGCCGCAGTCAATCAAATAAATGAGATGAATTTGTAAGGAACAACATCGAATTTGTATCATAAAATATGTCTAAGAAGTGATACGTGGCGTTTGGTGCCAAATGATAAGGAATACTATTAGCGAAATAGTTCAAAAGTCCAGATCTGTGATAGATACTCCATAAGGTATTCATGGAGAGACAGATGTATAAAGGGACAGTCACAGATATTTCACTGATTGTCCCTGTCCTTGTGAAATGGTCCTGCTATTTCCCTGGTAAATAAGATAGGTCTTAAGCCCTGATAGCGTATTGTGTAATTTAATTTAAGCCCCTAAGTCTGAACTCTAGACCTAAGGTCAATTACAAACATTATAATTAGTTTTTCTAAATGTGTAATTTTCCATGTTATTATATCACTTCTACACCATCCTTTACCGGCAGCTGGGAGAGGGACGGTGCAATCGTCTTCTCGTGCGCAGATGAGGAGACGGGGAACTGGCTCAGAAGCCTTTCCACGGACTTACTCGTCCAAGGTGAATCCGTGTGTGTGCTGCCGGTCGATGAGCTGCCCAAACGCCATCGAGTGGTGGTCCACGTGGAGGAGCCCAAGTACACTGTCGAGAAAGTACTTCTACTCCTCGACAGGCAAAACCCAGGTCTGAAGACCGATGGGTGGGCCGTCGCTAGGGGGAGCACGAAGAAGGATGCCTCGAGCGTCCACTTCGCCTGTCTGGTGAGCGACTCCTCATTGGCCACTCTCAGGGCCTGCAACTTCCGACCCTACTGTGGGCTAGCACGGGCATCCGTAAGGCTGCTCGATAATAAGCCTAGGAAGGAGTCGGACGCAGTGGAGGGAACGGAAGGAGGTACAGCAAAATGAACCACCTAAAAGTCCCCATAATCCAGATCAACTTGCACCACAGCAAAAGCGCCTCGGCGATATTAACCAGGAGCATGGCTGTGGCGCAGACAAGTATAGCACTAATCCAAGAACCTTGGATTGTTAGGGATACTATAAGTGGATTAGGAGGTTGCGGAACCATTCATAAGGCCCAACCGACTCGGAAACTCAGGACCTGCGTGGTCACTAAGGGCGTCACAGCCACTTTTCTGCCACAACTCAGCGGCGATGACCTAACGGTCGTTTTAACAAAAATCAACTTGACAGGAGACAGAACGGTGGATCTACTCATTGGGTCAGCATACATGCCTTATGACTCCACTGACCTGCCACCGCAAGAAGATATAACCAACCTAGTGACATATGCGAAACAACGCGGGCTCCAACTCCTTCTGGGTTGCGATGCGAACTCCCACCACGTGTGCTGGGGTAGTTCCAACATAAACCCGAGGGGGGTAAGCCTGCATGACTTTATCCTAGGCAATGAACTCACCATCCTCAACAGAGGAACAGAACCTACCTTCATAGACTCAAGAAGACAGGAGGTACTGGACATCACGATCTGCACAAAAGAAGTGGCCGACCTGGTTCAAGACTGGAGGGTCTCAGATGAACCCTCAGGCTCGGACCATAGGCAGATCCATCTAACGCTTCGGCACTCATTGGAAATTCAGTGGGCTCGCAACCCTAGAAATACCAACTGGGAAGGATTCGATAGGGACCTGGCTATCAAGCTCACCACGGTTCCGAATCGATTCCACACCAAAGAGCAACTAGAAACAGCTGCACTATCACTGTCTAATGCCGTTATAGACGCCTACGAGCAGAATTGCCCTTTGAAACAAAAAAACCTCTCAAAAAAGGTCCCATGGTGGAACCCAGAGCTGACCAAGCTCAGGCTTACGCTGAGAAGGTGCTTCAATAGGGCGAGAAATCACAACACTAACTCGCAACATCTTTGGGAGGAATACAAAAACGCCCGAAACGAATACAACAAGGCCATTGTTAAAGCCAAACGAAGAAGCTGGAGGGACTTTTGTGAGAGCGTGGAAACAGCTTCCGAAGCCTCCAGGCTCAACAAGATCCTCAGCTCTAACAACCGCCCCCAGCTGGGATGCCTTAAACGACCAGAGGGGGGACACACAAGCGACACCAAGGAAACCTTGAAGCTCCTAATGGAAACACACTTTCCGGGCTTCCAGGAATCCTCACACCCAATTGCCGCAGGGGAGAACTCCAAGAGGCTCCACAAGCCCAGGGAGTGGGCCCTTGCAGCCAAGATAGTTAATCCAAAAGCAGTAGAATGGGCCGTGAGCACCTTCGACCCTTACAAATCACCTGGACCGGATGGAATATACCCAGTCCTACTACAAAAAGGGTTAAGCCAGCTGCTGGGCCCTCTAACAAAGGTACTCAGAGCGAGCATAGCCCTCAGACACGTCCCTCATGCCTGGAGCAGCGCAAGAGTCACGTTCATTCCAAAGGCAGGCAGGAACGGCCACATCTTTGCCAAAGACTACAGACCCATTAGCCTCACCTCCTTTCTCCTGAAATCACTGGAGAGACTAGTTGACGGCTACTTGAAAAACAACCACCTAGCTCTTCAACCGCTTGCTGATGCTCAGTATGCCTATAGGGAGGGCAGATCTACGGACACTGCCCTACATCACCTGGTGAGCACAATAGAGACACAGTTAGCGGCGAAAGGTTACGCTCTGGGAGTATTCCTGGACATCGAAGGAGCATTTGACACCACATCATATGCAACTATAAAAAACGCTATGCACAGACGAGGAATACCAGAGACCATTATTGACTGGACATTGAGTATGCTATCAAATAGGAATCTGACCGTCTATCAAGGCGACACCTCCATCACGGGAATCCCTGCTAAGGGCTGTCCACAGGGTGGAGTCATCTCCCCCCTCTTGTGGAGCATCGTTGTAGACGAACTCCTAATAGATCTACAAAACCTAGGCCTCTCTGTCTACGGCTACGCTGATGACGTGGCCATAGTAGTCAGAGGAAACTTCCTATCAATACTTAAGGAGCTCATGGACAAAGCACTTAAGACCACCCAAGACTGGTGCCAGGCCAGAGGTCTATCCGCTAATCCAAGCAAGACTAAGGCCATGATTTTCACCAGAAAATACAAACCCGAACCCGTTGAGTGTCTCAAGCTCTGGGATAAGGAGATAGAATACGCTACAGTAGTTAAATACCTTGGAGTCTATCTAGACCCAAAGCTCAATTGGAAGCACCACCTCGAGCGCAAGAGAACAACCTTCTATGCCTCGTTGTGGACGTGCAAAAGAGTCATGGGAAAAACCTGGGGGTTCAAACCCAGGGTCGCCTTATGGCTCTACAGGGCAGTACTGCTGCCTAGACTAACCTATGCTGCAATAGTCTGGTGGTCCAGGGTGAAAAAGCTTGAGACAGTAAAAATGCTTAAAAGCCTTCAAGGTAACTACCTGAGGGCTGCAACTGGCGTCATGAAGACCACCCCAACAGCGGGATTAGAGGTGGCACTCTGCTGCCCGCCTCTGGACAAGCTCATCATCCACTCCGCCAGACTTACAGCATACAGACTGAAGTGTTTGGGCGAGTGGAAGCGTGGAGGGCACAATCATCCTGAGCTAAACCTCCTCCACAAAAGCCCATTCACTCTGACCTAGGATCGACTACGGAAAAAAATTTCGGTAGAGAAATCCTATAAAATCCTAATCCCCACCAGGGAAGAATGGAAAAATCCGCAGTGGCTTCAAAGCCACAACGCAGACGCCTGGTTCACCGACGGCTCAGGAACAAATGGACGTTTTGGGGCAGGCGTGTACGGACCCAAAACCAACCACAGAATCAGCATCCCCCTTGGACAATACGCTACGGTTTTCCAAGCCGAGGTACTTGCCATATTGGAATGCATAAAACTACAAAGTCGACTTGAGGTAAAAAACAGACAAATCCTCATCTGCTCTGACAGCAAAGCAGCACTGGACGCTCTGGCTAAAGCCACCACAGAATCTTCTGTGGTCTGGGACTGCATGCAGGAGCTCAACAAATTGGGATACTCCAACAAAATCACCCTAATGTGGATACCGGGTCACCAAGGCATACCCGGAAACGAAGAGGCCGATAGACTGGCAAAACTGGGCACACTGGATTGCCCAGTGGAGCCAGCTGTAGGGGTCCCCTTCGCTACAGGTAAGAAAATCATCAGGGACTGCTTGGAGCAGGAACATCGGGCTTCCTGGAAACAGAGTCAGGGATGTCGCCAGGCAAAAGCCATGATGGAGCAACCACTACAGAAGAAAACCAAGGCCCTACTTGACATGAGCAAGAAGAACCTTAGAACCACTATCGGTCTCCTCACCGGACACACGACCCTTAGAGCTCATCTATTCAACCTTGGCTTGACTGAGAGCAAGGATTGCCGAATATGTGGCGAGGAACCTGAAGACAGCATACACATTGTTGGCCGCTGTCCAGGGCTCGCCGCCAAAAGACACAGTTTACTGGGACGAGCCTTTCTCGAACCCAGCGATCTGCCCAACTTGAAGGTCAGTGACCTACTTAGTCTGGTAAGAAGTACCGGGCTACTAGCTGACAATTGACCTAACCACACAGTGGGTAGTTACAAAAGACCTTACAGATCTAGGTGACATCAAGGGCTGGAAACAAGCCCCCCACTCCAACTACTACTATATCACTTCTATCATTAACTAAAGTGCGACAGCCGATCACGCTATTAAAAAAACTTGGTAATTGCCGAGCAATTTACTACTCAGGGGAATAGGTAGCTACTACCTATACAAAGTCACCTCACATGAATCGATAAGCTTTTTGGTAAAACAGGGTCGAATTCATCGAATCACTGAAAAACAGAGACTGAATTCAATATCTACAATGCAATAATTAAAAGAGAATAGCGAAGATATTCATAGCTACGATGTAACGTTTCTGGTTTGGTCGAACTTGCATCAAATACTTTCCATCCGAAGTGGTTGATGTGGATTTAGAAGACCATAGATAGTTTACAGAGAAAAAGGGAAATAAAAACTGCTTGAATTTAAATCACCTCCAACTCGTACAAAAGCCTATCACTGAACATTAAAGATATTAAAAATTCCTATGGATTTAAAAATAGATTGAGTATACCAAATATCCAAATTGTACGACTACATACATTGAATATTATATGAGAAAATAAAGTATTTAGAATATAAACGTATATAATATATGTATATAGTACTAGGTATAAAGAGAAATAATACTTTTAAGTAGGTACCGCTTTGTATTTTAATATTATCCCCGTGTGTATTTATTATTTTTTTAAAAGTTTATTTGTTTATCATTTATTTACTTTGATTATATTACGGACTATTCTTGACGATTTACCAAACATTTAGACTATTTTTGATGATTTAAAAAATCTTTATTATATTTTAAATGAAGTGCAATAGTATAATATTTTTTGACATTTTGTTTAATTTTTTTTTAGGTAATTAAAGTTTTATATTACATTTAAGTACGATATTAGTAGATTATTACAATTATTACAAATAAGTACGAAAATTAATAGGTTTCTCAAAATAATAATGTGTTAAATAATAATGATTTCTCAAACATCAATTGTGTTAGGAAAGGCATTAAAACAGACGACAGCCTAGTTAGGTTTTGACTAATGTAAATTATAATTATTGTAAATTTAAATATGATACATTACTTTGCAATTTGAAATTTCACGCTAAATTAAACGGCATTTGGTACTACTACTACTTTGAATGAAATACTTACTGGCACCAGCTAAAACTGTCCTCACAGTAAGAGAGTAAAAATTATCAAAAAACCAGGGCAAACACGTCGTGTTATCCATCGATTAAAAGCGATGTTTACTTTAATTTTACCACGATGCTACTGAAATCCAACAATACGCATCGCCAACCATTGACGCTACGATATTGTCCAGTGAATCGGACGAGCTGTCAACACATGTTTTTCCATACGCTGCTGTTGGATGAGACGCTTTGTGTCCGCGCCTGCGGCACGTAGATAGACCGCGTTCGACAAACACGCCGACATGACGTGCTCTCGACTGTAGCGTCTGGCTGTAGCGAAATCATTTCAGCGGGGCGTCTACGTGCCGCAACAATGATTACAATCTACAATTGCCGATGGCGAGCGTTAACGTGGACAGGATACAACTTCCGTGGCTGGTCAACGCAAGTTAGTTTAACTCCTCCGTTATATTAGTCGATTCATCGGAAAACAATGTACATTGCTAAATTATATGCATATTTACACCACTACCCAAAAGGAGTGTTATGTGTTCAATATTCATCTATGTATCTTTTCCGTTGCTTTATTCCACCATAATTTCTGAACCCTTGAACCGATTTAGAAATGTATCGTATTATTAGAATCGTGTTGTCCCCCCGAGTGTCATTAGGTGTGTGCCGATATAAGGAGCCTTGCTCCCATATAAGGAGAAAGCAGCGACTTTAGTATAAATCGCCGTGTTATGCGGTGCGTACGACATTCATCATTGGAAAGTTTAGTTTTTATTGTTTCTTCCTCCTCACGGCCGTCAGGAATAGATCCGGTAGGCCTAGTAACGAAGGAAATATTTAGAATATAAATTTAGCAAAATTAATTATACAAAGTGTTTAATTATTACACTCCACAAAATGATACTGATTTTTATATAACCGTTGTTAGTTATTACCAAGTTATTCCAATCCAACATTTTGAAAAATTATAAAACTACACAATTGTACTCTGAAAAAATACGGTATGTATTAATTATAAAACCCTGATTTTTTATTCCATTATAACTTTCAAACGTTTAACCCACTTTAGAAGTGTGTGATATTGTTAGAATCGCTATGTCAATCCGAGTGTCATCTGCTATCTAAACTATCCAAATATCAAAAAATACTTGACTAAATGTCCACATGTCAATAATAAAAATATATTTATGTATCGTGTTTAGTGTCAAATAAAAGGTCTGATTGTGTACATTCCGGAAATATACATATTTCTATATGTATCAAATCATCAATCAAATATTTCATAAAAAAATCCGTAATAAAAATAATTATAAATACAGAGGTTCACTTTCTGTAACGGCAGTCGTATTTTTTATTCTCTTTATATTTACCTACTTGTTATTAAAATGACTCTTCCGAAAACGATTTTCAATTCAACAAATGCTACGATAGGTTTGCCTGGTAGGTTTTGCTCCTTTCCATCCGATTTGTATTCTGCTCAGCAAATTACTATCCCTAGCCTTGTTTGAAAAGTTAGCACGACCTTTCATTATTCAAAAGTTGTGTGTTTCAGTTCAGGCAACGCTTACATGTCCTTCAAGCCTCTACTTGAATACAAAATGTCTCCACCCCATTTTACAAAATATTATGTATGGATTATTGGACTTTCATTAATGGATTCAATTTGGAACAGTGAGATTGGAAAAAGTATCTCTATAGTTTTCATATGAGGTGACAGAATTTTAAAAGCATAAAACATATCCTACGAGAGGATTTATTTCCATTGAGACTTCCTCTACTAAACCGGTTCTTTACTTGACGCGATGACGTCACAGCTCCCCCGAGAGAAGAAACTCAATACAAGCGACAATTGAGTGAACTTCTTAGCGAGTAGCCTTGCGTTGGATGGACATACAAGCTTTTTATGACTCTTTGGAAGAAGATGGATGCTGTAGCCTAACCACAAGCGTCGGAAAACTCTTTCAGAGCGCGCTGAAAAATGCGACATACATTATACACTGAATGACGTCAGTAAAGTAAAGGCGTTTACACAAGTATAAAACGACACTAGTATAAAATTTATTTTTGTTAAAAATAATATAACGTTTTGTCTGTGCTACTCGAGAAGTGGACAATAAATCATCATTCATGTGTTTAATTTCGTTTAAATTTATTTTCTGTACCGATCCTATCATGAAAAACATTTTAAAACCATTACCAATTTACGCCCCTGTGTTTAAACTGTTTTAAATGCATTTAAACCATTTTATGAAAATGTGCTGTAAGTAAAAAAGTTATATAAGTCGAAAATAACTTAATACTGACCCAGTTATCCTAGTTCAATTTAAACACGTACTGTTTTATACCAGTATTTGTCGAGATATCCCGAGATCGTTAAACCAACCTTGTTTTAATCAGCAAAACAACCGAAGGCACCCAACCTAACCTGAGATTAAAGAAGATTCATCTATATCATTTCTTTCATTTTATTGTTATTATTATTATTATTATTTAGAAAACTTACAGCGTTTAATACCTTATACTAACTACGGCGTTTTATACCGTGTACTATTATGCAGATCTAAGATCTATTAAAAGTTTTCACAAATTAACTAGATACATTATTCCAGCGCAAGAATAAAATATAAACGAAATAGAGAAATTGGTAGAGAAGCCACATTATGAATTTAATAGATTTGGTGAATTAATAGATATATTTTATTAATTACATAAATAAATTGCCTAAATATATGTAACATTGATAAAATAATATCATTAGAAAAACGAAAAGTAAGATAATATTAAAATATTAAAAATATAGGAAATATAAATTAATACAATATAGTAATCATTACAATATTAAGAATATTTACCAGACGAAGAAATACTAATCAAGACTTTAAGGCTTAATCGTGTTTTTATTGTCTTCTAAATCGTGTTTTTAATATCTTCGAAGCAAATATAAAAATAATAATTTGAAAATATGCAAATTAAAAAAAAAAAAGTTTAGTTTAGGCTGTTTATGGAAGTATATATTTTGGCCATAATTGGTAATGACTCTCAGTATATGAAATAGGTCACGGGGCCTGGTCTTATTATTTGGGATTCGGTAACAGATTCTGCCAACAGAATAAGGACTATTTATCGTATTCTTTATTAAAGGCGTATATTGGAGGAGTATATTTGAGGACTTATATTGGAGGCGCCTATTCTCAAGTGATACCTACCAAGAGGCAGGGACAAAAAATGCAAGAGTTTTGTAAAGGCTGATACTTTCAGATTATATAGCATTTTGGCCATAGAATGTTAGGATGGAGTTAATAGGCTGGATTCAGGCGATAGCGTACTAGGAAAGGTGTGATCCTATATAGTACCCTCAAAGTATTTTGAAAACATTGAAAATTCATCAGTAGGCAATATAAAACTCAAAACAAACGGTCAGACTGCTTAACAATAGAAATCGTGGCGTCACCATTTTTCTATACATGTCATAAAAATGAAGTTCATTATATTGCGCGGCATATTAGACCGATGCGTAATAGTTACCGACAAATATGTTACGGCGTAAATACGCCCTGCAAATGCAGGGACTTCATTTTTTGTTTTGTTATTGTTAAGCAGTCTGACCATTTGCTTTTCCAAAACAATTTGGGGATACTAATTAAAATTACACTTTTCCTAGTACGCCAGCGCCAGGTGTTCCGGAATCTTGCCTGCTCTGATCTGAAAGTATCAGCTTTTACAAAACTCTTCCTATTTTTTGTCGCTGGCTCCCCAACTATAAGCACATTATAACGATTAAGTCTCTCTCCCGGAGGTCGGAAACGATTTGATTTACTAAAAATCTCTTATCGGAAAGCTAATAAAAGGAATATAAAGAACGCCAGCTGAGTGGCGTTTACCTACTAACGCCAACTATTGCACCTGTCAAGCCATTGAAACTGTACTGAAAGCGATTGAGCGTCAGTCTCACCGTGTCGCAGTACGCGATATCCGATGGCGCAAAGTGTCGCATGTTTCGTGTAAATATTGCTGAAGCGCATTTCATGTAAAGCGAAAGCTCCCTGAGGACATTCAGATAACGACCGGTTGAACTGATGTAAGCCGATATTCAGCGGCGCTAAAGTCGGGTGCATATTTTCAATGGACTATCCTCGTAGTTTTCAGACCAGAAACCTATTACTACTTGAACTACAACTACTTTAAACTACTCTGAAAATGAATTTCAGTCATTTACATATGATACTACATGATCAGTCATCGAATGGGCTGAAATAGATTTAAAGCCCCCTAAATTTGCGTTTAGTCAGATAGTTGATTTGGAAATATCGATATGGATATCTTTAATAAAAATAGGCTTTTTTTTTGCATTTTTTATTAGGTTAATACTCATTTTTTTATCATACATTGCATTTTATCTTATATTTTTATCATATAGGGCTCGATCGCGTTTCTTAGTGAACTACAATCGGAAATTAGTCCATGTGAACGAGACGGGGCAATATGATAATGCGGAATGTGAAATGAACGGTTGTCACATTTTCGCATTAAAATTAGCCACAAAAGATAAAGCATCTGAATCTAACACCGCACGAAATGTATTCAAATTTATTCGGGCGAATATAAGTTCGACAGGTAGTTTTTATCGACTATCGTTCGTTTCATATTCCGCTCTAACGTATTGTTCTATCTCATTCGCTTGAACTAATTTCATGTTTAGTTCACAAAGAAACACAATCGGGCCCTATGTGTACATTATTATGTTATGATGATTGAACCCAATATGCATTTGTGGAAATCTGCAGGTAGGATGAAGACCATCTTTGATCCTGCCCGCAACTGTCAGGCTCCCACATACCAGGATCTACAAGACGCAAACGACAAGGCCATCCAGGCAGCATATTTTTGGAGAGACGTGTCCTAAGTTGGCGTTAAAACACGTTAACGAACGATAGCAAAAACACTTTTCTTACATTGCTCCTCGACTGTTCAACAAAATGAATAGTGTTTTTCCTGCAGGGCTGAAATCTAGGACTAGTCGCGGCGTAAAGAAAAACCTACCCTAGTACAGGCGAGGCCTAGATAGGATGGCTTTGCATTTAAAAATATGTGTAACTTTATAGACTTAATAAAGAATATTGAATTTGAATTTGGTTAAAAATGACATCTTTTTAATTTTACTTTGGTTGCCCAGCTAATAAGTATTAGTAATAACTATTAGTATATACATATTTATTAAAATTTAAATGTTCGCT
>OX155961.1:3798136-3828136 GCA_944548615.1 Micropterix aruncella | reverse complement strand
AAACATTGATTTGGCTTACAAAAATAACAGGAACCGTATGGAAAACATTACCTCATGCTTATTCGATTCTGTATACCATATGGGACTAGCCCGTTTTAGTATGACAGGAAACTATACACAGCGTTGTTAAATATACATCGGAAACCAAACGTATACTGTGTTAGCACACATTTGGCCCGACGCGTTTTATCTTGGAATAAAAGGAATTTGTTCATGTGAGCCAGACAAGGCCATTATATTAGAGGTCAATACATTAGAGCGGAATATGATATTAATTATTGTCACAATTCCAGCACAAAGCTATCAATCGAACAAAGAGCGGCACAATCTAAGACCGGACGAAATGTTTTCAAACTAATTTTGATTATTTCATGTGCGGCAGGTAGTATTTGTGCGAGAAAATATACGATCGTTCATTTTATATTCCGCTCTAACGCACAACTCTTTCTCCTCCGCATGGACTATTTTCCGATATTAGTTTACGAAGAAACGCAATCGAACCCATTATATGTATTATGTTATTTTATTTACTTAGTTGTTATACATATTTACAACAAAACTACTGCCTTAAAACAGGCCATTAGGTGAAATTAAAATAGATTCACTGGCAATAGTTTTTAGCAAGTCATCTTACCAGTTTTTTGCTTCTGGATTTTTATCTACGATATTTTAATTGTTCATGTTGTTTATTTTAATGTAGATTTATATGAAGACAATTTAATTAAATTGATCTCATCACCATTTATGATACAAACATCTCTTGCAGTCGAAAGTGCGATCTCTTAACGATATTTTTAAATTCAATATTCAACAAATTTGTAAATATCTTTGAATACCCTCATTCAACAGCCGAAGCAACTCGGTCGGAAATTGCGCATTTCCTATGTCCAGTTTAATTAAAACTACATCCAAGGCGATTTTCCAGAGCAGTTGCAGCCTCTGTCCGAATAGAAATACGCCCTCTGCAACTGCTGGCCCAGACTACCTAACCATACAACTAACAAACAAATCTTCGGCGATGTGTTCTGCGCTGTTCTGCTAATGAAACTATACATACTATCCGGCGCAACATGCAAAGTACAATGCCTTGCCATGTCGGCCCAGAAAATATGTATAGTTGTATTAGCAAAACAATTCAGAATACATCGCAGAAGATTTCTTTGTTAGTAATTTAGATAGGTATTCTGGGCCAGACGCTGAAGAGGGTACTATTATTACAATTAAAATAATAATTTTATTCAAATTTGGTTAAGTACAAGTATAAGAATGAACATTAGCACAATTAAGCCAATCATTAATAACATCAGTTTAAGCTATATATTAGAATAAGTTATCACGTCGGGGTCACCAATGTGGGATTTGTGGCCGTCGTATGATGTTGATAAGACCAGAACCCAACAGTTCCGGATGTTTTGGTACCTCGGAGTGCAGAGCGTAGAATAAACACAGTATAAATATTTATCATTTAATTAATATTAGAAGCTAATTGAAGAGATTACTTTCCAGTGAAACTATTGACGTGAGTCTTTGAATGTGCTGAATGTATGGGCTTATAAACGATTTGCAAGCATCAGAAAGCGAACATTATGTTATCAAAAAGAGTTTTTTTTTAATATTTTCCGTGAGAAACAGTAATTCTAGATAAATATGAGTCATGAGAAAATAGACATTTTTGCCGTTCGAATGACGCCAATTAAGTGTTGACTGAATCTTGGTATAAAAAGTGTCGACTGACTTGAGTGAAATACATGGTGTTATTTTACTGGGAAGTGTCATCACATTTATGCAAATATTAAAGCGTTTATAATTAATCTGGTACAACATACCCATTGAATGCTAACACAAATCTATGGCAAACAATTACTTCTATGTATTTATTTATTTCTTTCTTAAGAAAATACAGGGTGTGAATACAGCAAGGGCCTTTCTTGTAGTGGATGAATCAGTACGAATAAGTATATTTTTTCCTTGTTTTCTTTTTTTTAATAGTATAAAAAGCTATGAGCACGATGCGAGATCTAGCGGTAAGTAAAATATTGCAAATATTATTTTTTTGCGATATATAACCTAACGCTTCTGAAACTTTGTTTTTCCTAAAAAAATTTATTAAAAGTTGCTTACTTCATCGTACTGATTCACTCACTACAAGAAATGCCCTTTCTCTAACCACACCCTGTAAAGCTTTGATTTAAACAATTTTACAAATGTGCTCATAACAATAAATGTAAAGCCATTTACTTGTTTTCAACCTTTCACGTTTTTTAATAAAAGTTAGTATAAAGCGTTTTTAGTTTTATATTAAATAACTGCATGAATATTATTTCTAGTACGTAAGACTGATGTTTAATCTGCTGTTTTTTTCTAATAATGAAAAAAAAATGGTTGGCAATTTTAATTGAATTTGATTCTTTTAACTAAACGTGGAAGATCGAGAGGATTAAATATTAAAGAGTGATGGTCTGTATTTTATACATCTTAGTAGATACATACATTCATACATATACTTGTACATATATATACATACATATATACTTGTATAACTTTTATTATTTAAAAAGTGTTAGTAGTACGCTGTTAAAAAACCGCTTGCTGCGAACCCCTGAATCACTAGTCAATCAGTTCAGTTGCGTTCAATGCGAAACTATCTGCCTACCTGCATTATGGATAGCAATATTTACCGGGAAACGAGCGGAACTCATATACGATGCGAACTCGGAATACGATGCGACAATCACCTCTATATTGCAAAATAGGGGATTCGCGCTTGTGGATTCTATTTTGCGGTTAAAAAAACTAGAAAAATAACAAAATAATAAAATAAATAATAATAATAATAATAATAATGATTATAAATTAAAATAGAAATCATTAAAAATATATATATTTTAGATCTTTCCTGACACAACCTGACACAACCGTGGCACTCTAGTGTGACTCCCGAAGTGAGCTCGCCTTAACACAGGGGTGCCTAGCAAGGCGGGCTCGGCTGCTCTTTGCTTAGCATAATAGAAATATTACCGTTTGCGTTTAACGTATGCCCTATGTAACCTAGGCTCAGACAGATGTATAATGCGTATATAACTTTAAAAGCATACGACGGCATTGTATAAATTGACATTTTATTTTCTGTTGTGCTCATGAATTTGAATGTATATGTATATGTAAATAAATAAAATAAATAAAATAAACATACATAAATACTTACTTAAATAAAATACTTACATCAAGAAATAAATAAATAAAATTATTACATTTATTTGTTTCTATCAGATATATAAGCATGCATATTCACTATTAGCAAGTCATTCACCTGAAGAGCAAATATATAATAGACTGACTGCAGGCTATGTCGCAGGTGTCAGGCACCATAGACACGCAAGATTGGACCCATTTCACAATGGCATAATTGACGTATTATTGCTAATTTCGGTGTGATGGAAGCGGAAGCTGCGTGGGGCAAGGACAAGAGCGTGGGAGGGGGAGGGGGGGAGGGGTTGGTAGACGTCCCCTTACATAGGGCGGATAGCGTCCCGCTGACCCTATTAATGTTGAGCAAACGCCCGCGCCGCGCCGCCCGCCCGCCCTCAAGTTACGTGCGGAAATTCGGGTCGCGCTGTATGGCGCTCTAGAGGTCTACCGAATTTTCGTTTCGATGCGATGAGTTTCGGAAGATGCTTCAAAATGTCTCAGGAATCGCTACCTAAATCGTGGGAAGCTGCTTTGGATATTTTACTTTCCCGGCCACCAGTAGGGAGAGTATTGTGAATTTGCTTAATTTTTTTTTGTAATGAAGAGGAAAATGTTTATTTTGTGCCCCCCTGAGATGATTAAGATCATTTCCAGATTGAAGTCAATCTGTGTGTATTCCTCCACGACAGCGCCAATACTCTTAATGCTATTGAGCTGAAATTTGGCATGCAGGTATCATTTGATTTAGGAAGGTTTTTTCAAATGACGTTCTCCATTTCTGCATAAATACCCTGTCTGAGAACAATTCTATACTTATATGATCCTTTGACTTGCAGCTGTCTTTTGTCACCCCAATACTTTTAAAGAAATCGGTTGTGTCACCCCAGTAGCCAAGGAGTGATTACATTTATGAATAAAATCGATTAGCGCCCTCTCTCGGACGGCGGACGAACCCTGTTAGGTTCACTTGCGATACCTTGGGTAGCGCGGTTCGTTTTCCGGTTAAGGCATGTGGGTCAAGCTCCAACAGATGGTGCTATTATTTATTTAAATATATGCCGTAACTTCAAAGTTATTTATGTAACTTATATATGAGATATTCCCAGCAAATTTTCATAATGTGGTTTCGGCACAACAAGGCATCTGTGTAATACTAAATGTCAAGTCTTTAAGTTCAATATTTAGAGATTGAAATATGACTAGTGCGCTCCTTGAATTGATTTCAACCACAGCCTTTCGATCGTTTGCTATTGCCAAATGATGCCTGAATGCACAATTTCAGCTCAATCGGATTGAGGGTTTAGGCGATATCGTGGAGAAATTCACACACATAGGCAGACTTCCATTTGGAAATACTCTTAATCTCAGTGCCGGATTAACTCATATGGAGGCCCTAGGTCTATTAAAATTCCGGGGCCCCAACTGTCGATTATTTATGACAATTGCGCTATTTATTACAATTATACAATTATACGACTAAAAAAGAGTTGAATAACATTTTCTAGTTAGAATTTCAATTCAAAGTTTGTTTTCTATTTACAATTTTAAAAATTATGATTATATTGATTACTTGTTTAGGTGCCCCTGGGGGCCCTAAACGGCGTGGGCCCATAGGTCAGGGCCTACTAAGCCTTATGGCTAATCCGGTACTGCTTAATCCTCCCAGGGGGGAACAAAATGGATATTTGTTTGTTTGAAAAGCTTTATTGCACACACATAAGAGTACAATGTGGTGGGCCTATTGCCAAGTGGCAATATCTTACGGCCATACCGCCAGGATTATTGTGACTAAAGGTTTATGTGGGCAAATTGATTCATGATTAATAAATAAATACACTTATAATAGTCATCATAGGATAAAATATAAAACAGTGATTAGTAACGTATGCCAACTCGGTATTGAAGGGAGGAGTGGAATATAAGGACAAGCAAAGGAGACGGGAGGGGAAGGGGGTATTCAAGAGTTGAGTAAATGTCTCTCTAACGATTTCTTAAACCCGCTCAGGTTTTCAAGTTGTCCTATCGATAAAAGCACGGAATTCCAGAGTCGGGCCGCCTGCACTGCGATATACCTAGACATGAAAGCTGATGAATGCTGAGGTATAGCCGGTAATAGTTTTTCCTGAGAGCGCAATGGAAGGCCATGGGATGAAAGCGGAGAGAAGAGATTATACAAATATTCCCTGGGAACTATGTGATATTTCCCTATTCCTCTCGAAAGAAACATTAGCGTGTTCACAATACTTTCCCACCTAGTTGGCTGGTGGTCCGGGACAGTAAAAACACCGAGGATATTTGTATCGTCGAAGGAAAGAACGACCGGTCAGTCTCTATGCGATGCGACGGTCCGGACAGCGCAAAAAGCACACTTCCACGCGACGAAGCCACTTTATCTTTGCGACGTCAATTAATAGGGGGACAACCGTGTCTGGTGTCCGAGTCCGAACGTAGGGTTTATGATGGAAAATGATCAGTGGAAAGGGAGTTGAGTTATCACTGCTTCTATGAATTAATGGGAATCACGAGGAAAACAGAAAATCTTACGAATAGCATCAGCAAAGCAATTGCCTCCTATCAAAACGTTTAAGTACATTTATAATAGAAGCTTCATCTAGACAACAAATGTTCACAGTCCAAGAGACGCGACAAAAAAGTGCAACAGATTTGTAAAAGCTGATACATTCTTCCACATCAGACAATATTTTGGCCATATAATGCTGGGGTAGTCAGCAGGCCAGACTCCGGGATACCTGGCGCTGGCGTACTAGGAAAGGAGTAATTTTAATTAGTACCCCCCCGCTCCAAGTATTTTGGAAAGCTGAAAATTCCTCAGTAGACAGTGGATGTAATACAGAATCGAAACAAATAGTCATACTGTCTAAAATAGAATGCGTGGCGTCAGAATCACTCCATACATGTCACAAAAATAATGTCCATTATATTTCGCGGCACGATAGTTACCGACTAATATGTACCGGCGTATTTGCACAGCCGTAATTTGTGTTACATGTAATGCTGACGCTACGCATTCTAATGTTAAGCAGTCTGACCATTTGTTTCGAGTTCTGTATTGCATCCACTGTCTACTGATCAGGTCACTGTCAGCTTTTCCAAATCACATAGGGGGTACTAATTAAATTACATATTTCCTATTACGCCAGCGCCAGTTGTTGCAGAGTCTGTCCTGCTGACTCCACTTCAGCATTCTATGGCTAAAATTTTGTCTGATCGGAAAGTATCAGATTTTACAAAACTTCTGCACTTTTTGACGCTGGCCCCCCAACTATCAGCACGACCTCGTTAGCCTAGATTCGACATACTCATTCGAAACTTCCGCAGTATATCACCAACTATACAAGGCCTAGTTTGCAAGTATCGCTCCAGACAAATTGATTGAATACATCAACTCTGTAACACCAGCACTATTTTGGCGCGAAGGCCCACACTTATATTTCGACATGTTTCGAGTAGGTCGTGTACTCTCTTTCTACTGCGTGTGTCGTTCCGTTCATACACTCATGAAATATTCATAGCACTTCGGGCGGAGCATTTGAATACCTTTTCTAGATGTCTTCTACCACCGACTAGAAAATCACCAACAATATTTCCCCAAATCTCTAATAATATTGTCGGTCTTTTCGATTTGTCAAACGCAATGAGAAAAGCTTTAAAGCCTATGTTTTGGGTTATTCGCAATTATTTAACAATGGCTAAACCCAAATCTGATTTGCTGCCTACTTAAACAAGCATTGATTATATATTTTATTTTATTTATTTTAAACAATATGATTTACAGACGAATTGCTATGATATTTGGTATACAGTACAATAAAACGTGCAGGAAAAACAAGTTGAACCCATAGCCGTTGGCTCATCGCATACGTAACTGAGCAAGAACGCCCGTATCTAGGGATGCTGATATTTGACTTAGCATATTGCGAACTGATATGTATGACGTTCGGTTATATAATTATTATTGGTATAAAGTTCAAAACATTCATTCTTGCATAATACAAATACCTACACAAGCACAAAGAGTTATAGCAACATACAAAACAAAATATAGTAGTAAGAAATTATTATTAAACCCAACACCAATATATAGTAATACATAAATAAAATAAATACATATTTAAAATAAATATACATACTAATATAAAATACTAATATACACAAAATGTACACAAATAAATTAAATTGAAGTACCTCTAGTCTAATGTATGGCATTAGATTGCGCAACTTCATACAACGATTTGGCAACTCTTCGAGACGCTCTGTCTCGTTCGGTTGAACCAAGTTTCTATTTTAGTTCACTAAGAAACGCAATCGGGCCCAATTACTGTTTTTTTATAAAGTTAATATACCAATATAAACGTTCCATTACTAGTGCCATCTATCGCATTTTTTTTGTATATCTTAGACATTTAAACGTGTACATTTGGCGTTTGGCTTGGCTTGTGTAGGCTTCCTGCTGATCCGATCGTGTGTCGATTTTGTGCGCAAATCAAAGAAAGCTTGTGGCAAACGCTTGGAAGCTATCCACACGCTTACCAGCCACCCAAGCGTTCAAACAAGCGGTTTGTGGCAAGCGTGTGGATGCGGGATTATAATCAATGATAATACGGAGAGATGGAATTCCATCTCAATAGACTAATAAGTGTATCTCAACATTAACGTGCGTAATAAAACATGTATACCAAATAAAAAATTGACACCTTTATGTAATAATACGAGTATTAAAATATGAGTATAAAAAGAGCTATAATTATCAAATTCGTTTGTTATTATATTATTATTTTATACCATACATGTGTGTCTAGAGCGCCATCTACAGTGCGCCTCAATACTGTTACACCATGAAAGTCGCCTTATTGAACTTACTAATAAATTTTAGGAACTATGAGTGAGTTGCGTCTCGTTGTTAAATACTGGTTTCCAAATCATAGTACGTCGTTAGGCAGTCTAAGATGCTATTCGTGGTTTGTCGACCACAAAGAGCGAACCCGTCACTCCAGGAATCTCCCATGAGGTGAGCGTAGAAGACTTTGAAGATGATACAAATCTACCGTCCGGCAAAAACCACGAACCCGCCAAAGATCAACGCCTTACGGCGAGACACTAGGAAGGTAGTGGAGCCACCTTGCCCTCTGCCTACTAGTTTCGGCCAGATTTCTCCGGCCTCCCAACCGGTTACGGGTTCTAGGTCGCTTGCGCGGTCCTCTCCATTACGTAGCGAGGATTCGGTGTCTAAGGAATCTATTGCGGACCACGGCATCCTTTGGTAGCCGCGAGTAGCCGATTGGTCGTTTCAAGATCAGTTGCTGTAAGGTTAACCCTGCTTTATAGAAAACAAATCCGTTTCCAGACTGCCCCGGCTTTCAGTCGAAATACACAGTCGATTGGCTGACGTCGAATGGTGCATAGAAGAGTCCGAAGGCTGATTCCTAGTGAAAACTGGCCCGGAGGCCAGAGTCCTGCCCGGGTTCGTACTTCTGCGTGGAGGCTGCCGGATGGGTGTTGACCCAGGAGTTTGGCCTACTCTACACACATAGGTCTTAGTAACCTTATTGCAACAAGGCCAATTAGCTCCCAAAAGTCTAAGACGCTATGTAATCAATAATACAAGTAATGGCTAAAGTGACTGTGAATTATTGGTCTGAAATTTGCGGCGTTAGTACAATTTACTTGCAATTTTCCTTGTTGACCAATTAAGGCATTCTGCTCGGCCGTTTGCTTCGGTACTCTTTTGACTATGCATGAGGGGAGCTTCAGTCACACCGAGTTCGCCAAAGGCCACCACGCCACTCGTCCTCTCAAATAATAAAAAAAAGCAGCTGCTCGGCTAGCTCCACAAAGGAGGGTAACTGTTAAGTTATTCTAGATGGCAACTAGCGACGAAACGATTTAATTGACCGACGAATGGGCAATCCAAGTTAATTAATAGCATTCAAAGTATTTATTATTTATAAAATGAACTGCAAGATGACAACTTGTTGAACTAAACGAAAGCTATAAACCTACAGAAATGATAATTAAAATATGGTGAGAAAGTTTTCCTTCTTCTTACTTATAACGACTAAAAAAGATTTAAACAGTACAGTGAGGCGGTGTCGAATACAACCGGCGAACCCGTCACATCAGGCTGGTATAACGATATATGATCGTCCTTTCAGCCGTGGGATGAGCGTAGTAGACTTATAGACAACACAAATCTACTGTCTAGCTATGTAAATATGCCCGACAGAGGCCAACGCCTCAAGGCGAGGCGAGCCTCTCCCCCTAACTACCATTTTGAAAGGATATATCCGTCTGGAATTCACCATCAGGATACCTCCTTTATCCCGACTGGCTACAGGTTCGAGGTCGCTTGTGCGGTCCCCTCCCTTACGTAGCGGTGATGCAATGCTACCGAATCTATCGCGGACCACGGCATTCTTTGCCCGGTTCTTCACCCGGAATCGGGTCGCCGAATGGTCGTTTCAAGAGCAGTTGCCGTAAGGTTAACAACTAACCCCGCTCTATAGGAAAGAACACAATTTCCAGCCTCCCCTGGCTGTCAATCGAGATGCACAATCGATTGGCTGACGCCGCACGGTGTGCAAACCTAGGTTGTTTCCTAAGGGAAACTGGCCCACAGGCCAGAGTCCCACCCGGGCTCGCACTTTTGGGTGAAGGCCGCCCGATGGGTGTTGACCCGTGCGTTTGGCCGACCCTACATACATGGGTCTTAGTGGCCAAACTGCAGCAGGATCCATTAGGATATAAACGGTACATAATAAATATACTGTTGCACGACCCATAGTATCGTATTTTACGGGCCTTACAAGCCCTAAATGGTCTTGTCCCATGTACAGTCTTGCCCGAGTTTCCCTTACAGTGTTTTTGCTAGGAAATATAAAATGTTTTTTCATAATAATAATCGCAAGGTGTGTAATTGTATTACCATTTACATGGCGGTATAATAAAATAAACGATACCGAGAGTCATGAATCATGTCATGTCTGTCATGAGTCATGAGTATTTACATAATTTTATTTTGCTTTCAATTATGCTCAATCAAGAACCATGAAGCCTATATCGTAAATTTTAAATTAGTTTGAGCTGCCTTTAAACTCTGCTGAAAAAAAAACGAAATGAAAATGTTGCTTAAACTTAGTAAACTCTTACATTGTAACTCTGTTTAAACCCATTTTCAAACAGTTTTAACAGTTTCAATTTCAGAATGTTATTATGATTTTAATTAGGCCCAATCAAGCATCATGAATGGTCAGGCAAAGCATCAGGTCGTAAATTAAAAATAGTTTAAACTGGCTTTAAACTCTGCTGAAAATAAATATTAAAACAAAATTTTGTTTAAACTTAGTTAAAACTCTTAATATTTGAACTCAGTTTAAAGCAATTTTCAAACAGATTAAACTGTTTACAAAAGAATTTAAAAAATCGAAGTTAACGCCACACTGTGTATGTAGGTAACCTGTTAAATTAATGACATAGTTTCAGTAATGTACGTTGTACAGCTCTGCGTGCAATGAATCCATCGATATTGCATGTGTGCATTTTCACGATAATTGAACAGTCGGCTTTTGTCGCATGCGACGCAATAAATATTCAGATCATTTAAAGATCTTCGAGGCGATTATTATTCGCCAAAGCGCACGCCACTTCACAGGTAACACCCCCTTTACTACGCCCTAGGGAGAGCGAATTTACGACCGCTTTGCGAGGTATGTTTAACGACCGTTTTTCGGTTGGAACAAGGAAATTTTCCTCCACGAATTGCAATATTGGCAATTACAATTTTCAATCTACTTTACTAAAGTGTTTCGAAAAATATGACTATGAAACATTGTAGTTTTTTGTAAAATTAACTAATATATTCGATTTTTTTCCCGGCCCACCAACCGACCAGGAGGGAATATATCGTGATTCTTTAAATACAAATTATTTAAATGATTCTTTATGATGATGTATTCTTTAAATACAAAACATCTATTTTGAGGTCCCCTGAGACGATTAGTACTATTTCCAGAATTATAATATATAAATCTGTCTGTCTATGTGTCTGGCTATGTGTGTGTGTGTGTGTGTGTTTATTCCTCCACGATAGCGCTCAAACGATCCAGTAGATTAAGTTAAAGTTTGGCATGCATGCTTCATTTGGTGATAGTAATAATTGAAAAGGTTGTAGTTGAAATCTGTCCACCAGAGAGCGCACTAGTCATATTTCAATCTTGAAATATTGTTAGGCGGAAATATCATTGTTTGGTTGGAATATATATACATACAAGCTACACTAATATTTAATATACCCCATACATTTTAATCAAATATTACCGCCGAGCCGCCCGAGGCTAGTCAAGAAACGAACGCACTAGCCATATTTCAATCTTGAAATATTGGATTTAGAAACTTGAAATTTGGTACACAGATGCCTTGTTAGGCCAAAATATAATAATAATAATAAAACGCTTTATGCAGGCAATATTTTAGAGCTAACCAATAATATTGTACGAACATTATTTGCAAGTAGATGCTTAACCTATATAAATAGTATGACAAATACAAAAAAAATAGGAAACAAAGAAATATATACATAACTCTTTGTGGGCACAGGATGTGCCACACCAAAATAATATAACACCTATAAGGTCGCTAAAGATTAAAAAGGAGGAGAATGGGAAGGGAAAGGGAATATATGTGGAAGATTTCTAATGTTCACTGAAGTTGTTTTTAAAGTTGTTATGCTTAGCGCGGTTCTCACATTTTTCGGCAAAGCATTCCAAATTCAGGCTCCATACACGGTGAAAGAGAATGAGAAGAAGTCACTGCTGTGACTAAGGATAGAGAGTAGCTGGTTATCTTTTGATCTCAAAGCGCGTCCATGAGCCGATAGTGCAGTAAATCTGCCGGTAAGATAATTGTTTGGTTAGAATATCTCATATACAAGCTACACTGATATTTAAAATCCGCCATATAATATAATCAAATGTTAATGCCGAGCCGCCCGAGGATAGCCAAGAAACGAACCGCGCTGCCCGAGGCGGTTGTGTAAATAAACTCAAACAAGTTCGTCCACCGGCCGAGAGACGGCGCTCATCGATTTTAATAGGAAATTAATATTGAGATAAAGTCAGTTCCTGGCTACTTGCCGGTAGAGTCTTGGTGTAATATAATATTTTTTTGAAAATTAAATCATCGTGCGTCATCAATATAAAACCGAATTTCCATGAAGCAAAAGTCTAGCGTATTATTCATTTCTAACACAAATATTTTTATGCCTCTTTTAACAAGCATCACTGCGTTATTTTTCACAAGTGAATGCCGCTTGGCGACGTAGCACACAGGGGTTATTATTTCGTTATTTCAGAGGCCGACTAATAGAAAGGAAATGGTGAATAGTGGTTGAAGCTTAAATTAAATAGTTATATTTAGAATCGAAACGTGCAATGAATATGGAAACAAGCGAAGGCAAAATAGGTTTAAATTGTTCACGTAGCCGAAGAGTCGCCTGACAAAGAAGCTAGTTTTTGAAAACGCAAGATCGTCAAAAATCTAGCGATTTATTGTACAGATTCGGTAGTATTTGCTTATAATATTGAAATTATGAATGTAAGTATACTTCTACAGAATATGCGTTTAAATATCTAACCTATGCGTACTCAAATAAGTTGAGAAATCACATATATTATGACTACCAGCTTTTCACGAGCGCTTCATCGCTCTGTGAAATTAGATCCAAACTCGAAAGCATGACTGTGGTTCGAGTCATTCTCAGCGGGATCCTACGGTTGCAACGGCAGCGTAGCTGACAGTCGTAAAAAGATAAATTCATAACCGCAAGCGTGGGGTTACTAGAGGTGAAGTGAAAGCAGAAAGTGCATCACGTGTAATGATCTGAAAATCATCACATGATCGCTTAGCAGCTCTAAGCTAACCGAAAATAGATTAATCAAATTTTAAAATTAAATTGTACTTGAAAAAGATCATAGTGACATCTAGCGATTTAATTAGGAACTAAAAACTGACAGATGAAAGAATGTCAGTTGCTAAACTATAGAGTGCAGTGCCAGCGTCACATAAATAAAGGGGTTTTGAGTAGTTTTTGATAGTTAAGGACATTATTAGGGGTTTAAATATAGACAATCAGGAATATTTGGCAAGAAATTAGCATATTTTGAGATTTTTACGAAAAATCGACGTAAATATCAATAATTGACAAATAGACAATAGAAGCATGTTTATGGTCTTAAAAAAGTCGACCGATTGGTTTTTCAAAGAAATATAAAAAGGGGTTCATTAAATAGTAGGAATTATGGGAGAATCAATAGCAATATAGATAAAGTTATTTGAAGAACATTTGATTTATTATTAGGAGAAATTGGAAAACATAATCGACATCGATGGAAGAAAGCCGAATCGATGATGTCCAAAGAAATTATCACCAGATAATTGCCAGTCAAAATAAAATTTAATAGTTAAAATGAGGAAATTTAGATACACGTAATTAAAATAGAGGAATTACTAGATAAAAATACTATCAATAAATAAAATTGAAATAAAATAGTTATATTATTTCGCTTTCAAATGTGAAAGCGGAAACGACGCGCAAGAAAGGCGGCAAGGTTAAGTCAAAGTATGATGATTTCCCGCCGAATATGAAACATCAATTTCTCATAATACGTAAAATAAATACTTAAAATCATTTGTAGAATTAGAAGCACGAATTATCGTTAAGAAATTCGTTTGTTAGCAATGTGGCAGAGCGTTATTTAACGAAAAAATAGATAAATCAGATCGTTTTATGATTGATTAGTCAATAGTTGTGGGTTAAATTATCAAAAAAAGGTCATATCGATAAGGGTGTTATAAAAGGGATGGACGTGTTGCTTCCGGCATCCATTAAGAAATTTTAGTTGCACGCTCTAAAGCTGCGAAAGTTTCGGAAAGAAAAGTATATTTTGGTGCTCAGATGTAAGAATAAACAGTTTAAAATAAGGGCACTGAGATGCTGTGAAGCATTTTAGTGCCCAGTTCATTTAAATTCGTATAAAGTGTGCAGATCGTACATCACAGAAACGCTTTATCGCAATCGCCATTGATGCGCTTTTTACAAGGACACTAAAAAACGAACAAATAATAGAAATCCAGTGCTAAAAATGTGAATCGAGAGAGCTACGCGGGTTGGCATGTAAAAAAATCCAACATTTCATATAAAATAGAAGTACGAGATTTCGTCGGGGGCAATACGAAAATTATATCCAAGATGGCGAACGAATCAAACTGAAACGTCAGATTGAGATCACAACATTGCGAACGTCCTTCGGAGGTGTATAAATTAGCGTCGAAATAAGGGAAAAACATTGATGAGAATGCAGTAACGGCTTGAAAATTGCAGTACGATAGCGAAGCGGTTGAGGTTTCTAAAGAGACATTCTTCTTGGTGATGGCAGATTTCTAGAAAAGCGACACGCATCGAAGAAATTGACATTAGTTATAAGTGCATAATGTGAATGCAGCTGTAAATACGGGAAGTATAGCCGAGAGTCATTGTCGGCAAAGATGTACTAAAAATATGTAAGTTTATTTTGCCGAAGCTGGCGTTATTTAATTATTTGGGCTAAAGCTAGCCACCAATATTGTCATTGTTGTATATTTTTTGGGGTTATAAATATTCGAGTTTTGTGGGTTTGTTGAAATTATTAGAATGTTAAGTAGTTGTAACGTAAATGCGTGATTTCTACATATTTGCACGTTAACTAAAAATGAGGCATTTAACATCGATTGGTATGAATAGTCGTTGATAGTTCTACGAGGTAAACCTCTAGTCAGACTATTATTTAATTTGGAAGAGAGTTAGCCTTTGCTAACTCCGTTGATTCAGACACCAGCCATTATATAATGTGCTTTGAATTTGGAAACTAGTTAAGGAAACATTCGAATTATACTGAATGTTAGAATAAAATTAAAGATAAGGAAAATTGTAGATTATATTAAGGTTTTTTTGTTTTGACTGATCGATGGGGTTTCAAAGATAACGGGGAGGGAATAGTATTAATAGAAATAATAGAACGAAAACCATATGGACATTCAGTGGACTGAATGGTAACCAGGTCGTAGTTTATATCGGGCATTAGCGACTGCGGTCATTTAAATTCATTATATCACTGGAACGCCATCGACTAGTTAACAGTGTGTTAGTTTATAAGTAATTTTGTTGTTGTATGTAAACATTACGATTCATGTTTCAATATAAATTGACATTGAACACATTTAAATAAATAAAGCACCAGAATCTAATTATCGAATTTTGGTGCATCGTATTAAACACATGCCATTCGTATTAATATTATTATTTTATTAACGATCGATTGAAAATATTATGGCATCCAATTATTAGGGCACCCAACTGGTGGGGCCTAAGGATAGTTAAAAGTCCTTAGCTTACAAATGGCGTCCCAACGTGTGGGGCCTTGATAGATTCTAAATAAAATAAATAGTAAATTATTTTCGATCGATCGTAATTTGGGCATTTAATAAATAAAAAAATATAGAAACATGAATCGTGTGATATAACTATATATTTAGCATTGCGAATTGTTGATATATTGTATATGTGTGTTGTTTTCTAGAAATCTGCCTATTACATAATTTAATGTTATTGTACATTATGTACACATATTGACTGCAATCGTCGTAATTGAATCGGTGATTAAAATAGTACCTCGGGAATAAGAATAGTTTAAAATAAAAATAAACAAATTTGATTGGTAATTGATTTAATTAAGAATTTGGCTGAAATTAAAATAAATTAAAATAATTGTAATCAGGACGCCGCGGATAATAACCTTTGGCACGATAGCAATCGTCAACCTTTTGCTTTGAATAAAATATAATAAATTAAATTCGTTTAATTAAAAATAAAATAAATTGAATTAGTTTTGAATCAAAATAAAATAAATTAATTAAATTCGTTTAATCAATAATAAAATAAAATAAAATAAATTCGTTTAGATAAAAATAAAATAAATTAAATTTATTTTTATTTGAATCAAAATAACAAAAAATAAAATAAATAAATTAAATTATTTTAAATTAAAATAAAATAAATTAAATACGACAAATAAATTAAGAATAGACATAGATATCATAATGTCTCAAACAGCTTCGTCATCAAAAAAAACGAAGGCTGGAGAGAGATATATCTCGAATAAAATACGAATAGAGAACTCGATGGCTGGGAAGGGGTCGTCGGTTCGCATTTTAATAATACCCTAAATAGTAATGATATGGATCAGAGACCTTATATTTATGTAAGGTTAAATAATTTTAAATTAAAAGCATTAGTAGATACAGGATCTTCTGTTAATATAATAGGGAGAAAATATATAACATTATTTCAGGATTGTGCGTTTGATAAAAAAATGCAATAATATACAATTGATGTCGGCGGATGGTAAGATACAGAATATTATAGGAGAATTGGGTATAGATATCAAATATTAGGACGTTTGCCGACGTTTAAAATACATACTTAGTAAATACATACTTAAAATACTTACTTATATATAAAATCGGAAGGTAAAGCCATAGGGCGATGCCACATAAAAGATATGGTAAAAAATTAGTAAGGGGTGATTAAAGAACCTTACGTTCTATCGGTTGAGTGATTAGTTATAGAAGCTCAATAAATTATAGGGAGTATTAAAAAACTCACGGTTTTTTTTGATGGTATGTTTTGTGGTTGTCATAGCATTATAATATTATTATATTGGCTGTCATGGCGGTTATTATTATTTTATTGAGAGAATGACCGGCAGATTATTTTGAATATCAGAGTTATTGATTGTAGCGGGGTGTGTGTTCTTGTGTATGTATTGTATTATTATACTAAGATAATAAATTATTTTAACACGATATATCAAACATTAGATTTCATCATTTTTCAAGTTATAAATTACATTACAGATAATATCATTATCCTGTTCCTTTCTAGTAATAGATTAGATATCCTATCCTATCATCCTATCCATCATCCTATCACATTCCTATCCTACCATTCTATCATACACTACCTATCCTATCACATTCCTTATTTCTATTCCATTACCAAAGTCTTAATAGCAACAAATCATTAATGCCATACACAAAAGCAGTATACAATAAATCAGAAATATTTTTAATTACAATACATATTAGCTTACACATTTAGTTGAGCAGTATAGTTTAATTTTTTCACATTAGAATCACACATTATTTTGCGTATATATATATAGCATACAGTTACATTTTACTAAACATATTATCCATTTGATACGTATATGTATGGAAGAATGCACCTCGTGAAATCGTTGGGTTGTAAAATATTGTTAATAAGCTGACAGTTTTTTTTCATTTGGGTATCTAGGGGAGTGATATTGTTTTGCAAAATTGGGAAAAGAGTTATAACAAGGAGAGCGTTGTGTTGTTTGAATCTCTTCGTTTTAAGCAACAAGTATTCCTTTCCTATCCTATCCTATCTTATCCTAAATCCTATCCTAATCACCTACAACTTGTTGTCCAATCATTCCTACCTAAAGCGAAGAAATACAAGCGAACACGATTAGGAATCTCATTAGTGTAATAAGTTTTTGTTGTTGAACTAAATGGCAAAGCAGTATCGGGATACGATTATTATATTGGAGAGAAGATTCCAAAGTATTATTAGTGAAGTCGATGGATTATTGTTATTGATAAAGTTGGTTGATCGTTATATTATTGAGGCTGTATAGGGCCAGATTAAAATCATTATTATAATTATTATAAAATATAATATATTTTTGGAATTGAGTTATAGTGCTATATAGGAAGCGACTATAAGATGAATGAAGAGTCATATTAATATTGTTATTTGGTATAGAATGTTTGGTGGTATTGTCGACGTCTCGCTATTTTAGAGCGGGATGAAGAAATTAGAATCGAAAAATAGCGCTAATTTTTAGAGCGACTATAATATTTATGGGAATTTTTATCTGAAGTGGGCGGTCTTCGGAGTTGGAGCCACTGCTCGGGTCCATGGTTTTGTTTTGTATTTGGTAACTTGCGAGGGAGTATATATGGAGGTCTCGGCAAGGTTGAGGTCGCACCTCAACGCGTGACCCTGATCAGGTCTACGCTTTTGGACGAGTTGACACCCAGAGTCGGATATGGTCTAGATTCGACAGGGAGGAGCTCAGATACCCAATGGGATTATTATTATTAAGGTGGCATTATGGTTACATGCACCAAGGGGGTTATTATGGTGTTGCGAAATTAGAATAGGCCGGATATTGATTTAGTTTATGTTATGAAGGAGATAAATAGTAGCGATCCAGGAGGGTGAGAGAAGAAGGACGATAAATACATTTGTTAATTAGTAAACCAACATAAGTTGTGATGAAGGAGGGGATTGATTTGGTATGAAGATAGAATGAAAGGCGCTGTGAACGTGGGAGGTATGCAAGGCGGTGAAAGGATAAATTCAGTTTCCAAATTCTGAAATAACGAATGAGAGTTAGAAACCATTTACAGTGTACGTTAAAATCACAAACAATAGACTAGTGAAGAACCTATTAACAATCGTCAGGTTATCTAACTTGAGATTGTGTCTAAGTAAATAGCAGAAGGACAAGCCCAGCGTGAAATAGCATACTATATTGAATAAAAACTTACTATGCGACTGGTTGGGACAATGTCACGATTTTTTTTAAAATCTAGAACATTAAGGGACGACCAGAGCCTGTTCAAGTGCATTGTTCTGACTTAGGCATATTCAAACTATTTTTTTGAAGAGTTAGACAGTTAAAATGTTCACCATCGAGGACTCGGGAGAAATCCTAATTGAGCGGAGTGGGTGAACGGAGAATAAATAAACGGAATCAATTTAAATTTTGCAACGGAGAGGAATATTATAATTATTATATTAATGTATTGAGATTATATATAGATTGGTCGATAGAAAAGAATAAGTAGGTGGAGACATGGTCGAGGACTCGGGTTTATTTCCTAATTGAGCGGACGCATGTTGAAGCGAAAGAGAGGAGGAGAAGTTGGAATATATTAAATAAATATTAAAAATTTGCAACAGGAGTGTTTGGAATCTTCATCATTATTATTATTATAGGTATGATATTATTGAGGTGAGATATAGAGAAGAAAGTTAGAAATTATATTAAAAATATTATCATTAAAAGATCTGGGTTAGGAGATTGATAGTATATAGAAACAAGATAGAAATTGTAGACTTGAAGAGGGAAGACAAGCCACAAACATATCATAAGGGTACGTGAATTAAAAGTAAAATATTATCATAACATTATAGTACAAAACATATCATAAGGGTACGAGAATTAAAAGTAAAATATTATCATAACATTATAGTACAAAACATATCGTAAAGGCACGTGAATTAAACGTAAAATATTATAATTAACATATAGCACAAAACATATCGTAAAGGTACGTGAATTAAACATAAACTATTATCATTGACATTATAGTACAAACATATCGTAGGAGTTACATAGTTATTTCTATAAAATTATTAACATTAATATTATATTACAAACATCATGAATAAGCGGTTGGAGATTAAACAGATAACACGAAAGATATGTGATATGATTGCTTGAGGGCAAGCAGAGATTTTGGGAGGGGGTATTGTAATGATCTGAAAATCATCACATGATCGCTTAGCAGCTCTAAGCTAACCGAAAATAGATTAATCAAATTTTAAAATTAAATTGTACTTGAAAAAGATCATAGTGACATCTAGCGATTTAATTAGGAACTAAAAACTGACAGATGAAAGAATGTCAGTTGCTAAACTATAGAGTGCAGTGCCAGCGTCACATAAATAAAGGGGTTTTGAGTAGTTTTTGATAGTTAAGGACATTATTAGGGGTTTAAATATAGACAATCAGGAATATTTGGCAAGAAATTAGCATATTTTGAGATTTTTACGAAAAATCGACGTAAATATCAATAATTGACAAATAGACAATAGAAGCATGTTTATGGTCTTAAAAAAGTCGACCGATTGGTTTTTCAAAGAAATATAAAAAGGGGTTCATTAAATAGTAGGAATTATGGGAGAATCAATAGCAATATAGATAAAGTTATTTGAAGAACATTTGATTTATTATTAGGAGAAATTGGAAAACATAATCGACATCGATGGAAGAAAGCCGAATCGATGATGTCCAAAGAAATTATCACCAGATAATTGCCAGTCAAAATAAAATTTAATAGTTAAAATGAGGAAATTTAGATACACGTAATTAAAATAGAGGAATTACTAGATAAAAATACTATCAATAAATAAAATTGAAATAAAATAGTTATATTATTTCGCTTTCAAATGTGAAAGCGGAAACGACGCGCAAGAAAGGCGGCAAGGTTAAGTCAAAGTATGATGATTTCCCGCCGAATATGAAACATCAATTTCTCATAATACGTAAAATAAATACTTAAAATCATTTGTAGAATTAGAAGCACGAATTATCGTTAAGAAATTCGTTTGTTAGCAATGTGGCAGAGCGTTATTTAACGAAAAAATAGATAAATCAGATCGTTTTATGATTGATTAGTCAATAGTTGTGGGTTAAATTATCAAAAAAAGGTCATATCGATAAGGGTGTTATAAAAGGGATGGACGTGTTGCTTCCGGCATCCATTAAGAAATTTTAGTTGCACGCTCTAAAGCTGCGAAAGTTTGGGAAAGAAAAGTATATTTTGGTGCTCAGATGTAAGAATAAACAGTTTAAAATAAGGGCACTGAGATGCTGTGAAGCATTTTAGTGCCCAGTTCATTTAAATTCGTATAAAGTGTGCAGATCGTACATCACAGAAACGCTTTATCGCAATCGCCATTGATGCGCTTTTTACAAGGACACTAAAAAACGAACAAATAATAGAAATCCAGTGCTAAAAATGTGAATCGAGAGAGCTACGCGGGTTGGCATGTAAAAAAATCCAACATTTCATATAAAATAGAAGTACGAGATTTCGTCGGGGGCAATACGAAAATTATATCCAAGATGGCGAACGAATCAAACTGAAACGTCAGATTGAGATCACAACATTGCGAACGTCCTTCGGAGGTGTATAAATTAGCGTCGAAATAAGGGAAAAACATTGATGAGAATGCAGTAACGGCTTGAAAATTGCAGTACGATAGCGAAGCGGTTGAGGTTTCTAAAGAGACATTCTTCTTGGTGATGGCAGATTTCTAGAAAAGCGACACGCATCGAAGAAATTGACATTAGTTATAAGTGCATAATGTGAATGCAGCTGTAAATACGGGAAGTATAGCCGAGAGTCATTGTCGGCAAAGATGTACTAAAAATATGTAAGTTTATTTTGCCGAAGCTGGCGTTATTTAATTATTTGGGCTAAAGCTAGCCACCAATATTGTCATTGTTGTATATTTTTTGGGGTTATAAATATTCGAGTTTTGTGGGTTTGTTGAAATTATTAGAATGTTAAGTAGTTGTAACGTAAATGCGTGATTTCTACATATTTGCACGTTAACTAAAAATGAGGCATTTAACATCGATTGGTATGAATAGTCGTTGATAGTTCTACGAGGTAAACCTCTAGTCAGACTATTATTTAATTTGGAAGAGAGTTAGCCTTTGCTAACTCCGTTGATTCAGACACCAGCCATTATATAATGTGCTTTGAATTTGGAAACTAGTTAAGGAAACATTCGAATTATACTGAATGTTAGAATAAAATTAAAGATAAGGAAAATTGTAGATTATATTAAGGTTTTTTTGTTTTGACTGATCGATGGGGTTTCAAAGATAACGGGGAGGGAATAGTATTAATAGAAATAATAGAACGAAAACCATATGGACATTCAGTGGACTGAATGGTAACCAGGTCGTAGTTTATATCGGGCATTAGCGACTGCGGTCATTTAAATTCATTATATCACTGGAACGCCATCGACTAGTTAACAGTGTGTTAGTTTATAAGTAATTTTGTTGTTGTATGTAAACATTACGATTCATGTTTCAATATAAATTGACATTGAACACATTTAAATAAATAAAGGATTAGAATCTAATTGTCGAATTTCACGACGGAGATTTAAACTCATGCATTATCAATATTAATATTATTTTATTAACAATCGACTGAACGCAGCCATTGTTGTCATCGACAAATAATCGATCGAAAATAACTCAAAGAATAAATTGTAAATATTTTGTGGTGAATTAGGCGCTCATTATTATAAATATAATTCACAATAATAGTACTTAAACTAAAATAGAAAAAGTTATAATTTTAATTGTTTAAATATGCATTTTGGTTTAATATATGGATTATTAATTGGAGAAGATTTGTTTCATTGAGGAAGTAAATACAAGGAGGGAAATTATTAGGCAAGGTATTGGAAGCCTATCCTCTTGAAGGTAATATTATCACTGTCGCTGTATGGTGGTAACATATTGAAATAGATATAGTAAAATCTTCTCTGACATATGCCGTCCCTATGTGGTGGGCCAATAGACATTGAAAGCATCGTAACATAACATATCGAGAAATAGATTATAAAATCATAACTCGCAGATAAAGAAATAGTAGTAGTATATTATAATAGGTAAGTAAAAATCTAGTTTACATATGGCGACCCAACTGGTGGGGCCTGATATATAAAAAAAAATCTAGCTTACACACGTCTAGTAAGATTATTGCAAAACCCATATAGCTGCAAAACTGAGAACACAACAACATTTATTCATTCAAAAACACAATTAAATGTATTTTAATTGCAGAATCTGCCAACTAGACCGCAATTCATACTAATATAGACTTCATGTATGGCGATAATTTGTTGATATGTTGCTCTCATATAGAATCAAAATAATATAGATAAAATATAATAAAGGAGACGACAGGTTATTAAAACAATATTAAACATAACTATATTTTACACGATTGCCCAACAAAAAAAGAGTGTAATGTGTTCAGGATATATCTGTGTATATTTTCCGACCCTTTATTCCACCATAACTTTAAACGCTTGAACCGATTTAGAAGTGTGTGATATTGTTATAATCGTTATATCATCCTGAGTGTCACAGGGTGTCTTAACTGTCCAAGTAAGTAGTTGTATAAATGTCCAAAATATCAATAAATTAAAATAAATATATCGTGTTTAAAGTCAAATGAAATGTCTAATTGAAGCATCGATGCAGATAAATACATAAACCAAAAATACGTCATAAAAAACCGTAATAGAAATAATTATAAATACGGTGGTTTTTTTTTTCTGTAACGGCAGTGGTGTTGTATATTTTTTTTTATATTTACTTGTTTAACATATCGAAATATCATGATCATAGAATTAAAATTAATAAAAAATGTCGCAAGATCAAGTTTGTAGGATAAAGAAATTATATAAAATATTTCACAATGAAAGACAATAATAACGTAAATAACTTTATTTTAAAATATAACTTTTAATCTTACCCAATTCATTTCTCCCAAGTTGAAGGAGTTTCATAATTTTAAATTTTAATCAAATTCACTTTATTAAACAGATTCTTTAAGTTGTTTATACATGTTGGGTCCTATAAAGCCAAAGTGCCTTTGGACAAACAAAGTTTAGATGTGTTTAGAGGCTGTGGAGCCTCTCGTAGCAATGTTACGCTCAGTGATAACTTTTTATTTTTAATTATGTACCTAAAAGTAACTGTTTTTGCATCTGTCTGCATGATGTCTAATAACTTTAGCTCTGCGAAGAAGTCGTTTGAGGAGTCACGAATACTATTCTTAAATGTGAGAAAAGCGAAAATTGAGATTGAATAAATTGAAAGAGAGATTATTCAAACGAAAACAGATGATAGTAAATAAGCAAATAAGCAAAGATATCATCTCGGCAAAACAAACAAAACAATTTAAACGCTCGAAAGGCTGTATTCTGCTTTCGGGCAAGCACAACAGATTTTTAATATATATTTCACGGCCCCGCTGCCCCAAAGATTACTCTCAGGCCGCCCTTTGTGCGTGACATTTACAGAAATTCAGCGGAGGGGAAAGATTAAAAACGGTAGAAAAGTACCCTCAATATGTGTGTCACTGATAAGAGGGTTTTCGGGCGTTTCGCCGAACAACTCACGCAACAAACAAGAAAATATCTTCAAGTGCTGTATTAAAGATAAAACGTTACGAGAAAAAGCGATGAATTATGCAAGTTATGAAGAGAGGAATTATATTCTTTCCTCATAATAAATTGTTCTGGTGACAGCTCCTAATCTATGAGTATATAATAGTTTTGGGTTTAGATATATTATTGTGGAACGACCTCCAAGTAAAACCACTTAACCAATTGACTTTAAATTTGTAGTCTAGACTCCTGAGGAGTCACGTAAGCGGTATGATTCCTAAAAAGTTCAAAAATAATAAAAAAATCAAAAATGTTCACGCGCTAAATTTGAAATATCAAAAGGGTCAAGTATCGAAAGGGTCAAGTATGTGATGCATTAATTTTTTTTTTTCAAAAATGTTCAAATACGCCCAGCGTTCACGGACTAATCTTTGAAATTTATAACATAGGCTTTTGAGTGGTCAAGTAAGCGGTGCAATTCATAAAATGTAAAAAAAAATAAAAGATTTTCAGTTCAAAAAAGTACAAACGACAAGAAATAACAAAATCATTATTTATTGCCTGCGGGCACGGACTAAACCTTGTAATAATAGCTTTTCAGGTCTCCAATCGGACCATATTGACGTTTTTCTAGTACGCAATGTCCGCAAGCAACAACAAACATATTACTTGAGCCGGCACTTCTTGAAAGTGAGCAAAACGGAGATCTGAGCAACTCAGAAACAAACATTTACAGAGGAGAGTAGCAATATTGACAAAGAGAAAGGCTTTGTCTGGAGCGGAATTATTCTAACATAGATGATATATGTTGTCGATCGCTAGCTTCTGCAGAGCGAGATACACACACGCAGGAAGTAGGACAATAGCGGCAATCCTAGAGTGTAAACGGAAGCTATAAAAGAATAGGTTTTGTCTTCGAAACAATGTCGCATTTGATAAATCGACGATCGGGAATTGATGTCATCTGAATAGTATTTCTTTATTTTAAGGTCGGATTCTCAAAAGTTCATTGATATTAGTGTGTCTTTATAGATGTTGCAGTAACATCGAATTATGGAAAAAACATTGTATTATGCGCAAGGAAACATTAATGTTTAATGAAATGTCAATATATTTAAATAAGTGCTACATGAGTATTTGTATTTAAAATTCGTGTATTTTAATTGACTGCAAAACAATGTATTTCTTTAACCGTTTTAGTGCTAAGCAATTTTTGAGAATGTATATGAAAATTGCTATACATTTTTTGATTATTTTAAAGGAAGAATAATGGTGTCAAATAAAACACTCTAATTCAGGTGTGGCATCGGAAGAACGCGCCGGTCTAGGTCCAGGAGTCTTAAAAAAATATTTGTTGCTTTAGAAAACACTTTTGTCGGGGAAATATTGGCAAAAGTTGGTGTTTCGTCTATTTCTGAAGATGATGATGAAATAGAAGACTCACTTGCAATTCTCAATCTATTTTTTCGATGCATTATAATACTGTTATTATTACTGCTTGTATCCGTTGTTTCACCGTCCGTACAATCATTAGAGACCGAATCATCGTCCGAAGTAATAGCAAGTGACATGGCTTTTTTTGCTCAATAAAATATAAAAACTGTAAAAAGTTGTTTTTAAATGTATAAAGATGCACTCTCGTAACAAATTATGCGCGAGATTAGAATACGTCCACTACCACGAAGCACCAAAAACACACTGATGTGCGCGGCAGTTTTGCGCTGCTGCGCAATTTTCGATTCAAACTATCGCATCACTTTTGCGCCGCTTAGCACTCTAACGGTTAAAATGGAATCGAATTCTCGTAAGGTCATCGATTTTAGTGAGTCGGTATAGCTATAGCTGCAGACACTACGAATTTTAGAAACAGCATTGAATTATACGCAAGAAATATGGAGAAAACCATCAAAAAGAATATATATCCGTCTTCGCAGAAAAATGTGAGAACCGCGCCAAGCATAACAAGTTTTAAAAACAGACTCAGAGGGCATTTGAAATCTTCCAGATAACTCCCCCCCCTCACCGCATTCTACTTCTTTCCAAACTTTAGCGTCCTTATGGGCGTCAGAGTATTTTGGCGTGGCACATCCTGTGCCCACAAAGAGTTAATTATATATTTCTTTCTATACTCTTTTATTGTATTTGTCATACTCTTTATATAGGTTGAGTTATGTATTCTACTCGCAAATAATTTTCATACAAACAATAGTAAAAATTAGCTCTAAAATATTGCCTGCAGGCAATAAGCTCCCCTTTTCTTAACAATAAAGCGTTTTATTATTATTATTATTATTATTATCTCAAAATATTTTTTTTGTGTGTTCACAATAGTTTACCTTCTTGTCGTTTGGTGGGCTGGTAAAGTAATATTTAAATCGTTTCTCCTCAGAGCCGGAAGACGCGACGCGAAGGTAAATCGGAGATAGGGATTGATTGAATTGCACTAGCATTCCTGTTTTACTAGTGTAACTTCAGCGTCTGTAAGTTTCAACTGGGTGTGAATTGGCCAGTTAAAAAAAATCAATAATATTTGAAATTGATCGCGAACTTCTTTTTATTCACTGTTTGATTATCTATCCTTCTACTTTTCGGTATCAGAAGAGGTCTAGATTTTCTTTTCGAAAAACTTGTCATCCCACAAGCACAGAAATCCATTACGCTTCAACCGCGTAGAAGTAACTTTCACAAAGTGAAAGTTTTCCCGCTTTCCACATGCCCTCTCCCCTTACCCCTGTAAGTGACAAGTTGCCTCACTAATTCCTCGAGGCAAAACTCGATGATGCAAAATGGGCGTAGCACGACGAAGTTGTCAGGTGTCTGATAGTCGAGCATCATTATAAACTCATTAACCTCCCCTTTGCAACACCCAGCTCTTTATCAATACACTCTCCCCGCCTCCACCTTCCAAAGCTCCTCCAGTCTAGATGAGCGATCGACCAATTGAAATAAATATCTGCTTAATTCTAAAAAAAAGCTAATTGTAGCAAAACGAGACGGGAGCTAATGGGTCCATGCTTAGTTGGTCACGAAGACCCATTTTGTTCAGGGTTGGTCACACTCACGGGTCAACACCCATCCGGCGGCCTCGCATGAAGCGCAAGCCCGGGCAGGACTCTAGCCTTAGGGCTAATTTTCCCTAGGAGTCAACCTTCTGGCGCTCCTGGACGGTCTGCGCACCGTGCGGCGTAAGCCAATCGATTGTGCACTCTGACTAACAGTCGGGGGGAGTCTGGAAGCAGTACTGTTTCCTATAGAGCGGGAGTGGTTGCGGACCTTACGGCGACTGCTCTTGAAACGACCATCGGCTAACCGATCCTGGGTGAACAGCCGGGCAAAGGATGCAAGTGTCTGCGATAGATTCGGTTTACACCGTTTCACCGCTTCGTAAGGGTGAGGACCGCGCAAGCGACCTCGAACTCGTAACCAGTCGAGAGACCGGAGTAATCTGGTCGCAATTGGAAGTAAGGGCGTGAGTGTAAGCCCGCTGGGTAACATGCCTGGTTATCTCGCGGATAAGGCGTTGGCCTCTTACGGGCATGTGGCGGAGATTGACAATGGACTCTTTTGTCCAAGTCTTCTGCGCTCACTTCACGAGAGACAGAACGACAAATCGTTAAAACTTCCTTAGGTGACGGGTTCGTCACGTCCGGGAGGTGACTCTATTTGTAGCAAGACGACACATTCTTCGTTTTTTTTTTTTAATTTTAGGGTATAATTAAATTGTAAAACACTTTGAATATTCGAATTAATATCTTACAATAATAGTTAAGGAAAGGGCACTGAACGAAAAAGAAAGAAGAGAAGATAATCATGAATGAATCAGACTGACAAGATAACCGTTCATTTTGTTACGATTACACAGGTAATTTGTTACCGCAAAACTCGATAAAATTAGCTTAATCCACAATTTAACAACAATTGTATTATTTAATTAATTCGTTGTTAACTTACCAGGTAGCTGTCATAATGTATAACTTATACAAAAATGCCAGACAAAAGACAACCAAAAAATTGAAACCGACAGACATGCGATGTTATTTATCTTTATATAATTTGTGTGACAAATTGAGCAACCTTTATCATTGTCTGACATTGGTCTACTGGATTTCAGACTGATAATAAATAAAACAGATATTTCGTGGAACATACAATTTGTGTGTGTAGACATATTTATTATTGTGTTTCATATTGCATACAATTTGTTTTTGACCGTCCGCCTCCCATCTCATCCCTTCTCCATTCTTTATGACATTGCATTGTTTAAATATTCGGCTTATAAAGCCGACGAAAACAAGTTTATTTACTGGGACTACTAGACCTCGTCTATGGAATGAAGCCTATAAGCCGTAGCTGAAGCCGGACAAATAGTCTGTTGAAATATATCGGCTATTCGTGTTAAAACATCACGTATCTTTTCGCGTGCAAATCACCCGTTATGTGAATCCAAACACGTATCTCATATATCAACATAGGTAATAGGTACGTAACGTATTGGCAACTCTCTGGCCTCCTCGATGTCTGACATGTAGATTCAGCATTTGGAATATTAATGGGGACATATTTAAATCGTGCAGGGCATTTCGTAAAACTCATTCAAGCGATAGTTAGAGCACATTATCTGTTCGTGTCCTGCGCTCTTAGTCGCGAAAGAGGAACTGCCAGATGGGTTCGATGGTCGCGGGAGTGGGTTTCCCATCGGTCACCGCAACCTTGATAGTAAGGAGCATTTATTTGCGGACTATTGTATTTTGTTCTGCCATGAGTTTCGCGTTTGCAGGAGTACAGAAAACTGGGTACTCCTTAACCTACAGAGATTAACAGCACGGTCCAGTGACGCGTTTTCCTACTGTTTTACGGCATTTACATTGCCCGAGTAAATCGAATTCGTTCTCTTTGATGTCCAATGGGTGTTCTCTTATGTATGGCTTTGGTCACTATATCTCCATCTTCAAATTGCAATGTCAGACATCCTATAGCTACCGGTTATTGCATGTTCGACTAGCTTTATGTTTTATTTTATAGTGACTCTTTCTGTAGTTTATATTGTTATAATTATTATTGTATTTAGTGTTATATATTATGCGATGGTTGAGACTAGAAGTCGACGTTTATACAGTCGAATGCTTTGCTTAGATCGCAGAACTTTTATACACTTTTTTTATACACTGTTAGCTTAGATCGCAGAACTTTTTATACACTTTTTTAATAATTTGAAATGTAATTTCATTTGTAGAAATACTATTTTTTGTAATTTCGTAATGTTATTATATATATAATAATTTTTTGTAATGTAATTTCTGAACCCAGATCGGGTTTATGAAAATAAATTTTTCTTATTTCTTATTTCTTATTTCGTCTGTCTCATTTGCAAATTCCTAAGCCCGAGTAAATAAAATGACCTCAGTCGTTAAAATTACTCGTTCGGTGGAGGGATTTGCTCCTGCCCCCATTCACCTTGCAGGAACAATGAATAAGTTAGAAATCGGTAACAATACTATATTGTTGAAAATATGGCCTTATTCGCATGAAACCAGTTCTGAGATAATTTAAGAGATGACCCTTAGACTATGCTTTCAAAAACTATCACAAAGACAGCTCTGAGATTATATAGCTTCTCTACGGGAGAGGGTTCTTTTAATTGTTGAAAAACTCGCAGTTCTCGAAGCGCCCATCAAATA